>AP028437.1:1199500-1799500 GCA_036509395.1 Antheraea yamamai | reverse complement strand
CTATTGATAATGTTACTCAAGAAGACTGGGCCAAATGTGTGAGGCATGCCGAGGAGCTTCAGGATAAGGACTTAAGGAAAATTATTTTAAGATATCAAGCACTACTTCTGATAATTAATCTACAGGAATATAACACAGATGGGGAAGATACGGATGAGGATTTTTGAAGAACTAAGGAATATCCCTAGAAAAGATAAAAACGGCCCTTTTCAGAGCCACATTACGATCTATACAGTTTCTCTATGATTATGTCTAAACAAACATTTTATCTTACAGATTAAAAACTTTTATTTTCAGATAGCGAAAAATTATTCCTATTAATACTGGTGAGGCAGGCGTGTAAACAGCCATGTTCACTGAGCGATTTGAGAACTTAATATAGCTGAACACGGGGATGGGTGTCAGTCTATATTATGAAAATGTGAAATTATGTGATCAATAGCGCTTATTCGCTTACTGAGTCGCCCCTTGATGCGGCTGTTAATCCTCGATCGTCCACGAATCACGAGTATCACAAGGTGTTGGTGGCCACCAGATCGTTCACACACGTAACACAACACTTAATGTTTATTCTGAGGCGAAATATGCGAAAATAGTTCCTTATTACACTTAAAACTAAAGTGGGTGAAACACAAGGTATATAGCGGTAATTGTGCGTAATTAATGGGCACGCGACGGCAAGCAGGTCGGGTATTTGAAACAGTATCGCGAAGAGTACACTTATATCAAAAGACAGAGTCGCCCCCGTATCGACACAACTTATCATTCCTAAACTAGATGGCGGGACATCCGCCTCACCAAATACTTAACATAATTTAGCATATCGATTGTACCTATCCCGTTATCGATATGCACTTCTACAATTCGTGCGCACATCACTACACCTCTCCATAAGACCTGTAAGTGCGAGCGAGACAGAGAGATAAATATGATTTATGACCCGAGGCCTCAGTTCATAATGCGTCGACTATAATTGCATATTGATTCATATGTTTAAAAAGTGTTGCGTTTTTGAAGGGATGATGGCTTACCTGATAGTGTATTTGGACACAGCCTCGAAGGGTGTATGTTCTAGCCATGGCTTTATTAATCACTGTTTTTTTACATAAGTTATCACGCCGACGAAGTCGTAGGCACAGCTAGTATTACATAAAACTGAGTGAACCTCAAGTGCGTGTGCCGGAGCACAACAATAGTCGCCTGGCGGCAGATTTTCAAATTGATGGTGGTACCTAGCAAATGACGGATTTAGAAAAACACCTACCGCCATGCTTTTGTTTCCTCATGATGTTTTCCTTCACCAAGAGCTCTGATTCAGTTCATAGAATTAGAACATACACCCTTCGGGGCTGTGTCCAAATGCACTATCAGGTCCATTTATTTATGTACCTTTCTTTCGTACTTAAGTCGCATCGTCGTTAAAACTACAATAACTTTTGATAGACCAAACTGATTTTAATTAAATAAAGACTAAATGTTACTCGAAGAATTGCTTTATGATTTTACCATTAATGCAGTATTTTAAAAGTGACGCGTGTTCAACGGACAGACAGGCATTTCTAAAAATGGTTGATATGTATTACATATTCCTAGACAACTGTAATATTTTTTTTACAAAAATCTAAAAGTATAGACACATTAGATTTACATTTTTATTATATGTATAGATTGTTTACTTATTATGTACAAGTTATGTGAATTATACGGAACATGACTTTGGAGATGTAAGAAAAACTCTCTCGAAGGCTTCTACTGAGTAGAAATTAAAACGTTGAAGTCATCACAAAACATTTTATGATAATTACCCCGTACAAATATTCAGTAGTGGGTATTAATTGTCAGGGTAAATAAGAAGTTCAGGTTATTGGGATTACCAGGGTCGAGGCCGAGGCGGTTGGCAGCACTGCGCGGAGTGGCCCGCAGTGGGAGGGCGCTGGTGGTACGCACAGTGGAGGACGTGCAGCGGCTGGCGAGTGCGGTGGAGCAGCCCAGCAGTGGGCGGGTGCTGGTGCTGGGCGCGGGGTTCCTCGCCACGGAGCTCAGCGCCGCCCTCGCTGCCAGGTGTACGTACAAATAAATTACTCATATATCTTATAGTTCCACTAGCAATGCTTTTTTAATCCTAAGTCATGATGTGTTCCCTTTTATTATGATTGTGTGGGTCAGATCCCGAACTATTAATTTCGGGATTCCACACTTAGCGGTTGCTGGAATGTGAGAAAAAATAAGGAGATTTTAAAATGAAAATTAAATTTATTTCAATATTTTACTTTAAAAAATTTGTAAATATTTTTTTAAGGGGTGTTGGGGGGTTTTGTTTGGGAAAATGTTTGAAGGGAAAAAAAGAAAAATATTCAAAAAAAGGAAAAAGAGACCTATTTTTGGGGGGGTGTCTGAGAATTTAAAAAAGGGTTATTTAAATTTTAAATGTAGAAATAATTTTGGGAGAAAATGTGTTGGGGGTAAAAAAAAAAAAAAAAAAAAAGTAAAAAAATTATAAAAAGTATTTAAAATTTAAAAAAAAAATATAAAATTTTTGGAAAAAAGAAATAAGGATATAAAAATATTATTTTAAAAAAAAAAAAAAAAAAAAAATATAAAAAAAATAAAAAAAATTTTAAAATTTTCTTCCTTAAAAGGGGAAAAAAAAATTATTTTTAAAAAATAAAAAAAAAATATATAAATTTTAAAAAAAAAATAAAAAAAATTTAAAAAAAAATTATATTTTAAAAATTTATGAAAAAAAAAAAAAAAAAAAAAAAAAAAAATAAAAAAAAAAAAAAAAAAAAAAATAAAATAATTTTTAAAAAAAAAAAAAAAAAAAAAAAAAAAAAAAAAAAAAAAAAAAATCAGCGACCAGACATTGAGAAGAAATTAGTTACCAGTTTCGATTTGTAAATTCCTATTTGTTTATTTTAAGGAAAGAGCGAGACGCTAATCATGATTGTGTTCCCTTTTTTTTCAGTATTTTGGATGTCAGAGTTTAGAAACGTTACTAAATAACATTAAATTAAAAAACTAATATAAATTTTGAAATGTATAATCTATATAAAGTTAAATATTACTAACACTATCCTACAGTTTTATGCCTTCATTTCTATAAAATTTATAAACCGGCAACTTTGCTGATGTAAAAGATCACATTATTATATTAAAAAAATTAGGAGTACTTAGGCGTACTGATATATCCTTTTGTTTCATCAACTTTTTAATATTCTAGGGTTATAACAAAGCGACCTCTGAGGTTTTATCTGGGAGTTATATCGTGGATTGTGGAATTTAGTGCAGTAATATAATTCGAAGATTGTATGGCCTGACGCGAACTGTGCTGCGGTGGCCGGCGGGTCGCGTTGGTCCTTCCCCTTCCACGCCGAAATGTTCTCTCTATTATTTATCTTATTCCTAAAATTATCATTAATACAAAACAATATTAAAATTAAAAACATAAAGGAAAAATAAATTCTTAATTAAATTATAAAAAATAAAATATACATTTTCAAAAATACGTTTAAAATATGTGTATAGCGCTCCCTATTCCCATTCGCTGTGCGCTTTCTTTTGGCGAGAGAAAAGAGGGGGGTTGTGTTTTTATTTTTTATGATAGTTTTAAATGTATTCATTAACATATAATTTACCTATTTCGGAATAATATTTATTTCCCATTTACTAAGGTTTATTAAATTAACTTGTGAATAAACAAATTAATATATATTTTTTTTTACAATTTCTAAACATATTAATGAGATTTCTTTTGGTAAAATTCTTCCTTGCATAATTTTATGAATTGTTGAGTATGGCATTTAAATAAATAATTTTGTTTGTAAGAATTTAGTTAATTTTTTTTTAGATTCTTTTAGGATTGTGTGATTTTTGATTTACTTTTAGGGTGGTGGGGTGGGGGGGAGAAAAAGAGTGGAGAAAAAAAAAGAAGGGGGTGGGGTGAGAAGGGGGAAAGATGGAAAGAAGGGGAGGAGTTGAGAAGAAAAAAAGGATGAGGGGGGGGGAAATAGAGGGGGGAAGGGGGGGGGAAAAAAAAAAAAAGGATGGGGGGGGGGGGGGGGGGGGGAAAAAAAAAAAAAAAATAAGGGGGGTGGGGGGGGGGTTTAAGGGGGGGGGGGGGGGGGGGGGGGAAAAAGAGGGAGTGTGGTGAGAAGGGGATATAAGAGAAGGGAGGAGGGGGGGGAGGTCATTAAAAAACATGCAAAAAATATAATTTTAAAGGGGGGGGAGGGAGGGGAGGAAAAAGGTAAGAAGTGAAATTTTTGGGGAAAAAGGTGTGGAGGGGTGGGGGGGATTGTAAAAAAAAAATTTTTAGGGGGGTAATATCTCTCAGAATTCTGTCAAGTGGTATTTAAGTTAAATCGAGAAAGTAAATAAAATAATTTCATAGAGAATTTAATAGCTAATTAATAAACTTTGATTGTATTGAATTTTAACTTGCCTATTAATTGTAGTTTACACTACGCAGAGGTCTTATAATAAGAGGTTTTTTTTCCAGTAAAAGATAGTGAGAAGACTGTGGTACAGATGTACCGAGAGAGTGCCCCCCTGGAATCAGTGATGCCGGACTACCTGGCAGACGAAGCTGCAAGGAGTCTGCGTGCTCTCGGAGTCACTCTCATACCCAACGGTGAGTTACATATTGATACTAAACTGTCTTTTCATTTGCAGATTCTTTCCATGTCTGTTAAGTCCATGACTACTGAAACAATCATTAATTTCTAGGTTATGATCAAAGTTATTTGTCACCCGAGACCATCGGGGATGGATGGATCCCCTTAGAAGAGTTTACTAGAACATGCCTGGATTTTGTTTAACAACGAGTTATTGACTATAGCAATATAATAAAGTCGACACGGTACTTCCTTAAAAATAATACTAACAAATATAAACCACTTATGAGGCTTTACATTTTGCTCTAGGCGTGGTATCCCCAAAATCTCGCAATTCTGCCTCTGAAGAATATTTCCCATTTTATTATGTTTGTACTAATAATATTTTGATGATTATTTGGTACAAATGAAGAAG
Organism: Antheraea yamamai; assembly: GCA_036509395.1. Lineage (NCBI taxonomy): Eukaryota > Metazoa > Arthropoda > Insecta > Lepidoptera > Saturniidae > Antheraea > Antheraea yamamai. Next base: position 1,794,472 of record AP028437.1, on the reverse strand, counting down.
ATATATAAAGAAGAACATATATATATATGTGGCACCTATACGAAATTTAGAAATTTGAAATCATATCCATATCCTAAATTTTGAATAAAATTCATAACTTTAAAAATAAAGATCTGAAATTTAAAACAAAATCCTAATTAGATTTAAAAGTGAAATTTTAAAATTAAAAAAAAAACCATTTAAAACTAAAAATGTTAATTACAAATGTCATTACATTAATAAAATATTTAAAGAAATTAACCAAACTTTTAGATTGTTAAAATTTATTTAATTTGAAGCCAAAAGGTTGTTTGTCTTGAGATATTGAAATTACTTATCAATTCAGACCTATTAAATCTAAATATATATAAAAATTCAGTGTCACGATGTTTGTCTCCACAATGAACTCTGAAATTCAACTTCAACATTTAAATAATGGCATCTCGTAGATACGAATTCTGCCAGTGTCAAGTTAGTCATGGGAGAGTCACTTTATAGCTCTCTGAAATTACTCAATCGATCTTCATGAAAGTTGGCATTTATGTATAATTTGGTCCAACTTGATAGCATTTGTATTCCGATTAATGGCCTCAATATTTTCTAATTACAAATTAAATTATTGTTATTGTTAATTGTAGTTATTAAATATTATTGGCCGGGTCAGCTTGTTGGTTAATAAAATACATGGTGCTTTAAAATAATTCTAAAGCCCCATGGTAATGTGTCTCCAGCGGAGGTGACGGAGGCGAGGGTGGTGGAGGATCGTGTGGAGATGAGGCTGCAGAATGGTGGGACCGTAGAAGCAGATCTGGTGGTGGAATGTATTGGTAGCGAGCTCGACACAGACCTGGCTAACTCTTCAAAGCTGGAATTGCATCCTGAATTAGGTGGACTGTTGGTCAATGCTGAATTACAGGTATGTACTTTTATCGCTTTTTACTGAAAAGGGTAGGAAAAAAAAATTTAGTAAGAGAGAGAGAGAGAGAGGAAGTAAAATAAAGAATTATGCTATAAACAAATAGATTGATGTGCACAATAGAATGATAAAGCAAAAAACAAATATAAGTAATGTATTCAGAAAGACATGTACACAATTATTTTAGTGAGTAATATTATTAACCACTGTAGATGTATGGTGACGTACATTACATGTTGCCCTACTTATTATGTGCGCATCAGCACAGTTCAATTAAGATTACATTTATTGAATCATTGACTTGTTAGTTGCTATCAAGCACTCGGCTACGTTGCACAACAGCATTAATGTAATAAATAAAATAAACGAATTGTGAAATAACAAATTACTTTTTTCCCACAAACGGTCATATAAGAACAGAAGTAAGGCTAGAACTTGCTTCTCACCTCTACATCACAGTATCATTTCTATAACATGGTGCTGTATGTTGGCGTTGTTTTTTTAACTGTAATAGTGTTTATATATAACTAGCGGGCCCGGCAGACGTTGTCCCGCCCTGATTATAAAAAAATTTTGGACAAATTATATACCAAAACGTTCCTCGTGAATCATTTTATCCACTGGTACAAACCACATAAAGATCCGTTCAGTAGTTGTTGAGTTTATCGCGAACAGACAGACAGACAGACGCGGTAGGGGACTTTGTTTTATACTATGTAATGATGGTACATAGAATAGATTATGAGGTATTAGTAATGAGTGGTACACGCACAGGCTCGTACGGACGTGTACGTAGCGGGGGACGCGGCTTGCTTCTACGACGTGGTGCTGGGGCGGCGCCGGCTGGAGCACCACGACCACGCCGTCGTGTCGGGCCGCCTCGCCGGGGACAACATGGCGCTGCCGCACGCGCCCAAGCACTACACGCACCAGAGCATGTTCTGGAGCGACCTCGGACCGCACCTCGGATACGAGGTGACCACCATTTGCTTTAGAAACCTCGTTATACCCGAACCAATTGCACCGCAAAGTTACTGTACCCAAACCAATTGACAAAAGACTATACCGAATAAGGGATAGAAAGAAGACAATTCACCCAAAGTTACTATACCCGAACCAAGTGCATAGCAAAGTTACTGTACCCAAACCAATTGCACCACAAAGTTACTATACCCGAACCAAGTGCATAGCAAAGTTACTGCACCCAAACCAATTGCACCACAAAGTTACTATACCCGAACCAAGCGCATAGCAAAGTTACTGCACCACAAAGATACTATACCCGAACCAAGTGAAGAAAACCCCAAAAAACAAAAACCAAAAAAAAACCCAAAAATACCCGAACCAAGTGCATAGCAAAGTTACTGCACCCAAACCAATTGCACCACAAAGTTACTATACCCGAACCAAGTGCATAGCAAAGTTACTGTACCCAAACCAATTGCAAATCTCGCTACCAATTTGACGTCCAATTGCACAGCAAATCGACAATAATTAAGTTGTTACGTTTCAAAACTGGCTAAATCCAATTTTAAACGTTCATACATTTTTTTATTACATTGTCAATGTTTATACAACCAACAAGCACAAAGTTAAAATTTTGCCATTCATATTCTTTCTTTATTTATTATTTTCTTATTCTTACCTGTATAAAATTCAAAGATTTTAGAAAATAACGTAAAATATTAGGAACAGCTAAAATTAGATTTAGTTTATTTTCAAATGTAACGACGCGATTTGCTATTGCAAATGGGGGTCAAATTGTCACTAAAATTGGAAGAGCAAATTATTTTATTCTGTAAAGGTTAAATGTGGTGTTTTTATATATGTCGTGATAAAATATCAATAAATTAATAAGCACAGTTATTAATTTTTGTCGCAATAACAACTTACAATTTTGTCGCAATTTAATTGTACCATTTGCTGTCCATTTCCAACAATAGTTTAACTGTAATTTTACTATCAAATAGTTGTTAAATTTATAGTCAAACTGCGATCCGCCAAGCTTTTATAAATAAGTGGATGATATGTTTGACATATACATCTACGAATGGTAAATAAGAAAAATAATATAATAGGAAATAGTCCAAAAATTATTCATTTAGAGGTTTCCGGAGAGTTTTTAATAGTATTGTATTGTTTTACAGGCGATAGGAATAATAGATTCGCAGTTACCAACCGTGGGGGTATTCTCAGAAGATGCGGTCCGCGAACTCAGCACTCCTGCTGAGGAAGTCACCAGTCACGTGAAGGCCCTCACCGTAGGACACTCCACGGAAACAGTTCAAGCACCAGTTCATGTGGAAACTCCCACAACGGAGAGTAACACTGAAGGTATTTATCTACTAATTCTGCTTATGATTTATTTACGTGATCGTAGTGGTTTGACCAGTGGAATATCAACCAGATGTCCACAGGATCAAACTCCGGATGTACCAATGATTTTTTTTAAAATTTGCATACATTTACTAATTTAAATTGGTATCACTATCGGCTGACGGTGAAGGGTAACACCGTGAGAAAACCTGCACCTGAGAAATGTTTAGCACTACCGTATGTGGGAAGACATGAACTGTGGATTTCTCAGAGTTTGGGCCAATACGCCTATAATATAGTAATTATGGCCATACCTACCTTTGGGCCTATGACCCTGCAATAGATCTTTTACAGGCGATGATGATGATGATTTAAACATCAGTTATATTGGAAGTTACTAAACTAAAAAGCGAAAACACATCTGTGCAACACTTTGAACATTTGCCTCCAGATTTAGTATAAAGAGACTAGAGCCTATAATGTTTTGTAACAATTTTCATAGGAGAAATATATCCCTTCCCTTACCTTCAAATATGTCCCTTCGATCTCTTGGGCTCGGTGGAGAAGGAGCCTGTTATTAAATCGTTTGATGCTCTTGTAGAGCATATGATTATTAATCTCAAGGCATTTAACGAACTTTGAAATGACAACGACTCTCCGATCTGCACCGAAATTATGACTGATGAATCTTTGTGACCTTATTATATCAGGTGAAAGATAAACGCTCACAGTATTCTAGGTATGACACTTCATGGTCACATTTAACATATAAAATATTAATATCAAAACAAATACTAATAAGCAACCAAGAAAACCTAAGTTACAATTTGTTCTAAGACTTTCAAAAGTATAAACAGAATCACAATGAAGCTAGGTGCAATGACCGGTGTCGAAAGTGGTGTAGGGTGCCATATGTCTTAATTGGTTTCAGGAGGAGCGGAGAGAATTAAGTGATTTTTTTAATGTTATCAGATGTGAAAAGTGGATTGGCAGAGAGGTTGAAGTCCGAGGATGCGCGCTCGTTGTCGTACGATCGCGGAGTCGTTTTCTACTTGCGTGAGAAGCGCGTTGTCGGCGTACTGCTCTGGAACCTCTTCAACAGGATGCACATCGCGAGACAGGTCTGTTCTGTCATCTTTTAACCGCTGGACTCTGACATAAATGTACAAAAGGTTGTTGATTCAGGGGCCACAATAAAACTCAACTGTACCGCAAGGTGTATATTACAGAAGAGACTTAGGGATGAGAACTTAAATCTACTTCCGCTTAAATATTACACTATGCTATATAGACCTACATACATATGTTTCGAAAATATGAAAAATCGATCATTTTAATCGATATGAAACATCGAATCGATCCAGTAAATTGGTCTATGACACTATACAATCTATTGTAAGAAAGAAGGGCTCTCTAAATTCCTCATCATAGAGCTATAATTTCCTGACGATACACACTGACAAAAAAAGCATTAAAATTGTATGCAAGATTCGTTTGATTATGTTTATATATCTATACATATAATAAGAATGTAAATGTAATGTGTCTGTACTTTTTCGATTTTCGTGAAAAAAATTATTGCAGGTGTCTAGGAATAAGTAATAAAATACATTCCAATCATTTTTAGAAATTTCTGTCTGTCTATCTGTCTGTCTGTTTGTATGAAGACGCATCACTGCTAAAATACGGGGTTCACAATAAAACATCATTATGAAAATCGTAAAGCATATCCTCGGGAGTAACTTAGTCTATGTTTCATTAAAATCGGTCCACTCTATCAAAAGTTATTGTAGTTTTAATGACGATGCGGCGTAAGTACCAGAGAAAAGTAGATAAGGAAATAGCATTACTACATTCAGATGTTTTTATTGATTACTGTTTTTACGTAAACTTCCACGCAGACGAAGTCGCGGGCACAGCTAGTTATATATAAAAGTGGATTTGTCTCATTTTGAAATGTAAGAACTTATGTAACTCATATATGTTGTTCAGGTGCTGGCTCAAGGCGAGTTCGAGGATCTGTTCGAAGTGGCCAAGTTGTTTTCCCTACATGATGACGATTAGACCTATTGTATGTTGCATTTATATGTTGTAAATATCTTTAGTATAATTAATAAATGTATTAATTACTTATATACATCTTTTAATTTTAAAAAGTTGTGGTGGTCTAGTGCTTTGACAGGTGGAATATCAATCCGATGTCCGCAGTTTCGAATTTTTCGGAATTCGCGTACATTAACTAATTCAAATTGATAACACTATCGGCTGACGGTGAAAGAAAACATCGTGAGGAAACCTGAACCTAAGTAATGTTCTTGGAGTTCTTGTACGTGGTAAAACATAGAACTGTGGATTTCTCAGAGTTTGAAATCGCCAATACGTGGTGTGCCGGCGCGGTGATTATACCCACACCTTTCGGGAAGAGGCCTGTGGCCCTGCAGTGTGTCTCTTACAGGCTTTGATGATCTTCTAATTTTATTAACTGTCCGTGTCGTTATGTAGACAATACGAATCTTGAAAAAATAAAGTGTGTGATCAGGAGACCAAACGTAAAATAAATTGTACAAAATAATGTTAAATAGAAAACGGAATATACTATACCATATTGTATACAATATGGAAAACGAAGAAAACCGCGTGGAGGAGACATCCTCCCGTGACATATCTTTTATCCTTACGTGATGATTTCCGCTAGTCAACTCCTCACACATTATGGAAATTCACTACAATGAAATATATCACTCTAAGATTGTAGCTACTTCCAACAAACTCGTGATGGGATAGCTGGTAAATATCGATATATCCTCAACTCTGGTCGTGGTCACCGGATCCATTAGTACCTTACATACGTCATATTATTTTGTTATTTCGAATATGTACATCGATATTACTCGATTCGCAGATTCATAAATATCGATATTTAAATCTAGTATTTCTTTGAGTATTTTTGTATACCACTCTAGAAAAATAAAATGTGTGAGATCAAAAACTGGATGTTTTGATACCTCCGAGGCATATCTCTACATTACATACCTACGACTGTAAAGTGAAAAAAAATATGCCAGGTAATTTATTCGATACGTCTGATATAATCAGATCCAACGGTTTCAAAATATCAGTTTATCTATATCTATACTAATATTTATATATTATTAATAAAAACTAATAACAAACTACTGGTCCGATTTGTAAAATTATTTCATTGTTATATAACTCATTTATCGAGGAAGGTTATAGACTTTATAACATCACGCTAAGACCAATAGGATCGCAGCACCAATGAAGAATATTTAAAAACGTTTTTTTCCCTCTTCAGAGCTTCCGCTGCGTGTTAGCGTTAGCCCAAAGTAACTATTCTACGCGGACGAAGTCGCGGGCAGAGGCTAGTACCTATATAAAGTGGATACAACGGACTTCCGCCTTCCTGCTTAATGCAACTTTATCTCAATCAATTTCAATAGATTAACCGATAAACCACATTGTCCGATTAAAACCATTCAAACAACATTCTGAAATAGAAATAAAATAACTACACTACCACAATTTCGATAACGATCCGCGTGACTTTTGGTTATATTTTGGGGGTGTTAAATATACTGTTTTTGGCAATTAATCTCCTAGTAGATTATTACTGCTATTGTCATGTAAGTAGTAATATTACAAGTTTTCAATGTACTAACAAGACGGTTACCCTTTCTTAGAACTTTCCATGCAGTTTTTGTGACAAGTCACTTCAATTGTATTGTAACCAAATGTATTCAATTGTAACCAAAATATATTACATAAATCCACTAATATTATAAAACTAGCGGGCCCGGTAGACGTTGTCCCGCCCTGATAATAAAAAAATCCTGGACAAATTATATACCAAAACGTTCCTCGTGAATAATTTTATCCATTGGTGAAAACCGCATAAAGATCCGTTCAGTAGTTTTTGAGTTTATCGCGAACAGACAGACGCGGTAGGGGACTTTGTTTTATACTATGTAATGATATAGAGTCAAATAACATAAGATTATGACTAAAATATAGAATTCACTACATGACATTCCAAGAATTCGCCAAAAACTCCTAAATATACTGTTATTTTAAAAGGTTTATTAAATAATAGAAACAAATTTAAATAATTTATTTCCTTATTACATACATACTTATCGTAAACAGTTTAACATGCATACAAGTAACGCTTCACATGAAAATAAGCGCCAAAACGCTAAACGAACAACTATCTTTCGTTGATTAATCCCAACGCGTGACATCAAAAATGGCCGACACGAGTCAGTTGACAAAAAAAAAACAATTTTTCAGTCAAAAAGCAGAACTAACTTCATTACTAATAAATACATTTCAATTATTACATTATGTCCCGTAAGACGTTTGCTATAAAGACCAAGGTTTTATGGCACAGTATCAGAAAATACAACTTCATACAAAATTTCATATTAATAATACATACATTAAAATATGCGAGTAGTTATATAAAATTAATGCGTGTTCCTTTTTTTTAAATTATGCATGACATACACTGGAAAAATCTAACTAAATTATATTCATACATTAGTATATAATCTTAGAAATATACTATAATGAAAAATATTGTTTTGACGCTGTACATAGAAAATATAGATTATTTCAGCATCAAAATGTGTAAAATCCTTCCATACAAACCTCATGCTCAGCAGATAATATTTAGCTGCCGAGATATTTTGATTACTAACTGACGCCTACAATCTAAAACTATCAATGATTATGATAAATGTGCATTTTTGTGCAGAAGAACAGTCGAGAATAAAAAACACATTAAAATATAATATTGCACGAGATTTCATTTTATATAGGCCACACATTATTCGATACAGTATACCGATTTTTTTTTTGTAACAAATCTTAATTGGCAACCCTACAAAGCGAAAATTTATCTATAGTTCAAAAAAACATATTATTACATATAAAAAAACGATACAAACAGCCTAAAACTTAACCCAAACTATATTTAAAATATAATAAAGCGTTCAAATGGCAAGATTCTTATCATATCGATTTATTACGGATACATCGCTATTCGAGTCTTCTGATATGTAGACTTTAAGTCATAAACAATAGTTATCACAAAATAAACAGCGAGTATTATTCGAATAATCACTTATTACAAATTCCATATGTCACATGCGCCTAATGTAAACGTCAAAGTGACATGATACACCTGTGTTGCCAGCTTTACCGCAAGAAGTGGTCTAAAGATTAAGAGGTCTCGGATAATATTTTCCTTTATCAAATGAAAACTTCATGGAGCCTTGACTTGCCAGAAGCAAGAACTTAAAGAAAATTGAGAGATAGAACATTATGTTTTTGTACTAAATTCTAAAGTGCGTCCTCGACTTACGCATTTCCCTTCTTCTTTAGCTTCTTAACATTTTTTTTAAAACAATTTACATTTTTTTTTTTCATTCTAATGAGAAAAAATATAAAAAAATTGTATTGTGGTAACTCCTCTCGTTTAGGGACTTCCAAATCCTTTCCCTAAATCGGGCTCTGATTATTCAGTTCTTTAAGTTTATTACACATGCTTTGAATCTAAAAATGGTCACTTTATACAAATTCGCTTTAAATTATAACCTCGTCAAAATAATAAATTAATGTGTGTAAAATAAAGTAATGTGTGTTAAATTCAGTAAGGTTTATATAATAAATCATCAATCAAATAATAAATCATATTTTCTATAATTTTCACGCATTTTCACGTGAAGTAACAGTGATTGTATTGTTGCGTTTCGTTCGGTTAATGAGAGCGCCGGAGGCCCACCTCACCTCTCCCCCCCCCCCCCCAAACACAGGCTGGCAACGCACTTGCGACTCACGCGGTGTATGCAAGTGTCTATAGACGGTGGTGATCACTTAACATCAGGTGACCCACCTGTTCGTTTGCCTCCTATGATATAAAAAAATATATTATTGGAGTTCATTATATTAAGGAATCTAAGATAGAAAGCTGGCAACTTTGAGAGCTACATACATCTCATGTGACTTCAGATGTTCTAAATGAATGTTAAAACGTTTTAAGTTGTTAACATTTTTGCCATTACTTACATTTTTAAGATCAAAATCCACTAAGAGGTTTAAAAATAAATAATAATTAAAAACATGTTAATTTTTGTTACACAATTTGACTAAAAACCTAAGCTAAAGATTGTCTTTTTATTATAATTGTTAATAATTGATTAATAATAACATTAAACATAATTGAAATCCATTTTTTAATATGTATAATAGGTCTTTACCTATGAAATTGCCGTTCTGCAGTACTGGCCATTTCAAATCAAAATAATTTTTGTTTGGCTAAGAATTCTAATTTCAAATTAATTTTATTTTAAAAAGATGGAATTCTTTTTCCAAAGTAGTCATTTGTTTATTGATTAGTGTTACATTTTCATCGCATTTCATTCTTTTTTGTCATCATGGATATGTTAAAAATTCGAGTAATTATGGAATATGAGTACCGTCATGGCAGCAACGCGGCACAAGCGGCACGCAACATCAACGCCGTTTACGGAGCTAACACTACAAACCAACGCACTACCTGTTATTGGTTTGCTCGCTTCCGTTCTGGGAATTTCGACCTGAAAAATGAACCTCGCGGTCGTCCGAAGACTTTGATCGACAATGACGAATTAAATCTACGGCTGAATTAGCAGCAGCTTTCGACGTTAACGTCAAAACAATATTGGTCATTTGCGTCAAATTGGCAAGGTAAAAAAAGCTTGACAAATGTGTGCCCCACGAACTCAATGATCGCCAGCGCAAAGGACGCGTCGAGACGTGCCTTGCACTGCTCAACAGACACACAAATGAAGGAATTTTGAACCGCATTGTTACCTGCGATGAAAAATGGATTCTGTTTGATAACCGCAAGCGCTCAGCAAGTTGGTTGGATCCTGGCTCAGCACCTAAACAATGCCCTAACGAAAACTTACCCCTAGAAAAGTGATGGTCACTGTTTGGTGGTCTAGCGCCGGTGTGATTCATCACAGCTTCTTACCAAACGGGGTGAGCATTACTGCAGATGTGTACTGTGAAGAACTGAACACAATGATGGAGAAGCTGGCACATCTCCAACCAGCATTGGTCAATCGCTCGTCTCCGCTGCTCCTGCACGACAACGCGCGACTTCATACTGCACAGCAGACGGTCTCCAAGTTGCAAGAACTGGGGTTGGAAGTTCCCGTCATCCGCCCTACTCACCAGACCTTGCGCCTACAGACTACTACTTTTTCCAGAATTTGGATAAGTCCTTGGCGGGAAAAAATTCAATACCCGAGAGGCAGTACAAAATGCCTTTGAAGAATTTGTTGCCTCCCGTCCAGCTGATTTCTTTAAGAAGGGTATCAATAAACTGCCACTGCGTTGGCAAAGGTGTATTGATTGCATGGGTGATTACTTCGATTAATACAAATAAAAAATATATGAAAAAAATTCGTTTAAATTTTTTCATACAAAACGGCAATTTCATAGGTAAAGACCTAATATATTACAAACAGATTCAAGGTATTCGTCATTTGTCTCAGTCAAATCTTAACGAGACTTATTTTGCAATATTATTTAACAAATCAAATATAAGAGCTCAGGATGATGTTAAGACACGTGATTTGTCTAAAAGTAAATTATTAGCTTGGATTGGCTGGTGTACTGTCAATTTGAAAATTATTATTATTAAAATAATTTATTGGCTCCATATCTTTTAACCCTCACATTGCATTAATCGCACTCCACCATCTTGGTGACAACTATAAACGTACATTATTAAAATGAATTCACATTTTACGCCACCTTAACATATAGCAAATATTTGAATACAAAATATTAGTTATAGGAAAGATTAGGATCTCGTCAAAAATACTCCTTATTACATTTTACAGTTTAAGGGTTGCCGTAATCATAAATGAAAATACCCTAAAGTATGTTTTATAATTTTACAAAAAACTGATATTAAATATTTTTTTGTTACATTAACACTTCCGTTTACAAAATACGAGATTCTAATCCATCGAAGCTGAGGGTAAGACTAGTTTTGACATCGGTTTCGCCCATAGCGGTAAGAGAAATACTTTGTCTTATTAGTTTTTTTAATGCTATTTAGTAATTTCTACGTGCACTGCAATATTCCCCGTACAACAAATTACGCACATATTTACAAAACAATATGATAATATCACATAGAATTCGATTACTAGAAAATTAAATAAAACACAGATCAATCAAATTATGTATAAAATGATTACAAGTATGTATTTAGTAAGAAAGAAGTACAAGGTGAGACTGATTCAATTATCTAAGTTTATTTGGTTTTGAAGAGTAAACAAATAGGTGCTATAAATTTCGATCATGATAGTATGACACACTTATTTTTCATCTCTCTTTTACTATTTTGTATGAAGGGATAAACAATAACTGCCCAAGCTTTTAAAATAGTAGTACAATTCGGCAATTTTAATCACATTTGCTAATAACGCAAAAATGGGATGGGAAATAGTGAAAATGTGCTTTGTAGACATGTAACATATTTTCCTTATGCGTACATACATAATTACTAATATATGTTATATAAGATGACGCTTACACATATATCTATGAAGTATAAGTGTCTACCTTGTCGATATACTTACCTAATCGTTTATATACGTTCAAAAATAACACTCGGTGCATTCTACCCGCATTCTTTTTATCCATAAAAATATGTAGTGTACCCGCATTGCGATCGAAAGAATATTCCGGAACAATAATCTAAACATTAAAAATGGAATCTCATTCGACCGCTCGTCTATTTAGATTTTATCGAATAGTCTATGGTTTTTTTTTTTCATTTCCGCCAGTAGAAAAAATATTAATCGCTAATTACTATATTTATATCATCAAGAATATAGATAGGCTTAGAGGCTACATGCATTTTCGTATTTATTTCGAACGTATTAAAATTAGTCATTTGTGAAAATGAAAAAAATAAATATATATGTATTGTACAAAAAACTTAACATAAAATTGCCCAATAAAAAAATACTCCCTGATATATATATATATATATATATATATATATAAATAAATATAAATATAATATATATATATATATAAAAAGATATCAAACATTTACAGTTATCAGTGTAGTACGAAGGATGGGCACATAGATGGCTTGTAAAACAAATCTGGATTACAAAGACCACATCAAAAATAAATCGAGAGAATGCAATTTGATTTATCTTGTGGAGTAATAGAGTGGGCTTCAAAGTAGCAAATCGATACCTGAATACTGAGTGTTAACTTCTTTAGCCTTTTTTGTATTCAATAAAGTAGGTCGGTGAGTGTAAGTTTTTTTAAATAAATTTATATATTACAATATTATTTTAGGGGGCTGATTAGTATAAATTTATCAACAAAAAAACCATTCCAAAAGTAAATCCAATAGTATCACATTATTACCTTAATGTCAAGTAAAAATGAAGAATTTTAATACATTTTACAGCATTATCAAGAGTACATACTATGTCTTTATTTTTATTATTACAGAACTAATTACACATCCTCTAAAAAACAATGACTCTCATTGACAATTTCGATATTTATTTTTTTCCTAAGAAGTCTAAGCAGATAAGTTATTCATAGCCACTTTTAAGCTGAACATTTAGCTCAGAAAACCATAAGTGAATGTGAGCAGTATTCATATTTGTCTGTGGTAACTTTGGTGGGTTCCGTCAGTTATAAATTAAAGTAAGTAACTTTCAGTATATCTGAAGTAGATACAATGTGATGTTTATGCTTCTCTTTGAAAATATTTTTTCTATAATTCATTATATATTTATTATCTTAATGATATACCAGAGCCACGTAAAATTTACCCGAAAAATCGGGTAATTCCTAAATGTTTATTATGTCAATTTTTGAAATAAATTGGAAATCTTGATTTTATATATTATGTCTGAATATCAGTAAGAGGATCTTTTACAACTTTTATTTCTAGATTACCACATAAAAAATGTTCGAATAACCTGGCAACACCAATTTGACAGCTTAACAGTTCCAGGGGATGTTTTGAACAGTTCATGTCAAATTGAACTCTATTATATTTAATATCTTAGATTATTGAATTCTCTTGTACAGAGCAACATTAACGGTGGGATATCAATACATTTTATCTGTATAATAGAGATAGACAAACCTAATTCACATTTAGTTAATTATCCAGTTCGTACTTTTAAAATCTCACATTGGAATTTATTCACAATGTGGTACATTTCTACATATTTGTGTCTAAATCCAAGTAACATTTGTATCGTTATATTTCAAATTCACCAACATCCCATTTTGATCATTCATATAACATATTTTTTTTTTAATTTCCAGTTTTTATACACTGAGAACAATGTTCAAGTTTGTCATCCTTTATGGTTTTTAGTTTTTTTTTATGATGGTCATATACAAAATTTTGATGATCTTAAAAAATAACGTATAATATTAGGACCGGCTAAAATCGGATTGAGCTCATTTTGAAATGTAATGACAGATTTGTTGCTTGAAAAATTCTTTTTATTACAAAATATAATATTAATTAATTAAATAATACATTTAGGGTAGTATACCTTTAGTATACCGATATATATTTTTCTATATCCTTGCAATGATATAGAAATTAGTTCTAACATGTGAGAGCATCTTGAATGATTGAATGTTCTGCAGAGAACATAAAAAATTTGGTTCGAGTATAGTTCATACCGGATGATGATGATGGTGGGATTATGTGATGAGTCGTGGTGCGTGGAGGCCGTGTAGGGTGCGGGCGAGGGGGGGCCGGTGTGTGGGGGCGGCATCAGCTCGTGGGGCCCAGTCCTGGAGCCGTGCCCCCCCTGCCAGTCGGTGGGTGAGGCGATGCGCTATAGAGAACCCCCCACTGCCCTCCAGCTGAGTCAGGACTATAATCACCTGCCTGGGATACCAAATACACCTGTATCCATTTCCTTAGTGTCTGACTGCGATCTCAGCTGATGCCAAATGATGTGATCTAAGATGGTAATCAGCCTAAATCTAAAGGGACTGCAATATCTAGACACAGCAACATCTGTGTCTGCTATACAGACGTGACTGACGATGCAATTACCTAGTAATAGTAATGAACCTAGGTTCATTCATCGGACCATGGACACTCCCGATATTGTGGATTATAATTTAAAGATGGCTATAAAAGATAATAAGGAAGCCGACATAAAGGCAATAATCTCAATTAAAAATGTGATGTATTATAGTTAGGTAAATATATAATAGTTGCTCATATTTAAAACGATTTTTAAAAAGATAAACAAAACATATAAAAGCAGAAAAAAGGAACGGACCATATGCAGAAATAAAATAAAAAACTACCTAAAGGTACTGGCTCTTAAGTGTAACTGCTGTAGCACACCAACAGGTGCTTGGCGAGAGGTTTACAACTAGAGGGTCGTAGCTAGCCAGGCGAGTTTAGAAAAAAACTTAGCACCATGCAACTTAAGCACCAGGAGTTTTTGACAGGATCTTAGTCTGCCTTGTAGTGGCTTATATTTTTTATTCATAATCTTGTGTTATATGACTCCTATATTTTGTAATATTGGTGGTATTTTACGTAATATCATTTGATTATTGTGCAACAAATGAAGCAAATGTGGGAAATAATACCATGGATTATGAATTCTGAGATACCACAAAAACTCCCTGGAAAGCTCTAACAAGGGAGCCACCATCTTGTTGGAACATTGAAATTACGACAATACACTTGTAATATTATTACCTACTCGACAACGGCAGTATATTTGGCAAAAATAAAATGAAACACCAGCTCTGATGGTAACTCTGTATACTTTCAAATCAAGTCCTGATGCTATGAGCCAGAGCTTTTGACGAAGAAAAAATTACGATAAACGGCATTCCCTAATAATAATGTGTAATAAACGTCAGAATAATATTGATTTTTCTTTTCTAAATTTAATGGCAACTCTAAATAACTGAATAAAATATAGCAGTCCTTTAAGTATCACTATATAGAGCAGTCGTACTCAACCTTCTTTTTTAAAGAGGCCATTAACACTTTTCACTTATTCGCGGGCCGCAAACTACGAATATTTAGGTTTTCAAATAAAAAAACATAATTTCAAATTAAGCACGTATTATTAATGTAGTTAAAGATGGTTGTCGAATAAAACAAACTTGGTATAACTATTATATCTTAAGGATTGGGTTGCGTTCGAGTTATATAGGATCCATTTAATTTACTCTGCATGCTCATAGTTTTTCTGATGGGTACGAAATAAAATAATTGAAAATAAAATATAATCTGGTGGGCCAACTACAAAGACCCGGCGGGCCGCAGATTGAGTATCGCTGACATAGAGTGTCGAAACAAAGCGCACAGATGATTATTAACACTGATATGGTAGAACATAAAACTCTATGGAATTTTTAGAATTTTATCGAGTTTCAGTATTTATTACCTGTGCAAGGGCGGTACAGAATCTATGGTTTTCAATTCGCCTCGAGTTGAGACGACGTTGTAGCTCTCCTGGCAGTCGCACTTCACGTGGATCCACTTGTCCGTGTGCCGGTTCTCCACCATCACCACCAGCCCCGCCCAGCCCTGGCCAAACCAACATCAACGCCATCATTCAAAAATTATCAATAACAATTTTATATGAATTCAACTCGAAAGTGTAAGGGGAACATCGAGTACAAGATACATAAATGTTTGTTAAATCGTAATGTGTGTAAAAACACAAAAGTTATCTCGTAAAAGACCTTCGAAATTCTATCACTAATAAGAGATTACGTCACACTTGATTTTTAAGATATATTGTATTGTTTTTAAATTTTATATTGTTAGTAATTAAGTGTGCGAAGTTACAGGCGATTAGTAGTACAAAATAATGTAAATCAGTTTTGGATATTTTAAAGTTATTTTATATATTTTCTTTGATAAATATAATATATAAATTATAAATTTATATATTTTTTTGATTTGCATAATAATAAAAAAAGTACTTTAACATCTTAAAAAATGTTATTTTAAATGGAAAAAGTTATATAACTGGAGGTGCTGAGATTTGAACCCAGGACTTTCCAGCGGGTAACTTGTAAACTTTTTTCGATTTTTGTTTATGTCGGACGCGCCCCATTCTCAAACACTTTACCGACCGATAGCCTATTTATCTATAGTAGGCTTTTTATCAGACTGAAATTATTTTATAAACGTGGGGGGTTTCTCATGGACACGCCACTCTTCCGGGAGTGGGGAGTAGTACATACCTTTTTTATTGTATTTTTTCTATGGAGCCATCGTATATTTGGCCGGGGGAGCAGAGGACTGCCTGATCGGCACTACGTCTACTCTTTTGACAGGTGTTATGTCTCCTCCTAAGGGATCCCGATTGCGGTGAAGTAGTACATACCTTAGTGAGGTAGTAGGCGGTCATGCCCTGCCGCCCCTCGTGCCGCTGTCCCCGCGCGAGCGTGAGCCCGATGATGGCGTCCGCGAGTATGTGCGGGTGCGGCGTCGGGCGCGGGTAGTGGGTAGTGGTACATACCTTGGTGAGGTAGTAGGCGGTCATGCCCTGCCGCCCCTCGTGCCGCTGTCCCCGCGCGAGCGTGAGCCCGATGATGGCGTCCGCGAGTATGTGCGGGTGCGGCGTCGGGCGCGGGTAGTGGGTAGTGGTACATACCTTGGTGAGGTAGTAGGCGGTCATGCCCTGCCGCCCCTCGTGCCGCTGTCCCCGCGCGAGCGTGAGCCCGATGATGGCGTCCGCGAGTATGTGCGGGTGCGGCGTCGGGCGCGGCTAGTGGGTAGTGGTACATACCTTGGTGAGGTAGTAGGCGGTCATGCCCTGCCGCCCCTCGTGCCGCTGTCCCCGCGCGAGCGTGAGCCCGATGATGGCGTCCGCGAGTATGTGCGGGTGCGGCGTCGGGCGCGGGTAGTGGGTAGTGGTACATACCTTGGTGAGGTAGTAGGCGGTCATGCCCTGCCGCCCCTCGTGCCGCTGTCCCCGCGCGAGCGTGAGCCCGATGATGGCGTCCGCGAGTATGTGCGGGTGCGGCGTCGGGCGCGGGTAGTGGGTAGTGGTACATACCTTGGTGAGGTAGTAGGCGGTCATGCCCTGCCGCCCCTCGTGCCGCTGTCCCCGCGCGAGCGTGAGCCCGATGATGGCGTCCGCGAGTATGTGCGGGTGCGGCGTCGGGCGCGGGTAGTGGGTAGTGGTACATACCTTGGTGAGGTAGTAGGCGGTCATGCCCTGCCGCCCCTCGTGCCGCTGTCCCCGCGCGAGCGTGAGCCCGATGATGGCGTCCGCGAGTATGTGCGGGTGCGGCGTCGGGCGCGGGTAGTGGGTAGTGGTACATACCTTGGTGAGGTAGTAGGCGGTCATGCCCTGCCGCCCCTCGTGCCGCTGTCCCCGCGCGAGCGTGAGCCCGATGATGGCGTCCGCGAGTATGTGCGGGTGCGGCGTCGGGCGCGGGTAGTGGGTAGTGGTACATACCTTGGTGAGGTAGTAGGCGGTCATGCCCTGCCGCCCCTCGTGCCGCTGTCCCCGCGCGAGCGTGAGCACAATGATGGCGTCCGCGAGTATGTGCGGGTGCGGCGTCGGGCGCGGGTAGTGGGTAGTGGTACATACCTTGGTGAGGTAGTAGGCGGTCAGGCCCTGCCGCCCCTCGTGCCGCTGTCCCCGCGCGAGCGTGAGCCCGATGATGGCGTCCGCGAGTATGTGCGGGTGCGGCGTCGGGCGCGGGTTGTGGGTAGTGGTACATACCTTGGTGAGGTAGTAGGCGGTCATGCCCTGCCGCCCCTCGTGCCGCTGTCCCCGTGCGAGCGTGAGCCCGATGATGGCGTCCGCGAGTATGTGCGGGTGCGGCGTCGGGCGCGGGTAGTGGGTAGTGGTACATACCTTGGTGAGGTAGTAGGCGGTCATGCCCTGCCGCCCCTCGTGCCGCTGTCCCCGCGCGAGCGTGAGCCCGATGATGGCGTCCGCGAGTATGTGCGGGTGCGGCGTCGGGCGCGGGTAGTGGGTAGTGGTACATACCTTGGTGAGGTAGTAGGCGGTCATGCCCTGCCGCCCCTCGTGCCGCTGTCCCCGCGCGAGCGTGAGCCCGATGATGGCGTCCGCGAGTATGTGCGGGTGCGGCGTCGGGCGCGGGTAGTGGGTAGTGGTACATACCTTGGTGAGGTAGTAGGCGGTCATGCCCTGCCGCCCCTCGTGCCGCTGTCCCCGCGCGAGCGTGAGCACAATGATGGCGTCCGCGAGTATGTGCGGGTGCGGCGTCGGGCGCGGGTAGTGGGTAGTGGTACATACCTTGGTGAGGTAGTAGGCGGTCAGGCCCTGCCGCCCCTCGTGCCGCTGTCCCCGCGCGAGCGTGAGCCCGATGATGGCGTCCGCGAGTATGTGCGGGTGCGGCGTCGGGCGCGGGTAGTGGGTAGTGGTACATACCTTGGTGAGGTAGTAGGCGGTCATGCCCTGCCGCCCCTCGTGCCGCTGTCCCCGCGCGAGCGTGAGCCCGATGATGGCGTCCGCGAGTATGTGCGGGTGCGGCGTCGGGCGCGGGTAGTGGGTAGTGGTACATACCTTGGTGAGGTAGTAGGCGGTCATGCCCTGCCGCCCCTCGTGCCGCTGTCCCCGCGCGAGCGTGAGCCCGATGATGGCGTCCGCGAGTATGTGCGGGTGCGGCGTCGGGCGCGGGTAGTGGGTAGTGGTACATACCTTGGTGAGGTAGTAGGCGGTCATGCCCTGCCGCCCCTCGTGCCGCTGTCCCCGCGCGAGCGTGAGCCCGATGATGGCGTCCGCGAGTATGTGCGGGTGCGGCGTCGGGCGCGGGTAGTGGGTAGTGGTACATACCTTGGTGAGGTAGTAGGCGGTCATGCCCTGCCGCCCCTCGTGCCGCTGTCCCCGCGCGAGCGTGAGCCCGATGATGGCGTCCGCGAGTATGTGCGGGTGCGGCGTCGGGCGCGGGTAGTGGGTAGTGGTACATACCTTGGTGAGGTAGTAGGCGGTCATGCCCTGCCGCCCCTCGTGCCGCTGTCCCCGCGCGAGCGTGAGCCCGATGATGGCGTCCGCGAGTATGTGCGGGTGCGGCGTCGGGCGCGGGTAGTGGGTAGTGGTACATACCTTGGTGAGGTAGTAGGCGGTCAGGCCCTGCCGCCCCTCGTGCCGCTGTCCCCGCGCGAGCGTGAGCCCGATGATGGCGTCCGCGAGTATGTGCGGGTGCGGCGTCGGGCGCGGGTAGTGGGTAGTGGTACATACCTTGGTGAGGTAGTAGGCGGTCATGCCCTGCCGCCCCTCGTGCCGCTGTCCCCGCGCGAGCGTGAGCCCGATGATGGCGTCCGCGAGTATGTGCGGGTGCGGCGTCGGGCGCGGGTAGTGGGTAGTGGTACATACCTTGGTGAGGTAGTAGGCGGTCATGCCCTGCCGCCCCTCGTGCCGCTGTCCCCGCGCGAGCGTGAGCCCGATGATGGCGTCCGCGAGTATGTGCGGGTGCGGCGTCGGGCGCGGGTAGTGGGTAGTGGTACATACCTTGGTGAGGTAGTAGGCGGTCAGGCCCTGCCGCCCCTCGTGCCGCTGTCCCCGCGCGAGCGTGAGCCCGATGATGGCGTCCGCGAGTATGTGCGGGTGCGGCGTCGGGCGCGGGTAGTGGGTAGTGGTACATACCTTGGTGAGGTAGTAGGCGGTCATGCCCTGCCGCCCCTCGTGCCGCTGTCCCCGCGCGAGCGTGAGCCCGATGATGGCGTCCGCGAGTATGTGCGGGTGCGGCATCGGGCGCGGGTAGTGGGTAGTGGTACATACCTTGGTGAGGTAGTAGGCGGTCATGCCCTGCCGCCCCTCGTGCCGCTGTCCCCGCGCGAGCGTGAGCCCGATGATGGCGTCCGCGAGTATGTGCGGGTGCGGCGTCGGGCGCGGGTAGTGGGTAGTGGTACATACCTTGGTGAGGTAGTAGGCGGTCATGCCCTGCCGCCCCTCGTGCCGCTGTCCCCGCGCGAGCGTGAGCCCGATGATGGCGTCCGCGAGTATGTGCGGGTGCGGCGTCGGGCGCGGGTAGTGGGTAGTGGTACATACCTTGGTGAGGTAGTAGGCGGTCATGCCCTGCCGCCCCTCGTGCCGCTGTCCCCGCGCGAGCGTGAGCCCGATGATGGCGTCCGCGAGTATGTGCGGGTGCGGCGTCGGGCGCGGGTAGTGGGTAGTGGTACATACCTTGGTGAGGTAGTAGGCGGTCATGCCCTGCCGCCCCTCGTGCCGCTGTCCCCGCGCGAGCGTGAGCCCGATGATGGCGTCCGCGAGTATGTGCGGGTGCGGCGTCGGGCGCGGGTAGTGGGTAGTGGTACATACCTTGGTGAGGTAGTAGGCGGTCATGCCCTGCCGCCCCTCGTGCCGCTGTCCCCGCGCGAGCGTGAGCCCGATGATGGCGTCCGCGAGTATGTGCGGGTGCGGCGTTGGCCGCGTGACCGCCAGCGGCTTGGAGGAGTGCGCGGCGAGCACGTGCCGCGGCCAGCTCCCCGCCCTCCCCGTCTCGAGACCCGTGTGCCAGTGGTTGAACGCGAGGCACACCACCAGATAGAACCCCTTCTCCAGCATCTTGTGGCACCCTACGAAGCCGCGGACCTACACAAACAAACTCGCTATAACATCATCTAACCGCTCATTCCATCCTACTAGATTGTCTGCCCTATGATAAATGCGTGATATCTTTTTCCGTCGAAGGCAAAATAGTTTCTAACACCATCTACATTACATTTTTTTAAGTAATACGTCACTAGGTTGTGACTGGACAACCTAAACATTTTCTCTAACTTCGAAATCAATAAAATAACGAACATAACTGTAGGCACGACAGTGACAATCACACTTGTATCTTACATTTCTACTGGCTTAAAACGTAGAGATTATCCTATAATAATTTATTGTTAGACCAAATGCTTGATATTCACTATTTTTTTTTCGTTAAAATGTATTACTACTTATAAAACTATACTGAATATTATGTAAATAGGTATGATTGCTCATACACAAACTCTTATTTTATTTAGTAAACAACAATTAACATTTTCTAAAAGTGAACGTGTATCAATTAAAACTCCGAAATCGAATATTTGCAACGCAGTGTTCCCGATGGAATATAAAACATGAAGGAGAGAAAATTTATACTATAAACGAAAAGAGAGAACGTGATAGGATAAAAGAGGTGGATATCTTGATTAGAAATGAATCTCAACATGATCTTTATTATAAAATAGTATTAGTTTATTATTTATGTATTTATTACATACTAGCTGTGCCCGCGACTTCGTCCGCGTGGAATAGTGACTATGGGCAGCATTTTTTAGATATATCTTTTCCCTGTTCTCCTTAATCGGAGTGGCCATCAGTCGAGAACGATGAGAACTCAATCCCGATTCTCGCTGAGCCGAAGTTTCTATAGCACGAAACCTGGCCTGACGTTCCTGAGATGCAATGAGTCTCGCCTCACGATCCTCATCAGATTCCTGTGAGCGCACTAATCTCATCCTTTTAGCGTTTCTGCTGCACTGGGAACGTTTGGATCTTTTTCAAGGCATTCTTACAATAAGTAGTACCTACTAATACAACGTTATTTAGTAAACCCGTACTTATAATAAACAACTAAATTATAAATACTTATAGATTATTACACAGTTTAATTTTATTACAGTTTAATAACAATTTTGTAGGTGGTAGAGCCACGCTGAAACTATTACTGGTTACAGCATAAATGGGTCGGCTCGCCCGGGGTAGTACCACCCTCTCACAGAAAACCGACGTGAAGTAACAGTGCTTGCATTGTTGCGTTTCGTTCGGTCAGTGAGAGCGCCGGAGACCCACCTCCCCTCCCCTTCCCTCTTCCCTTCCTCCCCCCCCCCTCTCCCTACACAGGCTGGCAACGCACTTGCGACTCCCCTGGTGTTGCAAGTGTCTATGGACGGTGGTGATCACTTACATCAGGTGACCCACCTGTTCGTTTGCCACCTATGATATAAAAAAAAAAAAAAAAACAATTAAGACGTGTTAACCCAACCTATTGATTATCAAAAACAAAAGAAATGTGTAATAGTTTTTTTTTTTTTTATTACTAACATAAGCTAACAAACATGTATTTATTACAAAGGACTTTACTATGGTTTCTATATAGAACAATTAAAAAATAAAGAAATGTATTTACAGTTTAACTAATGAGACGTGTTAACATAACCTAAAAACAAAACCGTTTTTTTTTTTTATTACTGACCTAATCTAACAAACATGTATTAATCACAAATTCCTAAATTGTTTTTTAAACAAAAATAAAAAAAAATCAAGAAAAATATAAATCTAACTTGTATTTATTTACAGTTTAACTAATAAGACGTGTTAACCTAACTTGAAAACAAACTAACCTACACTAAATACATACAATATGTATATACAAACCCTGAAATATAAATAAATGAACTATGCAAACAGTCAGTGTTATCGAGTGGAACTGTTACGCCATGCGTCTCCGGAATACGTGCGTTCGCTGCGAATAATTGAATGCTGTAAGCAGCGGCCCTTTTTTTTTTTTCTCAAACTGACTACGCTATTGACCTGGCAAGGTCTTAACAGCTTCACCGGACTTTCCCAAACCGAGGTGTGCCGTGCACCCTTGAGCTAGTTGTCAAATAAAATCGGCTGAGTGCTTTACGCGCTCGCCTTAGTAGTCCGGTGAAGCTGTTAAGACCTTGCTAGGTCAATAGCGTAGTCAGTTCGGAAAAAAAATACTTCACCTGAACACTAAGCTGAACCCGATTTCATATGATTAATGATATACATCTGAGGTCAACTTACATTGGTTCATTAAAATTTCCGAAACTGATTTGTTATTATTATTATATAATCATAATTTTATATAGACCATTATTATTATTATGAAATTTAGTAAAGTTTCAATCAATGCTACTGAACAGAGAAAGAACAGTAGATAGATAGTTTAACAAATGTTCGACGTGATTCTTTAAATTGGCATAACTTTTTTATTTATGAATGATTGACATGAAACAAACACTAAATGTTAAGTGAAGCTTACCACAATATATCATTGAAAACCACATCTAAATCTGATAAGCCGTTTCTGAGATTAGCGTGCACAAACGCACAGACAAACAGATAAACAGACAAAAATTCTAAAAATTATTGTTTTGGGTTCTATTGCGTTTATAACTACCCCTAGTAATAGTTTTTCTCATATATATTTGATGTACAGACAGCGGTCAGCTATATTTTTATTATATGTATAGATGATTTAGAATAATTGTGTATCCGTCTGACTGTGGTCACCAGTGCTGACCAACCCCCAGATCACAGAATGTCATCAAATTATATAAACATAAATCATATCATATTTATTTATGCGATAGAGTTAAACGACAACGTGGTTTAAGTTGCTAATATATTAAGCTTAGAGAACTATTATTATTTATGATTTTAATGTAAATGCTTGACTACAACTTCTATATCAATAAAGCTCGTATTTGAAACTTAACTCGAAGCGAACTTCACAAAATACAGACTCTGATATAAAAGTTGATGGAGTCTAACGAATAACGATCACTGGGATAAAATTCAACAATAACTCACCTGTCTTTTACTATGAGCGACTAGTTTACCGATTTGTGCCGTCGGTCCCGACTTTGTCCTGAACACCACCACGCATAAATCTAACTGGGAACGTTGACTCTTCGCAGAGTTCCTTAAATTTAAAACGAAAATTATTCATTTTTATTCTGCCATCGTCGAGTATGTAATGACGTTACAAATTTCTTTGTAAAATTGCAATATTTTAACAAGATGGTGGCTGTATTGTTACAACTTTACAAGGAGTTTTTGTGGCATTTCAGAATCCATGCTCTGTGGTATTACTTCTTATACACTCTACTTGAACATATAACTGAACTATAATACGTAAAACACCACCAATAATACAATATATGGAGTCGAATAACACAAGATTATGAATAAACTATAAAATCCCCTAAATTACATTCCAAGATCCCGTCAAAAACTTCGAATTTATTATTCTGGCAACACTGTCGACTTTATTGTTAGTTCTGTCGCGCTTTTGTAATATTTATTCTCGCAAATATATTTTTATAATTTATTTTTAAGGGACGCCAACACACACAACACTCATTTATTTACACTGGAATGGCCATCGAGATTATCAAGATTTATATATGGCCAGTACACTACACTTTTTATTTATTTATTTATTATTATTATTTATTTAGTTTTTATTCTGGCTCAATTCAGTGTTCAAATTAAATTAGTCTGCCTATTAATATTGGCCACAATATTTTACAAAATTGTAGAAAAAAAATAATTAAAAACAAAATAAACAAAACTAAATTGTGAAAGTTATTACAATTAAATGTATTATTAAAGTTACATGCAAATATCATTTTTTATGTCATGTAATTATTATTAAGACTACTATAAGCCTTACTTCTGTTTCCATGAAATATATCTAAATCCCTTGTGTTATTACTGTATGCTCTGCAAACTCTGTATAATGGATTATAGTAAGAAGTATTTATTGAGCAATGTGGAACTTGGAAGATATTTTGGTTTCTGTTGTAGCTTGTGATTATAGGTATTTACCGCTTCGTTACTCGTCTTGTAAGGTTTTGTAGGGTATCGTTTACCTCTGTCCTTCCTGGAAGAGGGTGAAGTCGACCTCGGTGGGCTGTGCGGCGGCCAGCAGGAGGCAGGTCAGGTGCCGGGCGGAAGCCAAGGGGGGCAGGACCCCTCCCAGCCGTACCTCGTGCCAACCGTCACGCACCTTGCAGATGTCGATACAGTCGAAGTATCTAATCACACACACACACAACATACCGACTATTTTAAACATCGACAAATCGATAATTCCATTAACTTCTTCACTAAATAATAGATACTAAAGGGATATCTAAAAATTGTTCACATTTCCTCGAGGCATTTTCCTCCTGCATCAGTACATAAGGGCCGTTCAAGTATCATATAAGCAAATTTTTTGTAATTTCTGACTGCTCCCTCCCCCCTGGTAAGAAATGCTCTTAACCCCCTCTTTCCCATACTTACGTTAAACATTTATATGAATATATTTAAACCTCTATATATTTATTTATGGGATCTTCGGATTCTAAGAAAAAGAACAGGTCAGGCTATGTTACATTATAGTAATTTTATTTTATACACAAGACACATGACAATGTTAAATTTAAATAAGAGTTAAGAAAAACATATGAATAGCTATACAACAGATAAAGTTGTAATATAGTCTTGATCACCTCTTCTGGTTCAATAAATACATGTTGCTGACGTAATTACTACTTAGACCTCCCATACCCTATGGCATCAAAAATAAGCAAATCATGAATCCCACATCAAAGCTTACATAATACTTGAATGACCCCTCATATCAGCAATTTTATCGAAATTACTAACTGTACAAAAAAAAGGGTTACAGCCTTGCCACGACAATCTCTAATTCCCAAGGCACACTTTACCATTTTTTTTAATGTGCTACAACATCTGTATATCTGTATATCTGTATTTGCATCTGTGGTTCACGAAGTCAAATCTGGTAATTTGTGTTATAAATGTTCAGGTAGTGAATGAAATTTTTAGTGTCACTGTATAACGCTACCAGTGTGCTCGAGGGCTCTATTCTGAGGATCGGACCTAGGTTTTAAATACTGCCGAGGGGGACATGGCGAGTGTGCGAGGGCGAAATTTACCGCCAAAACACAGCAGCGTGATCTGTGGTTATGCTGTTTGAAGAATCGCAGTGTTATCAATCATTCGCTGCAGTTATATTATTGTGGGATAGGTAAAGATATTTCATGGTTGTTATTTATAATGCTGCATGTTAGTAACCAGGTCAGGGTTTTAGCTTGCCACCGGTACTTTTATTTACTTATTTGGAAATTCAACAATGTACATGTGTTTTTATAAAATAACATATAATATGTAATAAAATTAAAACAAGATTTTTGAATTAGAAGGAAGTGATATATGATAAGTAACAGAGAAACCTGTATTCTTTACTGGCGTTTAAAGTGTGTGGGTGGGTGTGCGTGTGTATGTATATGTGACTCCCATACGTGCGTATGTACGTGCTTTTATCCTTGTTATATTACGTTATTTATACACAATTCCGCAATGTAATTATATTATTTCACTATTAAACGTATTCAGTGAGTATCGCAATAGTTGTTCGTGAAGGACTTTATGTATGCCCTGATTGAGAGTAGGCTCACCGCTCGTTGTTCGATATGCCTTATGTATATTCGTCGATTTGATCCGGGTTAAAAGCTACCGAGCGATATTTCTGACGGTAGATAGTTATTTTATTTTGTATTATGTCATCAATCTTCTAGTAGACTATTCTTGCCATTGTCGAATGGTAATTATATTATAAGTGTCTTGTGATCATTTCAGTGTTCTAACAAGATGGTGGCTGCCTTGTTAGAAGTTTCTAGAGGGTTTTTATGATATATCATAATCCAGGCTCCGTGGAATTATTTCCTATCCACTTCATTTGTGCACAACAATTGAAGTATATTATATAAAGCCCTCGAGGGTAGATAGTGAATACTGACTCGAGCACGTCATCAAAGCTGATCGAGGGGATCATTTGTCCTCAACACTCCTAGTCTCGGTCGGGGTTGAAACTCTTCATATGGTATGGAGGGGTATTTCTGAGGGTCGGTAGTGAGTACTGACTTGAGCACGTCGTCGAAGCTGATCCAGAAGACGGCCTGGTCCCGGTCCGCGTCGGACGCTGCGACCTGGTCCCGCACCGCGCGCCGCGCCGCCTCCGTCCAGCGCGCGCAGCCCTGGGCCCACGCGCCGCGCCACGTGTAGTGCCCCCACGGGTTCCGCAGCCGCACCAGCCGCACCACCTCCTCCCCGCCGCCGCCACCACCACCACCACCAGCGCGCGTCTCTACCACGTCCAGCACCGAGTACGCGTGCCGCGGCCGCAGGCCCAGCCGCTGGTACTCCTCCTCGTCCACCTGTGTCCCACCCCGACACGATACTTATCATTTCAACTGTTCTAAGCAATACCGTTAACAGTCAACAGATGGCGCTGTATTAAAAAGTGTTAAATCGCGCTGTCCTGTTCATTTTTCAATAATGTCTTTTCGAGAAGTTAAAAATGAAATTATAAAACGTATATCTCCTTCATCTAGAGATGCAACATCATTCATAAAAAAACATAAATATTACAACAACGATGTTTTCATATTGGAAACATGTTTATTCCATGTCTTAGAAAAAAAATTAAATATGATAAAAATGTATAACAGGTGAATGTTTAAAAGGAGAGAACATTCAATCATGTAACAGTTCATAGTCATATCATTAGTATAAAACAAATTCCCTTACCGCGTCTGTTTGTCTATTCACGATAAACTCAAAAACTACTCAACGGATTTTCATGCGGTTTTTACCAGTGGATAAAGTGTTTCATGAGGAAGATTTTAATGTATAATTTGTCAAGGATTTTTTTTATAATCAGGGCGGGACAACGTCTCCCTGGCCCGCTATAAATAATAATATCAAAATAAATACTAATAAAGAACAAAGAGCAAAATTAAGATTTGTTAAAGTTTGTTCTAAAACTTTTAAAAGTATAAAAACGATACTTTAAAACGTAGATAATTGATATAGATAATAACGTAACGGCATGGCGTCACTCACCGCTTCGGTATTTATTACACCAGTTCGTTTTTACGTAATTTTGAGTGAATATCAGTTTTGCATTTCTCGAGATAATTAGGTCAAATATTAAGCCCCTATTTTTTAACTGATGTAGAACCAAATACGACTACTCAGTAACCCATGTGAATATTGCAACTCTTTAACCATTCAGGCGGTATTTAAAACAAGGTAACTAATATTTATTTCACGAGCCAGAATTCAAAAAGAATAGTTTTGTCAACTTTATGCCTAGTAAGCAGTCCCTTTCCTGGTTTATCATAACCCGTTTCTAAAATCCACCCCAAATAATACAAATTAAAAATTGCAATCGACTATTATTTGAAATAGCAAAACTAAAAAAAAAAATACTTTAATATGTCGACTCTATATCGATAAACTTTACCTAATCAACCTTACGAAATTTGTCATATGTCATTATTGATAATATCGAGCATAATTAAATCAATAGTTTAAGGTATAAATGGATTTTGTACCTAAAATTTTTCCAGCATTATTTTTGTAAAAGTGAGAGGACACTATAAAATAATATGACGTCATACCTTCATATTGCCACCCCCACAGCTAGCTCCCATGAGGAAACTGGCCTGCCGTGACGACAGCAGCTGAGCCCACACCAGGTCCCGGTCCAGCTGCTCCAGCGGAGCACCACCTCCTCCACCACCACTGCCTCCCCCACCGGCCTGCAGCGACACCGACTCGCAGGGAGCACCCGTCAGAGTGCACAGACCTGATTTTTTATACCAGGTGTTAGGTTAGTCACTTGCGATATTGTAGGGAATCATAGTTCATGGTCATATTTAACATATGAAATAATAATATCAAGACAAATACTAATAAACAACAAAGAGATCCTTGGTTAAAATTTGTTTTATGACTTTCAAAAGTATAGATTTAAACGTAATAAGCCTAGGTGCAATGACCGGTGCTGAAAGCTGCAAGAGGCGGTACCCGAAGTTAATAACTTTCGATAATACAGCAGACAATAAACCCTTTTTGTTCATGCTGTTTCCACGCCTTCAGTTTCACTTCACTCGGTCAGTGACACTGTGCTTTGACATAGGCGCGTAGTGGATTGAGTATAATTTTTATATTTTTCTACATAATTAAATCAAATAAGATGCACCTATTTTTTAATTAATTTAAAACGAAAATCAAATGCAGAGTATCCTCCATAAATATTGCTACTTCGTAAACTTTCACCTTGTATATTATAGGGGGCAATCATAGAGTAACAAACCTGCGCGTAGTTAACAGAGAGTGCACAATCGGTTTTTAGTATGGGAACCGTGCGATCCGTTTTTGCGGGTGTGAGGAGGGACGTGGGGGTAACGCGGGGTAACGCCCATTGTTTCTATAGTGATGTGCATTACAAACTTGTACGGACACTGTATCGATATGTTAATTATGATATAAAAAAAGTTCGATAAAAATGTATTCAATTTATTTACTGTAACAATAGCATCTTTATCACTAAAATACAATAAAAATATATTTAATTAAATATTATAATACAAAATTTTGTAACCCTTAAATAAAATAAGATTATTATAAACTCGACTCTTCGAATTTACTTTATCTTTACTACTTTTAAAAATGTAATAGAGAGATTTAAATATATTTTAACTAGCTGTACCCACGACTTCGTCCGCGTGGAATGGTATCTTTGGACAGCAGTGTTTCACTGCAAAGAGCTTATTAAATTATTTAAGTATATAAGTACATAAGGTATATAGAATTAATATGTGTTTATTTAATAATCATAAAAATATATAAATAAACTAGCGGACCGGGCGGACGTTGTCCTGCCTTGAAAACAAAAAAAATCCTAAAAGTCGATCGCAGCGCCACCTGCCGGGTCCAATTGTGAATCTAAACCATTCTCGAATCTCCACGAACACACACAAAAAATTTCATCAAAATCGGTCTAGTCGTTTAGGAGGAGTTCAGTCACATACACACGCACACAAGAAATATATATATTAAGATAAACATTATATAATTTAAATGACAAATAAAAAATATCACAACAGTTATCAAAAGTATCGGTTAATAATAGAATTAATATTGCTTATAAAATAAAAAATCAATTTATAGATACTCGATACAATCCGAATAGGCACAACACTAGACGCGAACTTAGACATATGGCGCGCTGCCATGACTGTTTGGTTTAGTTTAATATTTTATTTCACAAAGAAACTTAATTCAATCAATACTTACACATGAAAAGAGATACCACTAGATTTTAGGTTTTTCTTTCTGTAATGATTTTTACAATTATTCACTGCACAATTAGACATATTTACTGCGTATAATAATATTTTAGCAGAGACGTTCACTGTCAGAGCTACGCGAACAGACTGATCGTGCTTACGGGAGTCGGGAAGGACATACATGGAAAATTCATGTATAAGTGGTAAGGCAGGCACGACGCTTATGCGACTTCTATTGTAAATGGTAGCGGTTTCATAATTCTATGGAGGCAAACGAACAGACGGGGCACATGGTCGTAAGTGATCACCGCCGTCCATAGACATTAGCAACATTAGGGGAGTCGCAAGTGCGTTGTCGGTCTTTTAAAGAAGTGTACGCTCGTTCTTAAAGGTTTGCAACTCGTAATTGTATGGTAAAACCGCCGCAGGGAGTCGAAGTACGAGGCAGAAATGACGTTGAGAACCTCACCGTAGAAGACCATCCCCTTATATGTGTGATCCTATTTACCTTCTATAGCTCTGCCGGAGACGAGGGCCTCGTAGCAGCCGTGTAGTTTGGCAACGGCTTTCTCTATCAAAGGCACCCATAGTTGTTTCCTCTTCGCCTGGAATATTTAGTATAACTTTAAAATGAAGTTAAATCGACCTCAAAATCCAGGGATTAGAGAATTCTATATGCATGATTTTGTCAATAGTTTGAAAGTAATGATTAATTCGTTTATGATATACCTTGCTTGTTATAGTTCTGCCTTTGTCAATTTAACAATAACGTACATGTCATATGTACCAATGGTGGTATATGTCAAATTTGATCTTTAGGTCACGTGTACCACTGGTGGTACAAGTTAATTTTGATCTTTAGGCCCTGTGTACCACCGGTGATATATGTTAAATTTGATCTTTAGGCAATGTGTATGTACCACCGGCGGTAGACGTGAAACTTGATCCTTCACTCACAAGTAAATATGTCGAGTAGTGGGAACTGTAGCAAGACTTCATTAAGACGTCGAGGGTGGGTGGGGTGAATCGAGTGTGTATGCAGTAGTTGTTGTGGGTGATACCTGCGAGTAGACGAGGTGCCCCTTCTTGTTGGCGGGCAGCAGGTCGTCGAGCGTGAGTGTGAGCGTACGTGGTGGTTGTTGTGGGTGATACCTGCGAGTAGACGAGGTGCCCCTTCTTGTTGGCGGGCAGCAGGTCGTCGAACGTGAGTGTGAGCGTACGTGTGTATGCAGTGGTTGTTGTGGGTGGTACCTGCGAGTAGACGAGGTGCCCCTTCTTGTTGGCGGGCAGCAGGTCGTCGAGCGTGAGTGTGAGCGTACGTGTGTATGCAGTGGTTGTTGTGGGTGGTACCTGCGAGTAGACGAGGTGCCCCTTCTTGTTGGCGGGCAGCAGGTCGTCGAGCGTGAGTGTGAGCGTACGTGTGTATGCAGTGGTTGTTGTGGGTGGTACCTGCGAGTAGACGAGGTGCCCCTTCTTGTTGGCGGGCAGCAGGTCGTCGAGCGTGAGTGTGAGCGTACGTGTGTATGCAGTGGTTGTTGTGGGTGGTACCTGCGAGTAGACGAGGTGCCCCTTCTTGTTGGCGGGCAGCAGGTCGTCGAGCGTGAGTGTGAGCGTACGTGTGTATGCAGTGGTTGTTGTGGGTGGTACCTGCGAGTAGACGAGGTGCCCCTTCTTGTTGGCGGGCAGCAGGTCGTCGAGCGTGAGTGTGAGCGTACGTGTGTATGCAGTGGTTGTTGTGGGTGGTACCTGCGAGTAGACGAGGTGCCCCTTCTTGTTGGCGGGCAGCAGGTCGTCGAGCGTGAGTGTGAGCGTACGTGTGTATGCAGTGGTTGTTGTGGGTGGTACCTGCGAGTAGACGAGGTGCCCCTTCTTGTTGGCGGGCAGCAGGTCGTCGAGCGTGAGTGTGAGCGTACGTGTGTATGCAGTGGTTGTTGTGGGTGGTACCTGCGAGTAGACGAGGTGCCCCTTCTTGTTGGCGGGCAGCAGGTCGTCGAGCGTGAGTGTGAGCGTACGTGTGTATGCAGTGGTTGTTGTGGGTGGTACCTGCGAGTAGACGAGGTGCCCCTTCTTGTTGGCGGGCAGCAGGTCGTCGAGCGTGAGTGTGAGCGTACGTGTGTATGCAGTGGTTGTTGTGGGTGGTACCTGCGAGTAGACGAGGTGCCCCTTCTTGTTGGCGGGCAGCAGGTCGTCGAGCGTGAGTGTGAGCGTACGTGTGTATGCAGTGGTTGTTGTGGGTGGTACCTGCGAGTAGACGAGGTGCCCCTTCTTGTTGGCGGGCAGCAGGTCGTCGAGCGTGAGTGTGAGCGTACGTGTGTATGCAGTGGTTGTTGTGGGTGGTACCTGCGAGTAGACGAGGTGCCCCTTCTTGTTGGCGGGCAGCAGGTCGTCGAGCGTGAGTGTGAGCGTACGTGTGTATGCAGTGGTTGTTGTGGGTGGTACCTGCGAGTAGACGAGGTGCCCCTTCTTGTTGGCGGGCAGCAGGTCGTCGAGCGTGAGTGTGAGCGTACGTGTGTATGCAGTGGTTGTTGTGGGTGGTACCTGCGAGTAGACGAGGTGCCCCTTCTTGTTGGCGGGCAGCAGGTCGTCGAGCGTGAGTGTGAGCGTACGTGTGTATGCAGTGGTTGTTGTGGGTGGTACCTGCGAGTAGACGAGGTGCCCCTTCTTGTTGGCGGGCAGCAGGTCGTCGAGCGTGAGTGTGAGCGTACGTGTGTATGCAGTGGTTGTTGTGGGTGGTACCTGCGAGTAGACGAGGTGCCCCTTCTTGTTGGCGGGCAGCAGGTCGTCGAGCGTGAGTGTGAGCGTACGTGTGTATGCAGTGGTTGTTGTGGGTGGTACCTGCGAGTAGACGAGGTGCCCCTTCTTGTTGGCGGGCAGCAGGTCGTCGAGCGTGAGTGTGAGCGTACGTGTGTATGCAGTGGTTGTTGTGGGTGGTACCTGCGAGTAGACGAGGTGCCCCTTCTTGTTGGCGGGCAGCAGGTCGTCGAGCGTGAGTGTGAGCGTACGTGTGTATGCAGTGGTTGTTGTGGGTGGTACCTGCGAGTAGACGAGGTGCCCCTTCTTGTTGGCGGGCAGCAGGTCGTCGAGCGTGAGTGTGAGCGTACGTGTGTATGCAGTGGTTGTTGTGGGTGGTACCTGCGAGTAGACGAGGTGCCCCTTCTTGTTGGCGGGCAGCAGGTCGTCGAGCGTTAGCGTGAGCCAGCGTCCGTCCTTGCAGAGCCGCAGTTGGTACGCGCCCAGCGAGGGCTCCGCGCGCACCACCACGCCCCGCACCAGGGCCGACCGCTCCGCCAGTACCGCCAGCGCCGACAACAGCCAGCAGTTGCCCAGCACCCCTACGGACGCCATCTCCATTATACCTCCGCTCCAGCTCCGCAATGTGTCTGGCTTGGCTACACACCCTCAAGATGGCAATTCATCGCTAAGCACCTATGGACGTGTTCTAGCAATTGCCTAGCACCCGTGCGGAGAACCACCCACCATCTCTATTATACACCTACCTACTTCAACTCTTAAATATCCCTAAAAAATTCTTAACTTGGCTAACCACCCTAACTTGATAATTTATTGCCAAGCACCTGTGGGTATGTACTAGCAATTGTCCAGCATTGGAAATTTATCGGCAGGCAACCGTGGGTGTGTTTCAGCAGATGCTCAGCACGCCGTGTGGACGCCACCCGTCATCTTTATTATACCCCTACTTCAATTTCGCAATAATCCCTATGGATATTGAGGATACAATCTTGTATTAATTGGTATATTGACCTTGCGAGATATCGGAGGGTCTGGGGTCGCGGAAGACGAGCCAGGGCGCCCTGTGGTCCGGCTCCACGTGGATCTGGTGCGGGCGGAGCCACCGCGTCGCCGCGCCCGCCCCCGCCTCGCCGCCCCCGCCCGCCCCCGCGCCGCCCCCGTAGTACAGCGAGCGCGCCGACGCAGGGAACGACGGGTCCACGTACTGCTCACCGCTCTGTACGAGACACTCTTTATTGGTCACCTGCACTCCTACAGCCCGATAATACTTTATTTGTCACGCACACATTAGCAGATAATATATTGTTAGTTACGCACACACTAGCAGACAATATATTGTTAGTTACGCACACATTAGCAGACAATATATTGTTAGTTACGCACACACTAGTAGACAATATATTGTTAGTTAAGCACACATTAGCAGATAATATATTGTTAGTTACGCACACATTAGCAGACAATATATTGTTAGTTATGCACACAATAGCAGACAATATATTGTTAGTTACGCACACACTAGCAAACAATATATTGTTAGTTACGCACACATTAGCAGACAATATATTGTTAGTTACACACACACTAGCAGGCAATGCATTGTTAGTTACGCACACATTAGCAGACAATATATTGTTAGTTCCACACACACTAGCAGACGATATATTGTTAGTTACGCACACATTAGCAGACAATATATTGTTAGTTCCACACACACTAGCAGACGATATATTGTTAGTTACGCACACATTAGCAGACAATATATTGTTAGTTACGCACACACTAGCAGGCAATACATTGTTAGTTACGCACACATTAGCAGACAATATATTGTTAGTTACGTACACACTAGCAGACAATATATTGTTAGTTACGCACACATTAGCAGACAATATATTGTTAGTTCCACATACACTAGCAGACAATATATTGTTAGTTACGCACAAGCAAGCCGTCGATACTTTTTTTTGTTACAGTAGGCCAACGATACTTTGTTTATTACACAAGGCAGTAATGCTTGATTCTTTACGCACACATAATTGAATATACATTATTAATTAAGTAAAGGCAAGCCGTTGATACTTTATGGATTACGTACACGCTAACTGACGATATTTTATTAGTTTCAAACAAACCGACATAAATGTGTTCGTGAGGTTATACACAACTATTTGTATGTAAATGATTATTCGTACTTTCTAATCATTTTATGATTAGTAAAAAATGTATATTTTATATACAATATAGAAATTATATTTATTCTATAAATATTTGTAAAGAGTTAATTAGAAATTGTAAAATTAGAAAAATATATATTTGGACTCTTCCATAATCTTATGTCTAGTTTAAGCAACAAATATCACTTCAGATACATCTTTTTATATCTTATAATATAAACCTCGATCAAATAAATTAAAAATACATATAGCAATTAGTAATGAATGTATAATAACATTCTAAAAGGAATTGTATCTACAAACATGTATTTATATCTTTACTCCTATAGTAATGACTTATACGCATATATAAAAAACAAGATTTTCCCAGCGGTTTCATTTTATGGCGCATGCGTTAATGTGGGCTTGATCTATCCCTCGATATCTATCGATTTTTATAGATGAAAAGTCTCCGTTTTTTTTGTACTTCCAATAAAGTATATGAAAAATTTCATAACGATTGGTTGAGCGTGAGACCGTAAAAAACTAACATTCGCATTCATTTTATATTATTAAGGATATCCCAGTTTAACCCAAATATAGGCTTCGTTTGTCTAAACTCGTATTTATTTTAGTTTAAACAAGGTAATTAAAAAAAACACACACAAAAACATCAACTTACAGCAGCACACTGTGCGAGGACCTCTTGCCACTGTGTCCAGGCGTGACTCTCCTCGCTGAGCCTGAGTATCTCCATCGGAGCACTCTCTTGTCTCTCTCCATCCGAACCCTCAGCTGGAGGAAATCAAAATCAAAAATACTTTATACAATTTAGGCCCCGAGGAGGTGCTTATGAACGATAAAGCTACCACCGGTTTAGACAAACAACCCGTTCATCAAGAAGAACAGATAACAAACTTAATCTGGTGGTAAACAAAAATGTTTACCATTATAAATTTATTTTTTTATATAACTGTATCGTAGGAATAGTGTGGTGACGTACCTGCTTTCTAGTCGAGGTGTCGAGCCGCAATATTCTTGATACTGAGTATTCAAGGCGCTGGTTGTTTGTTTCCGTGTACAGCACGATTGCACGATAGGGTTTTTCGCGAATATTTAAGTTTTGGGACTCGTAAAACCGCCAGGATAAAATCGTGACTTTCGCGTAAGACCACTCACAGAACTGTTGTTATTCGATTTTGAATAATCGACGTGATGGCGCGGGTGTTCGTGCGCGTGCACCAATGGCCGTGCAGCAAGGTCCGCCAACCACATTCCTTTTACGAACTATGCACAGATTATGCTCCGGTGTTTACCACAGTACAATATATACCGGAGGCAAATGTAAAATAAAAACAATAATAAAATATATAAGAAAGAAAAGAACTATTACTGTTACGGCGGGTACGTAACAATAACATATATCATTTATACATACAACATACAGCAAAGTAAACAAATGCACACACATGATATTTACGCGTAAACATACTGTGAATTATTTTCAATATAATATGCACGGGACGATCTTAGGAACAAAAGACCTCGTACGAGATCTAGGAGTGTTATTAAACCGTAAACTTTCCTTTTCACCTCATTTGGAGAATCTTACTACAAAAGCAAGTAGAATACTGGGTTTCGTTATTCGTAATTCTAAACGATTTCAAGGTCCTAAAACTAAGATTTCTATATATAATACATTAGTAAGAAGCACCTTAGAATATTGTGCGGTAGTATGGCGTCCACATTACGCAACACATACTTTGCGTCTAGAACGAATACAAAAACGGTTTACTAGGCACTTAGCTTATTCCTTAGGTACCAAGAAAAGAGACTTTAGCTATCGTAATATATTAAAGCAACTCAAAATTGAAACCTTGGAAGAGCGTAGAAATATTCTTGATTTAGTTTTTTTGTTTAAGCTCTTCAACAACTATATAGATAGCCGTGAATTACTAAACATGTTTGGATTCCGCATTCCCTCTAGATATCCTCGTCATTCTATTAACCATTTCAATTTTCCTTTTAGAAAAACTGTATTAGGTAAAAATTCTCCAGTGTCCAGAATAAGTAACTTAAATATTAAATACAACAACTTAGATATATTTGGCATAATATTATCAAAATTTAAATATTTAATCAGGTATAAGAATTGTTAACATATATAATTCTTTTTTTTTGTTTTAATTTCAGTTTATGTTATAGCAAAATGTCTTCACTTTTAATTAATGTGTACTATGCAAGTTGTGTTTACTTAAGAAATTGTACATCGTAGTCAATGATTAAAATAATAATTTGTGTTTAGAATAAGCCGATGTAACGATTATTGTAAACCTATTAAATAAATAAATAAAATAAATAAAAGTATATTTTATCTTATTTTAAACTCTTAGTAAATGATACAGATAATTTTTTTTTTACATATTTAGATATGAAAGAAGGCCGTTTATAAGTTTCTTCATATAGCTATATATATGAAAATATAGAGTACAAAAGAGGAAATTAAAATATTAGGTATTCTGCTAAAATATTGTGATTTTTTGTTATACTAGTTCGGCAAAATGACTGCACGGTGCCTAATGGTAAGTAAGGTACAGTTAGAAAACGGCGACTGTCGGTATTTCATACCAATGGCAGTCGTCGCCATCATGCCGACATGCAAAATTGCCTCTTCACGCTTCGTTTGAAGGACCCGGTATAGGACAGGTAACTCCATATTGTTGTACTTACTATTAATTAACCTTCTTATGAGAGAAAACAATGGAACTTGACAATTATGTTGTTATCTCTCTCTCGTTAAAGGTGAGGCCTAGGAGATAGGTAACTTATTCACTGTGTTAATTTAGTGGAAATATCAGTTAATATTATTTAAAAATACAATGTTCTTTATATACCAAATTCACTAAATAACCATATAACTGACATATTGAAATATCCAACATTTACAACATGAATTATATTACAATTTAGTGTGAAGAATCAACGGATAGATGGCGTTAATAACCACATCTGTTCATGACGACACTTGCAATTAATTTTACTCAAAACCGTGCTATCGGATCACATCAAAAACTATCTATACTACTCAAGGCACAGGCAAATCCGTAGCATTATTTAATTTTACTTGTCGACAACAATTATTTTTAATGCAACCCCTCTAAATATATGTTGCCGGGGTTAAATAAATTTTACCTATAAGGTTTAAAAGAGAAAAGGCAAATTATACATACGTGAATCTTCATCGTCGAGTCTAAGGGAATCGGGTGCAGCTGGCAGGAGCCTTGTCTTCGGGGACTGGCACATCTCGCAGCAGAGCGAGTTACTGTTGTTCATAAATGTGCATTCCGTGCACGACCATTCAGTTGACTCCGATCTAAGTTATTTAAAACATATATTATATATATATGTATATAGTTCTTTTGTCTGTGTGTATGTGACTGAACTTCTCTGACTGAACAGCTGGACAGATTTTTATGAAATTTTTTGTGTGTTCAGGTGAATTCAAGAATGGTTTATATTCGCAATTGGACCCGATAGGTGACGCTGCGGTTGACTTTTAGGATTTTTTTTATTATCAAAGCAGGATAATTTCCGCCGGGCCCGTTAGTGTGGTTCTAAATTTTGTAATATTGATAGCGTTTTACGTAATATAATTTGGTTATTGTGCCCAAGTGAAGTGGATCGGAAATAATGCCATGGAGCATGGACTCTGACTTGCCACAAAACTCCCTGGAAAGTTGTAAAAATATTGCCACCATCTTGTTAGTTCATTGAAATGATAGCAAGAAACTTATAATATCATTATCTACTCGACAATGGCAGTAATAATCTACTAGAATATTGGTTGCCAAAAATAAAACAAAAAAAAATACTTAGAAAATTACTCTTAGATAAACTAGATTCTCTAAACTAGGGATACCTAAATTGGGTACTAGAATAGTTATCAGGGTTCCGCCAAAACCATTTATTATTAGCTATTGCATAATGCCACGGCTACAAATATTATTTTGAAATAGCGCATGAATTGTGATGAGAAAGGCGCATTACTTTAAATAGGTAGGTAGTTAGCAAGCATTCAGCTCGGACTATGTATAATACGTATTTAATATAGGATTCCATAAAATAAAAGGTATTTGGTTGGTGTTCCGCTATCTTTAAAGTTTAGTAACCACTGGTCTAAACAATCGATATAGTTAAGATTGTTAGAAATAAATACAATTAGACATCTTTTTTTACACACATTTCTATCATACATTATGCGGCATTTGTGTCTCCCATTATGAAATTTGAGACATACCTTTGTACATAATTATCAGTTTTTGGCAAATAAAAAAAGTCTTAACAAGAACACTTTGTAGCTGGAAAAAAAAAGCCTATTAAAAAGACTGACTTACTTGATCTCTGGTGGTGGTGTTTTATGTCTTGAAATTCGACGTGGAAGTGCTGGTGTATGCTTGCTGCCCCTCCTGGGAGAGGGGCTGCGACCTAATTTATAATCCATTGTTATACTTCAAATTTCACTTGTGGGAAAAATGACTAAATATTCTTTTTCTATCACTCACATGTTACAGATGTAAGAAATTTATTATTTACTAGCGGGCCCGGCAGACGTTGTCCCGCCCTTATTATGAAAAAAACCTTGACAAATTATATACTATAACGTTCCTCATGAATCACCCTATCCACTGGTGGAAACCACATGACAATTCGTTCGGTAGTTTTTGAGTTTATCGCGAACAGACAGACAGACAGACGCGGTAGGGGACTTTATTTTATACTATGTAATGATATGATATGAACGTTAATCGAACGTGTCTGCATTTCTTTGATTTTTGTGAAAAGTATCGAGCAGAGTCTAGGAATAAGTAATGAAACACATTTCAATCATTTTCAAAAATGTCTGTCCGTCTGTTTATTTTTTTGTGCTGGCATGACTGCTAAAGTTCTAACATTATGATCATTGACTAGACATTGTTCGGTTTATTGACAATTTTGCCAATGTTACCAACTAGCGGATCTTTGGTGAACTATAAAGACGGTTATAACAAAAGCATTAACCATGGTAACAAATAGATGACATTTTTTTAAATAATATCAGAATGTTATTTTTATAATCTGTAATTATTAGGTTACTTTTGTTTAAAAGTAAAGTATTTTGACATACCTAAGTTATCAGAGGAACCCGGAACACCGTGCTTTGGGACAGGGGGCGTTTTGCACGCAAGACATAGTGTAGCCGATAGCGGATTTCTCAAGGTGCAGGAACTGCACGACCTGGAAATAAGCTTAATGTATTATTAGCTTAGAATAATTTTAGTTTGGGTCCTGAAACATAGATACTGGAAAATATAGAAAACTATCAAGTTGCCTGAAAGATCCATACATGATATATTGATAAAAATTTAGATACCGTATTGTAGTAATTAAAGTGTGTAGCATAATAACACAATAATGTGTGTTCGACTATAACACTCGGAAGTTGATTTCCTACATTTCAATCGATATTTATTCTTCTAGAACATTACTGTAATTATCGAGTAGGTAATAATATTACAAGCATCTTGTGATCATTTCAATGTTCTAACAAGATGGTGGCTGTTTTGTTAGAACTTTCCAAGAGGTTTTTGTGGCATGTCAGAATTCATACCCCGTGGTATTATTCCACGTAAAATGGCACTAATATCACAAATATAGAGTCAAACTAGCGGACCGGGCGGACGTTGTCCTGCCTTGATAATAAAAAAAATCCTAAAAGTCAACTGCAGCGCCACCTACCGGTTCCAATTGTGAATCTAAACCATTCTCGGATCCACTCGAACACGCACAAAAAATTTCATCAAAATCGGTCCAGTCGTTTAGGAGGAGTTCAGTCACATACACACGCACACAAGAAATATATATATTAAGATAACACAAGATTATGAATAAAATTAAAAAACCACTACGTAATATTTCAAGATCTTGCCAAAAACGAATTCTCACATTATTGAAGTTCATATTCGAGAGTATAATGGATGGAGTTACTCACCAGTAGTGATGGGGCGGCGGCCTGGAGCCGGCACAGGCTGCGCAGGCAGCTGCCTCTGGTTCATTGACCAGGGTGCACCGACCACAGGACCAGTGTCCAGGAGTCGTGCTGGTGGAGCTGGTGCTGCTGCTTGCTGGTTCTTGTAATAAACCACGATGATAATAATAACTAGCTCCACCAAAGTGATATTTCTTCATGTTAAATTAATATTGTAATTATAATTATAACTATATTAAATTGTATAATTAATTATGTTAATTTTCATTATGAAACATCATACTACTTTTCAAGCAAATATCTATAGGTTTTAATATTTAGATCGTAATCTCACAAGATGTTAATGGCCCAAAATGGCAAAACTCTTGAGAGAAATAGCTATCAAGTGCAGCTGCCAGAACAGACCAACATATGTTTGTCGATACATCTATATAAATAAAAATGAATCGCAGAATATGTTGCTAAGCGCAAAACTCGAAGACGGCTGGTCCAATTCGAGTAATTTTTGATTTGTTTTATTCCTTGAACTCTGAGGAAGGTTTTTATGCAGAGAAAAACCTAAATATCAGTTTTCTTTTTCTGCAATTGTGAACGCAACTTTAAATTGCTATTAGTAACTTGAACGTATCCGTAATTACAAAGTTTTTTTCATTTTTGAATTGACCTAGGTAATTTTACCATTTTACTGCAGTTTACATTAAAAATTTCGCTTTCTCAGTTTGTATGCCGCAAAAACGAACAGTTTTTATAGGGTAGTTTGGCAAAATGTTCCATATGTTGGTATGTACCTACAAAAAAGTAGGACAAGAAAAAAAATCATATTAAAGCGAAACGAAGTTCGCGGGTGCAACTAGTTGTATATAAAAACAGTTTAATTTTTCTGTATTTATAAAACTATCTTTTGTTCGCGGATTCGCGCGCATTAATATAGAATTGACCTATTGTTCCTGAGAACAATACATTTTTCTACCGTATTTATCTATCTGTACACCTGATGATTGCATGATCATTGGTTGAGTAAATTACGTTGAGTTTTGGTTTAGTAATTAATCATTGGTTCAGCAATTAGTAGCGTTACAAACACACAAACTAAGATACTTTCGCTTTTATATTAGTAGTTAGAGTTAGTAAATTCCTACTGTTATCGTATGAGCAAGATCACGTCAACTGGACCCCCCATTTTCCACTTGATCATAAAAATTAATCTCATGTATTTTTTTAGGAGTTCATACCATGATAAAATGATCCCCCAAAACGATTAAAAAAAATTTCGATTTTAAGAATGATTTTTTTTACAATGAAAATTTTAGGTACTTTTAATTAAAAAATGGATTGTAAATCAACCGTTAAAGTTAAATTAATGGGAATTGAAGAATTTATTTTTAAAATGTTTATATTTTGATGAAATATTAATACCTAAAAATTATTTGTTTATTATCATATTGTTAATTAACTTTTAAGTTAACAAATGAAAATTTCAATGAATTCTCGGTGAAAAAGTGAAGTTTTTTTTTATCGGTTACATGCGTTATTTATTAAAATTTAAGATTTCAGAAAAAAATTTCACTGCTCGCGATTAGTTTAAACAATATGAATTTATTTATCACAGCGCGCCGAGCACCAGGCGCTGTCGAGCGTCAGACAACGTTGCAGCTTCGATTAATTATAATTAAAAAATGATTTCATTGCATTGTTTATGACATTTTTACAAGAATAAAATTTGTTCAATAATAACAATAACATGATAATGATAATAATAATAATAATAAAATTTGTTTGATAATTATATATTTAATTGTTATTTTTAATTATAATTAATCGAAGCTGCAACGTTGTCTGACGCTCGACAGCGCCTGGTGCTCGGCGCGCTGTGATAAATAAATTCATATTGTTTAAACTAATCGCGAGCAGTGAAATTTTTTTCTGAAATCTTAAATTTTAATAAATAACGCATGTAAACGATAAAAAAAACTTCACTTTTTCACCGAGAATTCATTGAAATTTTCATTTGTTAACTTAAAAGTTAATTAACAATATGATAATAAACAAATAATTTTTAGGTATTAATATTTCATCAAAATATAAACATTTTAAAAATAAATCCTTCAATTCCCATTAATTTAACTTTAACGGTTGATTTACAATCCATTTTTTAATTAAAAGTACCTAAAATTTTCATTGTAAAAAAAATCATTCTTAAAATCGAAATTTTTTTAAATCGTTTTAGGGGATCATTTTATCATGGTATGAACTCCTAAAAAAAATACATGAGATTAATTTTTATGATCAAGTGGAAAATGGGGGGTCCAGTTGACGTGATCTTGCTCGTATCGTATATTATCGTATCTTTTTTAACATGGGTATATGATCAATAAAAAGTATAATAAAATGTAGCTTAAACTTTGACTTTGAATCCAATTCCATGTCAATATAAAAACTACATTCATATTAGTTCAGTGAATTCCAAATGACATGGGTTTCAACGATTATATGTACACATATTTATTAGAAGAAACAAAATTGGTAACTGTCCGCGTTTCTCTTTCTAAACAATTCACTATATTGTGTGTAATTTTTTACATTTTTTGTGAGAGATTGGAATGATTGGATTGTTTTATTATTCAGTATTAGGTTAATATACCAGGTGAAAGGTTAAACACTCGCAGTGCTCTAGGATATAACACTCCATGGTCACATTTAACATATAAAATAATAATATCAAAACAAATACTAATAAACAACCAAGAAAACCTAAGTTAAAGTTTGTTCTAAGACTTTCAAAAGTATAAATACAATCGTAATGAATCTAGGTGCAATGACTGGTGCCAAAAGCTACAATGGGCGACCCAGAGTTAACAACTTTCGATAATAAAACGGAAAATAAACCCTTTCGTTTTGTTTTTGACGTTCCCATGTTTCTTTTCAAGTGAAAGTGAAATCACCCGACGGTCATTGACACTGTGCTTTAACATAGACGCGTAGAGAATTGTATATAATTTTTGTATTTTTCGAGATAATTAGGTCAAATATTAAGCACCAATTTTTTTATCGATTTAGAAGAATCGAGTGCAGAGTATCTTCCATAAATATTGCTGCTGTATAAACATTCAGTCTGTATATACTATATGTATTTTTTTTAAATAATTGATTTACGCACTATAGGTATAACCGTAAAACTATGTAAATAAATAAAATAAATAGATAAATATCATAGTGGTATTGTTGTCTTTGTCATGGACCACCAAGCACTAGTTTTATGTTTCATTCGATTTGCTGATAACGAGTGGGACAGAAAATTTGGAATTAATTATATATACGAAAGGGAAAGAAGTTAACTCACCAACTGCGAAGAGAAGCTCATCGCTGTTGAGGTCATGGTCGAGGGAGGCGATCGGTACAGTCAGCTTCTTCGTCTCAGTACGAATCGTGGTATCGTTTATCTTGGTGCTGCAGCTGGCACCAGCACCACCACCGGCTTCCGATGATGTATTCGCAGATCTTCAACAGGTGAAGATTAATTTCAGAACACTATCGCTTCGTAAATCTAACTTATACTCCGAGCAAGGGTCGACATTGTAACGATTTTGTGTTCACAGTATCCCAATATCGAAAATGTTTATCGAAGTTATGTTTCTATTTATATATAAAATTAGCTGATTAATTATAAAAAATGGTAGTGGATTAATAGAAACCACAAAATAAGTAGCCTAGACTCACCTGCCAAAAGCAACCTGTCATTGAGCCTCAAAAAAAAAATACAAAGACAGACCACACACAACCACGAACTTCCCCATGTTTAGTTACAATAT
Source organism: Antheraea yamamai (assembly GCA_036509395.1). Lineage (NCBI taxonomy): Eukaryota > Metazoa > Arthropoda > Insecta > Lepidoptera > Saturniidae > Antheraea > Antheraea yamamai. The sequence continues at coordinate 1,749,531 of AP028437.1, read as the reverse complement.
AAACCTTATCAATAAAATATAGCGTAACGCCACCTAACGACGAGTTACAGTAAAATGGATTGCATGGAAGGAAACCTTCACAATGAAAAAACACTCATACTTTGAAAAATCCTTCATCAGCAACTAAATTTCCCATTCAAATCGATTCACTTATATATTTAAAACGATGATAGAGTCTTTAATATCCTTAACAATGAACTTGTGAAAGAGAATACTGTGATAAAATCAAAATAGCGGTGATTTTTTTAATGCCTGCTTGGCAGCCATCATTTATGTAAAAATCTGTCAATTCGACCTCCTTGTCCATTTTAAATGCTGGTGTTAAACCAAAATTGTCAGCTCCAATTAACTATACTGCAGTAAAACTATATGGTGATATTGAATAGGTAACCAGTTCCAGTACATAAGACTGAAGGAAAAAGCGCTCACGTATCGGATGACTGTTGACCGTCTGCTGGTGCTGGTGCAGAGGTGGTGGAAGAGGAGGTGGCGAGGGTGACGGGCGCGTGGGGAGGGCGGGCGGCGCGGCACACGTCGCAGCGCCGCGCCCACCACGCGTTGTACGCGAACCAGCACTCCCCGCACTGCCACATGCGCCCCGACCTACTCTCCCCACTATATACCCGAATGGTGACATCGATAAAAAAAAACCACAAAATTCAGCCTAATGACACGCAACTCAAGTCGTGGTTTGACCAGTGGAATATCAATCAGATGTTTCGTAGGTTCGAAACCCGGTTTGTACCAAGGAATTTTTCGGAATTTGCGTACATTTATTAATGTTAAATTGGTAACACTCGGCTGACTGTGAAGAAAAACATCGTGAGGAAATCTGAACCTAAGATATGTTCTTGTAGTACCACTATGTGGGAAAACATAAAACTGTGGATTTCTCAAAGTTTGAAATCTCCATACATAGAGGCCTGACGTGCTGATTATGCACACACCTTCTCACACACACACACACCTTCTTCCTGGTCCTGCAGTCTCTTATAGGCTAATGTTGACTTGCAACTAATTCCTGTGATGGTACCCCACACCCAAGTTAAACCTTGCTTATAACAAAAAAATAACAGCCATCACTTGGATAAATATTATCCATCATGAGACATTACTGTGATGTTGGTTTGTCGACCACTTCTAACTCTAACTTCTTTAAATTTAGCTAAAAGTTTGGCATCCTTTCCTACCATGTTGCACTGAATTACCCAACCAAAAAAGCTATGATTTTTCGAAAGACAATTGCTTCCGAATAGCTATAACTTTTTTTTAAACTCAACTTATTCAAACGATATTTGATATTAGTATGATATGAAACTGGATATGACAGAACTAAAAATAGTGTTAAGTATAATGGAAATGGACGCAGGTGTGGAGTATTATAAAAGAGGGTATAGATCGAGTGAATTTTGTATAAAAGAATATGTATATTTAGATGACAGCTGATTGAGAAAGGTAGAAAAGGAAAAGATTTCGTGCCAAATTTTCTTAAGAGGGCTAAATTTAAGAAAAATGTTTAAACAACAACTAAATTAGAAGCATCTGGAAATTTATCAATATTATGATAGATTAAGTCATTATTGTCTTATAATCATCAAGTAGAATGACTTATGACGAACCAAGTAAAACCATTTATCTCTAGAGAATATTCTACACTTACGTGGTCAGTTGTTGTGTTGAAGGCACTTTAGATGACTCTCTTGGAGTATGAGTCACTTTCACAACCGGTGTATTAAATGTTTTAGTGTTTATCTCCTTTGGTACAGACACTCCAATGTGTGTAGTACGAAGATTACTTCCAGGTGTTTCACTGACAGGAGATATGCAGTTCTCAATGCTCAGCAACTCATCTATCCTCGCATAATCACCATCTCCTATATCATTGGCGTACAGTACTTCGTTCTGGGAATTGCTCATGACCGTTTTTGTATCCTGGACGGAAACGTACGAATATCTCGTTCCATTATTGTTAACTTGCAGTTGCAGGTTCAGATCCTTATACTTCCCTTTGTTTGGCAATGCATAGATGACGCCTTCTGCGTTCGTATCCCAGCTGCATTCTTTATCGATTTCAACCGTTTCGTCGGCTTTTTTGTCGATATCCTTCCTTTCTGTTTGTGTTAGGGTGCCACAGTAGCTCGCAAGTGACTTTTGGTAATCGTTCAGGCTTCGTCTGCTTGATATGACTTTACCCACGGGCCGCTCAGTGTTAGTTTGTTCAGAGAACGAGCGTCGGTATGTCGGTCGAATTTCTGGAGAGTTTTGTGCGCTAATAGACCGTCTAAATGAAGAGTCCAGTGGGTTGTTGTCAGTTTTCGGCCAGTCTGGAACTGTTATCATAACACCGCCCGATAAAGGTAATGACGTCGCTCCATCCCTTCCAAAAGTTTCGTATCTACTTAAAGTAGTCACGCTCAATCCTCGTGAGTTGGGCATACGCGATAATGGCGACACTCTAGGAGACAAGCAGGCCTCACAATGAGTTCTAATTCCAGAATTTTCTAGAGTGCACTTGCTACATGCCCATTTCTTCAAATGTAGAGCTTTACTTTGCTCCCGTTGGTATTCCTTGACATAGTTCAGTTCCCAATTAGATTTGCTCTCATTGCCTTTTTTGGGCTTCCGTGTCACAGTGTGCAGACTTCTCAAGAACGACTCTCTAGGCGTGATATGTGCTGTATTATATCTCTCAGGAACTACCAAACTTGTTGGTCTGTTTATACTACCTCGAGTTTCTTCCACGTTCCACCACTTTTGCTGAGAATTTATTACAGACCCATGAGATAAGGATCGCGTTACGCCATGAGCATGATCAGTCAATTGTGTGGGAGATAATCTGAGAGATTGGAGATCTAAGTTCAATCTCCTACCATCTGAGTAATTTGTAGTAGGTTTATATGAAGGGACTGCCAGGGTATTGGATCGTATCATAGTGTTATCTGGAAGTATATTGAAATTAGTATGTTGTCAAAGCATTGTAATAATTAAGTGAATTATTGCTTAAACAACTTACCTCTGACAGACTTTTCTTTGTCCGTCATCCCTGAAGCCTGGTCCTCATCATCAGAAAGCCTGTAATGTCACAAACAACAACCAAAATTCATATAATTTATATTTCATGGAAACAAGAAACAATGTTTCTTGCGAGAGATCCTACCACCATGTTCAGTTATGTTAAATTATTTTTTATGTAGTTTATATCAACAAGAAACATATACAATTTTTTTTTTAATTTGATAGTATTTTCAGATAGTCAGTATCTCCCTGCTATATGTAAAGTTTACAATCAAATTGTAAGGAACATTGATGTAAGTAATTTACATGCAATGTAAGGGTAAGAAAAAGCTTGCACAATGTTTAGAGTGTCTACTCAAAATTATTATCATAGTATTTCGTAAAAAAAGATTGTAAAAAGTATAGATATTCGAAGGAAAGTTACCTGTAGACGGGAGCGTGATGCGCCAAAGCATCACAGGCGGCGCAGCGCCAGGCTGCTGAAACGTTGCGTAGACCGCAAGGGCATCGCCAAGCACGAGATGCCTCTGGGGCAGAGCCCACACACGACCATCCACTGCAACCACCAATTTTTATGTGTTATTTTATTCAATCTTTTCACATTTTTATATACATTACTAGCTGACACAGCCACGCGTTGCTGTGGCTTAGTTATTACAAATTGAATCACAATCATGATAAACTATTTTCAAAAGTAAAACATGATAGCATCTATGAGATATCTATAACAGTTGGTCCTACAGTTTACTAATTCAATAAACTAATTTAAAGCGCCATCTGTTAGATACTGATGAAACTTACAATTAATAACAATAATGAACATTGGTAATCATTTAATTTGTACCAAATTATTTATTTTTTTACCAAATTAATTAATTAATTTGGACCAAATTATAAATAAATGCCAACTTTCATGAAGATCAGTTGAGTAGTTTCAGAGTACATCATGAAAAAATATCATGACATTGGATTTTTATATACTAAGACTAATTACTACTAATACTAATTCAGTGTTTTATTATACACTTATGAAAAATTATATCAGGATGTTACCCAATATGAAAGCTTGATAAACCTTAAGAGCTACTGACTCATACAATTTCTGAAACACATCTATAGGTGCTTGCTGACTGCATTTCAACACAAGAGTACTAATTAGGTGGGAATTAAAAAACTGCTATAGTTTCATCATAATGTTTTCCTTCACTAGAAGCTTTTTCATTATCTTGACTTATTATTACTTATACTGATTATTTTTTCAAGTAATAATAGTTAATTAAAATATAATTTTAAAATATCTTTATTATACTAATATGAAACTATGTAATAATTTACAAAGAATAAAATACCTTTGTATGCAAAATGTATCTCTGCAAATATAAAAGCTATCAGAAATCTTACATGCTTAAATATTAGTGCTGAATTTAGTACTTTGTTAAATTTAATAACAAATATACTATGATATGCTATCGAAAACACATTTTAAACTACATATTTTAAAACTAGGGCACTAGTAGAGCCCTGATGATGAGAACAAAGAAAGATACCAAGTCATTATATTCACTAGTAACTTGTATACTCCAAATCATAAATGAAGACATGATGATTCCTAGACTTATTTATTAACTTGTTAAATTATATAATACAGGAATTATGATATTACTTTTAATAAAACTTTCTTACAGCATGAAACAATGTCATTACATAATTGATCCTCCCATGTATAATATTGTAAAAGAATTCATCAAAGTACAGTCAAATAAATATACTTAGTCTGGCCATAAACAATGTTACAATTAAAAATAAACAAAATATTACATTTGAATTTGGAATCTGTCATTTTTATATGATTATTCATTGAGTTTTCTCATTTTGGCGCCAATACATTGTACAATATTTTGCGATATTAAAATGGAGTGGGGTGATAAAGAGAACCGAATCGCTGTGATTGCATTACACAAAGTAGGTATGGAGCCAAATGCAATATTTAAAACTCTCCATACGCTTGGTATTAGCAAAATGTTTGTGTACCGGGCTATTAATAGGTACAATGAGACCTCATCTGTTTGTGCCAGAAAAAGATCTGGCCGTCCACGTAGTGTTCGTACGAAAAAGGTGGCCAAAGCAGTAAGGGAAAGAATTAGAAGAAATCCTGTCTGAAAGCAAAAGATTTTATCTTGGGAGATGAAGATAGCACCTAGAACCATGTCGCGTATTTTAAAAGATGACTTAGGACTAGCCGCCTATAAGAGACGTACTGATAATTTCTTAATTGATAATTTAAAAAAGAATAGGGTAGTAAAATCTAAACAACTACTGAAGTGGTACGCAAAGGGAGGTCACAGAAAAAATTTTGTTTACGGATGAGAAAATTTTTACAATTGAGCAACAAACAAAATGACCATATTTATGCTCAAAGATCTAAGGAAGTTTCCTAATTAGTTGACAGAGTGTAACGTGGGCACTATCAGACTTCAGTAATGGTTTAGTAGGGTATTAGCTATGAAGGAGTGACTGAGCCATAATTTTGTGAGAAAGGTATCAAAACATCGGCACAAGTGTATCAAGACACCATTCTTGAGAAGGTAGCGAATAGGGGTGTGCGAATATTGATATTCGATTCGATTCGAACAATATTCGCACACCCCTATTCACTACCTTCTCAAACGTTAAAATAGTTCAGTATCTTTTTGCCCCATTCGAAATTTTTCGAATTATTTGTGGAATTTTGAATAATTCGAAAATTCGAATTATTCGATTCGAGTCGAATCGAATATCAATATTCGTTTCCTCAACGTTTAAAGGACTGTATTGCAGCCAATGGAGACCACTTCAAATAAGTTTTTTATATTTTAAATTGTTTTATATTTGTGTATTAAACTAACACACTGTAAAAGTAATATAATGTTATTTGCAATAGAAAATATTTTTTTTCTTTGTTTCAGTATTTATGGCAACACTAGGTATAGCGGGCAATTATTTATAATCAATTTTAAAAATAGTTTCAGTCTTTATGAAAGCCAGTTTATACAAAGGCACCACTGCTTTGCAACAGAAATAGGTGGTGATTCTTTTGCCATCTGACCTTGCACAGGTTTTCCGACTGTTAAACCATATATCAACAGTCTAAGATACTATAAACAATGGAAAGGCTAGTTAGCAATCAAGCCATTGACAGTCTGCTCTTTAATCAATTAGGATTACCACTATCAATATTAGAATAATTTTGCATTTGCTATTAGACATTATACATATATGCTTAGGATGTGAAAACATATAACATTATGTTTTATCAAGTATATCATAACCACATCTGAAGATAGCCTGTAATCTGATTAAAGGGGTCAAATAGGCAAAGATAAAACAGTTCAGTGTCTTTTTGTCCCATGTTTATCAACTAATTTGTATTTTTTTTCTTTCGTGGACATTGATGACTTATAAGCTTTTTAAAAATGTTGGAAACTGTAAATTTTTTCCTTACCATTAAGTCAATGCCTTTATAAAGTCTCTATTCATCATTTTAGGAACTTTGGAGCAACTAATCTACAATAATTGTAATCTATTTGGAATAAAATAGTAATATGTATTTTTTTGGCAACCAATCTTCTAGTATCTTATTAGTGACATTGTCGAGTAGGTAATAATATTACAAGTTTCTTATGACCATTTCAATGTTCTAACATGATGGTGGCCCTCTTGTTAGAACTTTCCAACGAGTTTTTGTCGCATCTCTAAATTCATGCTCCATGCTATTATTTCCAATCCACTTGACTCATACACAATAACGAAACTATATTATATAAAACACCACCAGCATTAGACAATGTAGAGGCAAAATGTGTATCACAAAGTACAAGATTAAGAAAAAATATAAAGTGCACTACACAACAGACTTAGATCCCGCCAAAAACTCTCAATAGTAATATTGACACATAAAAAATAGTGCATTGTGGTCACATCTGTACCATTAGATGACCACTAGTAATAAGTAAATTGGATTGAATGAAGGTACCTGTATTGAGTGACTGATTGTCAACTTGAGGACATTATCTTAACATGTAAATTGTAGATGCTGCACTTGTTAGTTAATTCAAATCAGAATAGTGATCATAAGGTACCTATATTTCATCTGTTGAGCTATAAGTTCATACCTGCTATCATCGTAATTCTCGAAAGCCTACATTTATTAAAATTACGTTTCCTCGTACTTTGACAAAAAGCTTTACTATAATCTATTAATTAAACACATAAAGAACCAACAACAATGATATACAAAACTATTATAACCTCAAAGCGATCAAAAAATCAATAACTTTGTACTGCCTACAGTATAGTATATGTTGTGTACCTATTGAATTGTTTTTCTGTGGGTATAACGACTGCTTCCGATCCTGGAGAAGTCCCCTCACTTTTGCCTGCACGTAAAGTGTACTCCGGCGACGAATCTCTATAGTTTTCCTTTGATATTCCACTGTCATGACCTGATACTCTTTTGGTATCGCATTTTATGCACTTTATACTCTCTGTTGGGTTGATTTGGCCGCACGTCTGACAATGCCACTGTAGCACAGATGCGATTGAGCCCATTTTAATTTACACATGGCTATTGTCCCATAACAATGCGTCCTTTCTTACGAAAACAATTTACGATTTAGTAATAACGAAAACAGCTGATCCACCATGTTGTTTATATATAACTTTTTTCGAGCAAGGTTTTTTAATGTTATGGCTACTGGATACACATATTTTCGGCCTAATATGGAAATACGGCCTATGATCTACTTTATAGGAGTTTTCATTTTTGTGATATCTTAATATTTATGCCCAAAATAGATTTCACTTTTGCACACTACCAATGTTTCTAACTGTTATTGGCATTAAACACATCTAATACTACTCATCACTCATCTCTAAGCGTAATTTACAATTTTTATTTTTTGAAAAATGTAAGATATTTAATTTTTATTTTTCGTGATTTTTTCCTAATTCACTTCGTTATATCGATATCTTATAATATTAAATGCATATGCACTATTATTATTTGTTTTCGTTTACTATTAGGTTATTGTTATTCTACTATTAAATTAATTTCTTGGCTTATATTTGCAATTCTATTTTTCATGTCATGGTGATTTATATTTCTAACCCTTAAATGGCGAGAGTTTAGATATGGCAAGATATTATAGTATAGTTTGAATTTGAGTTTTTAAGTGCTAATGTAATATTATATTTTGTACAATATACTTTAGCTGTTCTGTGTTTCCGTTAGGAATGCTTCTAACTGTAAATAATACAAATAGATATTAATTGTATAATATTTTATTTAGTGTTATGTAACGGACGTTGTATATATAGTACGTTATACTTTGTGGTCACTACTGTAGCACATTGTAGTTATTTTATACGGTAATAGATGTCGCTTTACAAGGATACTAACTTTCTATATTGCGGTGTCAAGATTGAATTCACAATAATCACCTCTCTAGCAATGCTTGTCATAGTTATCGCTTCTCGGCCTTTTGGCTAAGATCAAAGTGTAGTATCTGTTCTTTTCAGCTTAATATCTGAAAGTTCCCGCATCGCGGGACCAGTATATTAAACTGATTTTTGCAAAATGACGGGATGTTCGGGGCTCGCTCCACTCCTGTCACGGGTCGGCCCGGCATTGCAGTGCCGCCGGGATCGGCCCACCAGAATATACTTATCAATACAGCTTCACCACTAGAACATCGTGAGTGGATATACAATTGAAATAGAGAGGGGTAACTCAGTGAAAATCCTTGCGCTAACTCAGTAACTCAGGCGCAGTTAACTGCGCCGGCTAATTGCGCTAACTCAAAATTGCGCCATGGCGAAACAACAACAAAATGAAAACATGCCGAGTGAGCAACGTAATGCGCGCCATCTGTAAGCCGCGATTATAGGTATTTAACACAAACAGCGCGCAAACTGCGTTGGCTCATTGTTCACTTATCGAGTGAGAGAAAGAATGAATAATATGAATAGACTTGACTGTGCTCATTCAGTTAATGTTATGTATGTTTATAGTAAGATGGCATGTCCAAAAATGATGTATTTCAATGAATTTTTGTTTTTGTTACTTCAATACACTTTAGAACACAATATAACAATACTTTTGTACACTAAAAGACAATAACAAATTAAAATAATTCAACCATGTTTTTCTTTCAACTAATCCCCACAGAATCGATTATAGTTCATTCGTTTTGATTTTCGAACGTAAACGTATTCCGTCATTTATTTTACACACAATTGTTAACTCGGCCATCTGTCAAAATAAAACCTTATGACCAGAACACTGCTTGGATTCCAGGCCATTGCGATATCTCTGGGAATGAGTCAGTGGACTCTTGCGCAACAAATTTGAAATTTTTTTTGGCCAACCCGAACGTACATGTATATAAAAAATAATTTAAATAATAGATAAAAGTATTTTTGTGCTGATAAAAACTTAAATTTGCATTAATTTTTTCGAAACTAATGAATTATATTAAAATTTTCCGAAGAAAATGTTGAAAAATTAGTAAGAGCGATAAGTATTGAACTTTGATCATAAATATCTTTCAAACGCTTATTCTAATCGACTAAGCATAAGAGACCTTTTTTGTAGAGCATTTAATTTCCTGCAGAAATATGTATTGCGCATTTCATAACGTTCATTTGTCAACGACTTACAAAATTCAGAAGCAAAAAAGAAATGTACCTTAAAATCTTTAAATTTCAATCTTGAATATCTTTAAAATGGCGAGGCGTGCGAAAAAAATGAAGGAAACCTTTTTTGTAGAACGTTCAATTTCCTACAAAAAACTCTTGAAAAATTTTGCTGTACGAACAACGAATGGTGAGATATGATTTTTTTTGTATGGGACTAAAGAAAAAAAGAAAAACTCTAATGCGCCACCTCTTAATATTAATATTAAGAGCTGAAACCTTAACACAATTTTTTTTTCGTCATCTCAGACGATATTTTCATGGTAATTAATAAACAAAAAAATTAAAAAAAGTCTGTGTGTACTTATGTACACGCGTTAGAAGTTATACTTCTTTGGCGTAACAAGATAGATAACAAAAATTTTATCTTTCGCCTTAATCTACGTTTGTAGAAAAAAACGACAAAAAAAAAAAAAACGACGAGCGTACCAACATGCGCGACTAATATCGAGGTTCAATTTCTATTTTGTTGGTAGCTTTTTTTTCGAGACTTAATGAGCGGTTAAGCAGACAGCTTCATACTGTTAATTTTGTGTCACAAAAATTAAAATTTCACTCTCATCATTTTTTCATAACGCGCCTAAAGAAGTATAACTTCAAAAAGTTTTTTTTGGCCCACCCTACAGAAGATCTACATATGTTCTTTAGATAAACTAGATTATTAGAATCATGGCAAAAGGATTGAAATTTTTCCAGAAAATGTAAGGGAAAACCTTAGGGTTCTTTCCAAAATGAAGTTCCACAAAAACCATGATTTTTTAAATTCCCGTATCTAAGTAAGGCCGTTACTTCCATCATCTGTCGTCTTCGTCTAGGTCATACTTGTACACCAGTGCATCTGTCTAAATTAAGGATTAGGGACCATTCTTTCTGCGAATGCGGTCTAGACGACGGTTCCCCAGATCATATATTCTTTAATTGTTCGAGAAACAGATTCTCCCTTTTCGATACCTCTCCTTATATTCCCCGTCCTATTATCCTTATGTGTGTCTTAGCTTTAGTGAATAATAACCCTTTAATTTTACATGTCTTGTTATTATTTATTAAAATTAACAAGATCAAACTTTAATCAGATTATCTATTTCTTAATCAATATGTATCTAAGTTTGCTTATTGTATGTATATTTGTAGGAAACATACAATCTGGTGAAAATGTTGTTGATTTTTTTTGGTGTTTTAACTGCAAGGGCGTTATGGGGAAGGTGTTCGGCATAAATTAAAGAAGAGAAAAATAAATGGGTGATTAGAAGTAAAGTTCGGTTTCATTTCATAGGTGTGTTTATAAAAATGATTTGAATCCGGGTGGTGGCGCAACAGAAGAAATGAGTTACAAAGGAGTGACTGAGTTGGCGAATTGGCGGGCAGCGCAGTTTTCACATTAAATTGAAACAAATATTCATAAAATAATTGTAAAAAATTACAAAACCAGAGTATATAACACACTAGTCACTAAAATGTGTGTAATAAACAACCATTGCATACTACATAACAATGTAACTAGTATGACATCAACAACAATGATTATAATTATACATGTTATAATGTAGTTAATATTTTAGAGAATGTACTCTAAAGAAGTAATGCATCCATAAGAAGATACTAGGGAGTTTACACTCGCCCTTCATATAAAAAAATCCAAAGTATTCCATCAGTTTTGAATAATTCTATTGATGCATTAACTCTTTTATTTCTATCCCTGAAGTGTCTGATTTTTTTAATCGAATAAATGAAAAAAATAACTAATTTAATAACTATAATCGTTAACAATTGTATTGATATATAATCAGCTAGACACATATCAAGGTTGGATAATTTTGTAGCATACAAAGGTTGTCAAACGTACATCAGTTAATAAACCTTTCCAATATTGATATGTAGTTTTAACTTGAGATTTGTACTAAAATACTTGAAAAAAGGCCTTCCTAGGCCAATAGCATAGACAGTTCGAAAAAAAAAGCTTGAAAAAATATAAATATTACAATAATAACATCAGAAAGTCATATTCATAATACTTAATTATTAATCTAAATTATGAAAAAAACAGAAAAAAAATATTCATACGATTGACTGAACCCATTGACCTCAATTTGTAATATATTTTCGGGGCTACAAATACCTTTAAAAAAAAATTAAGCTATATTGCTATAAAGATATTAAAAAACTTTTTTTTTTATTTTTAATTTGTGAATTTGTAATTGGTTTTTTTTTCTACAACAAGTTTTAAAATGAGTTGACATAATATAAACGATATAATTTCCGTACCAATTTGCTTGTGTATTGGGCGTACGTGTTGCATTAGTGTAATGGAAGAAAGGAGAATTTAAATAAAGTTTTTGTTGTAGTGCTTATGGTTAATACGGAACTTAAATAAAAGGATATGTTATTAGCAACTCTTTGTTATAAAGTAAATAAAATATAGAAAAGTACGAATAGATTCCTATGATAAACGATGAATTAAATTAATTAAGATTTAATAAAAGTTTTGGTTATATTTAATATTGTTTTAAGAATTTTAAAATAGAAGTATGAATTATTTTTGCCACAAATGTGGAAACTGTGATATATCCGGTGTTTTTTTAAAATAATTATTTGTAAATAAGCTAATTAAGATATATTTAAGCTTTTAATTAAGATTAAAAATAATTGCATTTTTTTTTTTATCTGCGGGCCGAAGATGTTGTGTGATTATGAAAAAATGAAAATATATACTAAAACGTCTATGAATCCCTTATGGTGGGATAGGGTTTACTATGTAATGATTGATTTGTAAACCGTTGATATTAATTATGTTTGTAATAAAGAAAATATGTAATTATTGAAAAATACGATGGCGGAGTTGAGTGAGTTACAAACGGGCAATAAGAAATTAAGTGGAAACATTCTTTGGAAGGTAATTGTAAAGTGACGTTGTAAAAGAAAATATAATTAAGTTGGTTTATGAATGTATATTTATGATGGTTTGGGGAGAATTTGGGTGGCGCGACATATAGTTTTTTGTTTTTTTTTTAAATTGTAAATACATGTATTTTATGTCTATTTGAATAATATATCATATTTAAAATCATGACATTTTATAAAGAAATTTAAATATTAATTATATATGGAGAGTAACTATATGGAAAATAAATAGTAATTGATATTTTTCTTAGTTGTTTTTTTTTTGCTTTAAATAAAACATTTAATTTTCGATTAATTTATGTAGTGGTAGGATGGTTGCTGTGGTTTTTTTAAGAAAAGACGAAAATTCACTCACGCACACTTTTATTTGGGTACTGGAAAACAAGGTATGGCGTCTCAGCGCGAGACTTAACAATATCACCGATTCCGACGACTGATTAATTATACTTTGTTAAAATGGTATTAAAATTTATATATTATTTTATGCGTTGTTGATTAAAAATAATAATATAATTTATAAAGTTGTATAATTAAGTTAAAAAATAATTTTAAGGTTTTTTATTGAAATATGGAAATGTTAAAATTTTTTTTGTTTGATCTAAGAATTTAGTGCTTTATTATAAAACTTAATAATTTTATGTAATAAAATTTAATTATAGTAATAAGGAAGTAGTGTTAGTATTGGTGTTATATATAGAAGAATAATACTTATATCAGTGGTTAAATAGGGAAAATAATACTTTTTTAAAATATTTTTTGTTTGGTATATTATGTGTACTTATACATTAATCAAATAAGTTTAATAATTTTAGTTTCAGAGGCAATATGAAATTAGATTTTTATGTAAAAATATTGATTTTTCTTTCTTTTTCATAGGTCGTTAATTTTGAAATTTGTCAGCAAAAAAGATTATAGGAACTTTAAATGGTTAAATAGGGAAAATAATACTTTTTTTTAATATTGCTTGTGTGGTGTATTATATGTACTTATACATTAATAAAAAAAGTTAATAATTTTAGTTTCAGAGGCAATATGAAATTAGATTTTTATGTAAAAATATTGATTTTTCTTTCTTTTTCATATGTCGTTAATTTTGAAATTTGTTAGCAAAAAAGATTATAGGAACTGTAAATGGTTAAATAGGGAAAATAATACTTTTTTTTTAATATTGTTTGTGTGGTGTATTATATGTACTTATACATTAATAAAAAAAGTTAATAATTTTAGTTTCAGAGGCAATATGAAAATAGGTTTTTATGTAAAAATATTGTTTTTTTTTTTATTGGGTTAATTTTATAATTTGTGAAAAAAGATTTGGACTTTAAATATGAAATATTGGTTTTCTTGAATTGCGTTTTGTATGAAAAAATTGAAAGAATTTTTTTCATGTTTTTTTATTTGTATTAATCGAAGTAATCCTGAATAATGATTTGCCAGAGTGGAGTTTATTGTGCCTTCTTAAAGAAATGCTGGCGGGAGGAAAAATTTTAAAAGCATTTTGTCTGCTCGGGTTTTAATATTTTCGCAAGGAGTTTCAAATTGTGGAAAAAGTAGTAGTTGTAGGCGGAAGGTCTGGTGAGTAGGGCGGATGACGGAGAACTTCCACCCCAGCTTGCAACTTGGAGCGTGTGTGAGTATGAGGTGGCGTTGTCGGCAGGTGCAGCGGAGACGAGCGATTGACCAATGCTGGTTGGAGATGTGCCGCTTTCCATCATTGTGTTAGTTCTTCACAGTACACATCTGCAGTATGCTCCCCCGTTTGGTAAGAAGCTGTGATGAATCACACCGGCGCTAGACCACCAAACAGTGCCATCATTTTTGGGCTAAGTTTCCGTTTAGGGATTGTTTAGGTGCTGAACCAGGATCCAACCAACTTGCTGAGCGCTTGCGGTTATCAAACAGAATCCATTTTTCATCGCAGGTAACAATGCGGTTCAAAATTCCTTCATTTGTGTGTCTGTTGAACAGTGCAAGGCACGTCTCGACGCGTACTTCGCGCTGGCGATCATTGAGTTCGTGGAGCACCCATTTGTCAAGCTTTTTTACCTTGCCAATTTGACGCAAAAGGACCAATATTGTTTTGACGCTAACATCGAAAGTTGCTGCTAATTCAGCCGTAGATTGTGTATCATCAGCTTCCATAATCGCCTTTAATTCGTCATTGTCGACCAAAGTCTTCTGACGACCGCGAGGTTCATTTTTCAGGTTGAAATTCCCAGAACGGAAGCGAGCAAACCAATAACAGGTGGTGCGTTGGTTTATAGCGTTAGCTCCGTAAACGTCGTTGATGTTGCGTGCCGCTTGTGCCGCGTTGCTGCCCCGACGGTACTCATATTCCATAATTACTCGAATTTTTAACGTATCCATGATGATAAAAAAGATTGAAATGCGATGAAAATGTAAAACTAATCAATAAACAAATGACTACTTTTGGGAAAAGAATTCCATGTTTTTAAAATAACATTAATTTGAAATTAGAATTCTTAGCCAAACAAAAATTATTTTGATTTGAAATGGCCAGTACTGCAGAACGGCAATTTCATAGGTAAAGACCTATTATTATTATAAAGAGATATAAAAGACATAAATTTGAGTAAAAAAAAACTGTCTACGTATGTAAGCATATTGATGAATTGCGTAATTTTTTTTACTATGGCGTACTCATTAAAATAAAGAATCGTGGTATTGTTGGTAAATATATGAGGTTGCAAAAGAAATAGTTTCATAATTGTACGTAAATTGTATCATGGTTAAAAATATGAATGAATGAATTCTTTATTGCACTTTTGATTTGTACACTGGCGAGCTTAATGCCATGAGGCATTTTCTTCCAGCTAACCAGCGGTATTGATGTTAAGTAAAAAAAATAGAATTTAAAAGAAAGAAAAGATTTTTTATCAATGGTCGTGGAAAGTCATATCTCTTAATTTTTTTTCTAGAAGCTATTAGTAGCCTCAGAAATATATTAAAAATTGAAATCAATCGGTTCAGTCAATTGTAAGAATTATTTTTTTCCTGTTTTTACATATTTTCTTTTTCTCGATAACAAATTAAATTAGAGATCTGAAACTTTCAGTATTTTCATATGCTATTAGTAATCATATAATACCCTAAGTTTATATATCTTTCCGGGGCCAATTCACTATGTTTAAACACCTATGGCACTTCACATAGTTTCGTGGGGAAATGTTTTTTCTTCATAAATTTTTGATAACTATTCGATAAGCTCGAATACTTGGGTTGGTAGTATTCGAAAAACAAAAAATGTCGAATACTTGAAAAGTACGCCGTATGTATAAACTCAGTTTGAAAACAACATAAAAACATGTGATATTTAACTATAAACAATTAAAAGGCAAGATAGAATACATCAATTTATTTATTCAAGTTTTGTAGTAAAATAATTACATAAGATTGCATAAACAAAAATTATTTAAATAAAATATACTAGCTATCAGAAATGGAATTATACCTATAACAGAAACAACAAATACATATCACAACACTAAAACTCACATCAACAATTAAATAACTCAAGTAACACAATAAATCATAAAAACCCAGAGAAATAGAAATAACAATGTAAACTGGAGAGAATTCACGCAATACAACAACATTATATGAGAAATATAGCAAACCAACCCGCCGCGATATTACCTTACCGCGTCTCTCGGGGCTGTTTGCGCGAGCGCCTGCGCGACTGAGACAAAAAGCTGTCTCTGCGCATGCGCGTGCGATCGTACGACACGACGCCGCGTCCTCGCGCCAACAGCAGTCTGCACAGAGTACATTTGTAGCAGTCTGCTCAAGCACTCGTGACGGCTTCACGCTTGCCTATCGACATGCGTCTACGACGCACACGCACGGGCCCCTTTTCCTTTGTCCAGTTTACCGTGTTTTACATATGTATAATATTTTGTGAACGCCACGATTGTACTTTTTGTTGTTGAATAAACAGTTAGCCCTGAGAATTAGGCTTGATTCCATCATATGAAACACACACCGCTCATATATGGCGCCACAACGTGTGTTAGTGAAAATATAAAGCGTCGTATAACTATTATACAACACTATAGCGCCGTGTCAGTGTACAAAACAATAATATTTTGTATTTATTGTGCAAGTGTATAATACTATTCGGTTTCGAGATGCAGACAAGAAGGTATAACCGATGTGACGAGGATGATGCAACATGCATTGCCAACCCCCCCGTCCCGGACGTGCAAATTCCCGCCGAAGTGACTCCGCAGCTCCCCCGCTGCGAGCAAATCTCTGGCGGCGCCTCAACTTCAACCCCAGTAGGTGCAGAAGCTACATTCTCACAGGAAAGCGTAGCATCACTTATTTCTTCTTTGCAGAGAACGCAAACGGAAGCAATAAAAGAAATATTTCAGCATACAATGGAAGCATCCAATACAATCGGAAGCTCACAGGCTACTTTAGCCCACTGCCGAGCTACGTTCAGTGGTACAATATCGGAATCAGTGTCTACATTTATAGATAGCGTAGAAAGCGACATTGACTGCGTCGGAGTTTAAGACGCTAACGTCGTAAAGGATTTATCGATGCTGCTGCTTGGTGATGCTGCCATCTGGTGGCAAGGTCTAAAAGATCAAATAACTGGACGAGCAGAAGCCAAAGACAACCTGTTAAGCGCATTCGACGACCGGCGACCGCAACACAAAATATATCTTGATATTTTTGACCACCCATAGGTTAATGAAAATACCGACTTATTTATATCAAAAATACGTGCACTATTCGCCAAGTTACCCAAGAGCGACCTATCAGAAAATGCCAAATTAGACATTACCTACGGCCTTTTACATACGAGAATAAAAAAAGGATACGTAGAGAGGAATTTTCATCGTTTCACGAATTATTAAACTTGGCTAGAAGTGTTGAAGAATCTTTCGGCGAGGGGGAGAGGAGGAGGTATGCGCGACTCAATTTCGTCGCAGACGCATACCAGTGCCCGGTACCGCCTGGTACGACGTCGGTTGGAGGGGTGCCCGCCCTCGCCATGCCGCCGTTTCCGACAGCGCCGCGCACGTGCGTTGATAACCGACAGACAGCACCGCCTCCCGCACCCCGTGACGCGACCGTGCCTAGTTCACAGCGCGTGACGTCACCGCCCGCTTCAATAAGTACTGCAAACGTTACGGACATTACAAAAATCAGTGTTGTAAGTTGATGGACAATAAAGGTGAGCCCAATTTAACTAACAATTCGCCCGCGGAAGTGCGTAATAATAATTATAAATGTAAAGAAAGTTTTTATTGTGTCGAATTTTCGGATACGCATAATAATTATAGTACATTTTCAAATAAAAATTTGAACGTTATAAATAATAATAATAATTTTAAGGATATTTTATATATGCCTACTGTTTTAAATGATGAGTGTATAAATGTTTTAAATTGTAATGCCCATGTACTTATGCCTGCAAACAGTCGCGAGGGGCCCATTACGAATAATAAATTACGTCCAATTTTCAAAATAGAGATTTTGGGTGTTATCGGTACAGCGTTAGTAGATACCGCCGCGAAATGTTGTATAGCAGGTCTTACACTATATACTCTCCTTCTTCGTAGGTATCATCCTCTCGTTCCATCTAGCCGTCAAATCAAACTCGCCGATGGCCACGTACGAGAAATGGAAGTTTTTACTACGTGTTTGGAGGTAAGCTTAGAGTGTATGTCATTACAGTTCCTTTTATAATTTTACCAATTTCTAATGATAATGAAACTCTCCTTGGCATTGATTTTATTACTGCTACAGGAGTAGTATTAGACTTTAGTATACAAAATTGGTATTTTAGTAATAATAAGAATATTCAATATCAGCTGCTTTTTGAACCTACTTCTAGAGGTATCAGCTGCTCTTCTATACATGTTCTCCGTGATGATGAAGGTTCTCATCTTAATCCAGCTGAGCGTAGCGCGCTCACTGAAGTCCTTGTTAATCACGCGAATCTTTTTGAACCTAAGATAAGTTCAACTCCTTACGCCGAGTACTGCATTGAGACGGGTAACCGCCCACCGATTGCCGTGCCACCGTACCGTCTTAATCCGACAAGAAAGGAATTAATGAAGAAAGAATTCGACAAAATGCTTGAAGAAGACATTATCGAAGAATGCGAGTCAGCTTGGTCTTCGCCGGGATTGTTAGTGCCGAAGTCTAGCACGATACGGTTTTATGTTGACTACAGACGTCTTAATACCATAACGAAGTCCGACACTTACCCAATGCCACGTATTGATGAAGTTCTTCAAAATACAAAGAGGAACTTCTACATGAGTACTCTAGATCTTCGCTTCTCGTACTGGCAAGTAAGATTACGGGAGTCTGATAAAGCCAAAACCGTCTTCACATGTCCTCTTGGTACTTACCGTTTCAAAATACGCCATTTGGAATGAAAAGGCACCGGCGACTTTTCAGCGCCTAATCGACCGATTCCGCTCCTGCTCATCATTAAAGGAGGTAACTAACTTAGGGTATTTGGACGACATTTTGATAATATCTGAAGGTTACCAAAACACCTAAAAGACCTTGACCTGGTGATGAAAGGTCTAGAAGAATTTAATCTTCAAGTAAATCGGAAGAAATGTGCTTTCGCAAGAGAAAGTGTAAGATACCTCGGACACGTGATTACACAGGAAGGTGTTTCCACCGACCCTCAAAAGGTGAGCACGGTAATGGACATGAAGGAACCTGTAAATTTAAAACATCTGCGAACCTTTCTGCAAACATGTACATGATTTCGGAAATTTATACCGAATTTCTCAAAAGTAGCTGAACCATTAACACGTTTAACACGAAAGAACAAGGTTTGGATCTGGGGCTCGGAACAGTCCTACGCTTTTGCCGAATTAAAAATATTACTCACATCAGCACCAGTACTGGTACAACCTGACTTCAACGATCCCTTCGTCCTTCGCACAGACGCCAGCAACTACGCTCTAGGTGCAGTTTTGTTACAAGGGGAAGGTAAAGAAGAGAGGCCTATAGAATACGCTAGTCGTCTCTTAAACGACGCAGAACGAAATTACCCCACTATGGAGAGAGAGGCACTCACCGTGGTTTGCGGAGTTGAAAGTTTTCGCTCATATCTGGATGGTCAGCCAGTTGTCATCGGGAGTGATCATCACCCACTACGTTGGCTCCTATCATTA
Source organism: Antheraea yamamai (assembly GCA_036509395.1). NCBI lineage: Eukaryota > Metazoa > Arthropoda > Insecta > Lepidoptera > Saturniidae > Antheraea > Antheraea yamamai. Next base: position 1,729,711 of record AP028437.1, on the reverse strand, counting down.
AAATCACCAACTGGAAGGTTAGTTCGTTGGGCCTTAAAGCTATAGTCGTTTGATATTAAGTTTCAATATACACCAGGGAAGGCTAACGTCATCGCAGACACTTTGATCAGGCCTATTTGCTCAATTGAAACACACGACAGCTGCGGCATATGCTCCATAATAATTGACTTACCTGCTAAGTCTCCTAACCAGTTACGCCGAGAACAACTCTGAGACCCGGAAGTGACGAAAATAATTAAAGAACTAGAAATCACCGATGAGGTTGCTGACCAGAGATGAAATGAAAGAGGATACCTCATGAAACAAGGAGTTTTGTATCGATACAACCACGATTCAGACTGCGAGTCTCCTCAACTTGTCATTCCTGCAGAGCAAATAATACCAGTTCTCAAAGAACTACATGATTCTGATTTAGCAGGACACCCAGGAATTGACCGAACCTACCACAAGGTAGCGCAGTTATTTTATTTTACGGGAATGCGAAGAATAATAACCGATTACATAAAAGCCTGCATCCGTTGTCATCGTTATAAAGCGAATAACACTAAACCATCTGGTCTACTTCAAATACCGGTGATGAATCAACGCAACGAAATATTAGCTATTGATCTTTTCGGCCCTCTACCAGATGGAAATCAGGGGGAGCGCTGGATTTTACTCATTGAGGATACAGCCACAAGATGGGTAGAGCTTTTCCCACTCAGAGATGCAACAGCAGAAGCCTGTGCTCAGGTTCTTATAGAGGAATTCTTCATGAGATACGGATTGTCTCGTCGTATAATATCGGATAACGGAATTCAGTTCATTTCTGCAGTCATGCATCAATGCAATTCCGTTTTGGGGATAAAACAAAATTTTGTTCCACTATATCACCCTGAAGCTAATCCCGCAGAAAAGAGAGAAAAAACCGAGATCTAAAAGCAATGCTAACACATCTTGTGGGAAAACACCATAACTTCTGGCCAGAGAAGTTGGCACTAATCCGTTTCGCAATAAATAGCGCTAAATACCGAACGACGGGTATGTCCCACCATATCTCACTTTCGCGAGAGAAATGAGATCTCTCACCGAGGTCACACATGACTTTCGTACTATCATGGGAAAAGATAATTTCGTCCCTCAAATAACTTCTTACCTAAGAAAGTTTGTAAATTCATTTTCAGAAGTACGAGAGCGAGTAGAATCCAGCAAGATAAAACAAAGGATTATGCTGATCAATCACGCGGACCTGCAGAAACATTTCAGGTAGGTGACTTAGTACTTCTTAAGTCTCACATGCTCAGTAATACTCAAAAGAATATAACTGCTAAGTTTGCTCCAAAACGCGAAGGTCCATATCGAATCGCAAGTAAGGTAAGTTCAACGACTTATATATTGTCGCATGTAGATCAGCCTAATGAGATCCTTGGTAAATTTCATACATAGGATATATCAGTCTACAGAGGTAGAGATGACAATTCACCACCTAGTCCTGTTATTCCAAAAAGGAAGAAAGGATGTCCAGTAACAAAAGCTATAGTCCTAGTCCAGGAGTGAGGGCGTTCCCCTGGACTAGAGAGGGAGTATATAGCAAACCAACCCGCCGCGATATTATCTTCCTGCGTCTCTCGAGGCTGTTAGCCCGCGCGCCTGCGCGACTGAGACAAAAAGCTGTCTATGCGCATGCGCGTGCGATCGTACGACGCGACCCCGCGTCCTCGCGCCAACAGCAGTCTGCACTTCGACGCACACGCACGCGCCCCTTTTCCTTTGTTTAGTTTACCGTGTTTTACATATAATATTTTGTGAACGCCACGATTGTACTTTATGTTGTTGAATAAACATTTAGCCCTGAGAATTAGCCATGTTTCCATCATATGAGACACACACCCCTCATAGAAAATGAATAACACACATTAACAATAAAAAACTTACAATTATTATTTTGTATGTCAATGTGACTATTGAAACCTTTTTAGTAATGGGAAGATCGTACTATTGACCAGTTACTACTGACTGTATGGCCTTAAAAGTTAAGGTATTAAAATTTATTATTAATACTCTACTAATAATCATACTTTTAAAATTGCCTCCAAGGTTTTCAGACAAAAGAGTTCTTTACGCGAAAATTTTAATAAAGCGATCACTTGTGAACAGAAGCTGTAGGAATGAGTTATTAAAATAAATTGAAATACTTCTCATTTCTTTTTGAAATGACTCTTCCTGCTTCTTCGTAGTGTATATCACTATATGTATATACTAGACACGTCTAGTATATCCATGAACAATATACGGGTATATGGAAAGATATTTTCTTGTACTATACTTTTGTGTATGTATACCTATATTTATACAGTACATATAGTGTATATCTATTGCAGTAACAAGATGGGGAGCTCTGTCAATAATCCGCACCTATACAAACAGCTGGAGACAAGAAAGAAAAAAGATAATATCAATTCAGCAAAACTATTGCATCACAGGGACTACGGAAAGTGGCGCATGCAATCTTGAGCTATGTTACTCTGACGATTACGACCAGCACCTCCATGATAGCATCATCTCATCCAAGGACATCTCCAGTTGGGAATTCACCTACACCTTTAACATCACCTTTGGACGAAGAATGGGCTTACGATAGAAACACTATCAAAGCTCCATTGCCGGCGCCAACGACGCTGGTGCCTCTGCAAAACTGTTTCAAAACACTTAATATACTTCCAGATGAAGAACAGAACACAGTACAGCCAGCGGATTCGTCGCTCCGAAGATCACTTTCTACTGCTGGATCCCGCCCCTCAAATGACCAAACTTTTGTTATCCAATCAGCAACTAGCGCTACTGACGGGCAACAACTGGATCACGGAGCTCCACTCGCTCTGGATTTCTTTAGGAGTAAGCAGTAGCAAAAGCATGAAATGAAACAACGTGGAGGCTATCGCTATCTGTGGACTAGGGCTCAGCAACCGACCGCCCCCGACGTAGCACATGGATGCAAAACAGCATGGGCATTCAGAACCTTTATCGCTCAAATCGCAGAAAAGCAGTACATTAAGTCATTAGCGAACCGCCACAACACTGTAATATAATGGCGAAGGTAAATCGACATTTTACAGTGATTCATGGTGAACGGGATGCCAGAGAAGATCTTCACATGATGCTCTCCCTATTAACACCTGGCATTGCGGACTATGACGACCTTTGTCTTTCCTTCACTTCAGCAGAGGTGGCCCGTTGACTCCGATGTATGCCTAACAACTCCCTGGCGACCGAGGCGCTCACGTATTGACCGTGGTAATTAGCGCATTACCTACGACTAAAGCGCATCTCACAATGCTGGAAAAATACCACCATGATCCCACCATCTGCATGAAAAGGGCGATCGAAGGGAGATTGAAAACTGGCGGCCGATTGCCTTGGGAGACACTGCGCCCTTGATCTTTGCTGCCAAACTGTCCTCTTGTGCTGTACCAAAGGATCGCATTAGCCCATGCCAGAAGGGCTTTCTTCCGCATGAGGGTTGCCACGAATATAACTTTGTACTCCAGAAAGCGTTTCGCGAGGCGAGCAGCAAGGGTAGCAAGCTGGTGTTGGCGTGGTTAGATTTAAAACATGAATTTGTTAGGTCCCCCACATTACCATTAGGGAAACCCTGCGGTGGTCGGACTCTCTGAGGGCTTCGTAGAACTCATTGGTTCTCTATACTCCGATTCCTCCACACAGGTTAGGCTGCCTGGAGGTCGGACCTCACCAATCTCTATTTTATCAGGGTTGTCCACTGAGCTCAGTATTGTTTAATCTCGCCGTGGAACTTGTGGTAAGAGCCATAACAACGTTGGGCGATTAGCCTGAAAGTCGATAAGTTGCGAAAAAGAAAAAAACTACAAGTTCATGGTTAAATGCAATGATAAAGAATCGATAGAAAAAGTCGCTAGCAGGATTAAAGAGAGGAACCCTAACCTGGCGGTAGAAGAAATTACGAACAGAGACCCGCTTGTGAAAATTAGAGATGTTCTGGCTGTGCATACAGACGATGACATACTCGAATTTATGGAGAGCCAGAACAAACAGCCACTGAAAGATCACTGGTGAAGACTATAGAGTGGAGGTCGTTTATAGACGGAAGGCTAGAAATAACCATACTTGTCATGCAATCCTGCGAGTACCTCCAAAGGTATGGCAGGCGTTAACAGGGGCAGGCCATGTGTACATCGATATACAGAGTGGTGGTACAGGATAGATCGCCTGTGACACAATGCAGTAGGTGCCTAAAATATGGACATGAGAAAAAACTATGGGAAATAACTACTTACTAACAGTAAAAGATAATCTGTAGCTACTGCGGCGAAGAACATCTCGCAGCAAACTGTGAAAGATGGGTCGAGGGGAAAAAACCTAGTGTGTCAATCGCAATCACGAGAAGGTAGGAAATCCACACCATAACGCCTGCGATGAAAAATGCCCGATCAGAGCAAGATGGGATAAAATAGCACGGTCCAACGTAGCTTACTGTTAATGAAGAGAAAGACAAAATTAAACAATATACAATTTCAACATAAATAAAGAAAGATATCACTCATCGGTAAAATTAAATGGAAAAAAGATAAATCCTGGAATTTGGAGGACGTGTCAAAATGACCAACTTAGTACAAATAACGTCAAAAACACGAACCCATGCTTCGACCAAAGAAATATTGCACTAACTATTTCGTAACGAAAAAGCGCGCAAAAAGAAGTTTGGATGTAGGGGACGAAAGGAAGCTATTCTAAAACATACTCTACTAACACCTTCTACATTTGAACGTCATCAAAGTGAAAGGTAAATCAAACAAAATACGATTGAATGCTTACAATAATGCCGTTATAATTGTATAACAGTAATTATTGGTAAAGAAACGAAAAATAAAAACAAATAGCAACAATAATAGCGATAAGTTTACTGAAAAGTTACTCAAATAATAAAATAGAAATAAAAAAACGTAGAAGCCACCAAAAATGAAAACAATAAAAACCAAAATAAAATAAGTTATCCCAAACATAAAAAAAATCTTTCTTTTAATGAAACACGTTTAAATGCGTAAAGAGAGTATTAAAATAAAATATATGCCAGCACGCTACGCTGTTCTACGCAAAACTACCCAACGTCGGAACCTAAAAATAAAATCATGAAGTACCCAAAGCTGATAACAGGATCTCTGTCTACCCGCAGCAAAGGTAGCCTGGCAAGATGTGACAAGTCACCACACATCAAATAAAAAAAAACAACACTGGGGACGGGTTAAACCTGCCGTGTTTCACCGTTAATAACTGGGTGTATGCAGACGACGCTGCGCTTTTATCTTCCTCCGTAAGTCGCATGACAGCCTTACTCGTAGAGGCCGAGACTATGGCGTGAGCAGTCGGGCTCACTTTTAACCCGGCTAAGTGCGCCACTATTCACCTCAATAGGGTGCACGGAAAAACAAGTGCTTTACCCACATCATTCACATTGGGAGGGGAAAGAATCCGAGCCATGGAGATTAGTGATGCCTACTGCCATCTTGGCACCACTACAGGGTTGCGAGTTAATCAGACGTCGACAGACGATATAGCAGCTCTGATTAAGGATGTCCAGTCCATCGATGTATCACTCCTGGCCACGTGGCAGCAGATCGATGCTGTGGCTACGTTCATCCTGCCGCGGCTTGACTTCTGTCTTCGTCGTCGAGAAATCCCTACTCATAGAAGCTGACAAGGTGATGAAGAGACTGACCAAGCGCTGGATGAATGTCCTTTGGAGAGCCAGCGCGGAGATGGTCTACTTCTCCCTACTTCGAGAAACATGACGGATATACTCGAATTTCGCATGTTTTCCGTCTACTTACATCACCGGATGAAGAAATGAGGAATGTGTCATTTTTGACGCCGAGGGATGTACTTCATTTCGTCTTACATCCCTCTGAATGTCGGAGAGGGCGGTTAGACGTGACGTTCAGGGATTCTGCGTGCACTTGCCACCGCCGGTCTCGTAATCCCATCAGTGTCGTGGTCATATTTCGCAGCTTCACTAGGACTAAAGATCTTGGCTCAGTCAGATGTTGAAGAAAACCTTTTTAAAAAGCTACCGTGGGAGAAAACCACTTTAAAAAATTACGGAAGTGTGCCTTCGGGCGCCGGGAGGGAGGAAACCTTGGTAAAATTCACCGTGAAAGAAAACCACGTTAAAAAATTACAAAAGGATGACTTTCAGGCGGAGGGAGAAAACCTCTTTAGAAAGTTATCGTGGGAGAAAACCACTTTAAAAAGTGACAGAGGAATGGCTTTTAGGCGGAGGGAGAAAACCTCGTTAAAAAGTTATCGTGGGAAGAAGAAAATAACTCGTTAAAAAATCAATGGCAGGTTGCGGTTGGGAGAGGCGACTCCTTAACTGCCAAGCCGAACCAAGGGATAAGGAACTGGGAACTTAACCTTATATTGCAGTAGTTCGGTAGACAGGTAATCAGCTTGACCAGACTGTCGTTAGTAGCCAATGGAAGGCTAAAGTAAGCTTGAAAAAAGCTTAATATACTGAATTTATTCATAGTCGCTACTTGCAACTCTTCGTCAATTCTCTTATACACAATAATATCAAATTCGTTGTCAGATTTTGCTTGTAAGTTGAAAATATAACTACACCACTTTTCAGTAAGTAACTTTTGTACGTTTTGTACTTTCTCATTCATATGAGACTTATCTACAAAACATTCAAATATTTTTTGGTATAACTTGGATTTACCTATATTACAGTAGTCATCACCAATACCGGTTGTATATTATTAGTAAAACAAACATTAACTTACAACAATTTAGGTCTGATTACAACAAACCGAACTAATAAGTGGCATAAACCAATATAAACGAATAATAGCATGCGCAGAAATTCACATACAGGAGTATGACTGAGTAGAGGTGGATTCACAATGCGTTTTGAGTAATCCTTCATATGTATTTCGCTGTTGAGCATGGACTAATAGATTTCCGTTTTCAGATCAAAATTGACTAAATTTTGCAGAAGATCCGAAAAATAAATATTGCTGACATAATCACTTCCCAGATTTCCCCACCCCCTACGACATTCGTTTTCATTTCATTTGACACTCCTGAAAATTTGTACTTTTATCTCTATTAGTACTTCCATATGTAGTTCGTCTTTGGAATTTCTCTGAATATTTGACCATAAGGTAATATTTTTGTTCTACAATCCCTGTGTAGTAGTATATACCTGAAAATGTAATGCATTATTTATAATGTATTATTTCTTTAATAAGAAAATAAGCAGTTTCTTAAAATTCTCTGTAAATTAACACAACATCTAATTTCAATTTGTAAAGAGAAATAGTTTCAGAATAGAATTTATGAGAAGTAGTTTCTATGAATTTTGTAGAAACTTTGGTAAGCTAGTGACATAATTCCAAAATTTTTTTTTCATTAATTTCATGTCATAGCAAAATAGAAAATCATATATTTTACAATCCAAGTAATATAATCATTTAAGTAACCTCTTTATAATCATCATCTTAATTATACTTTCATTTTCATAATGCCTATGTGTATTGCCCAGGAATAAAGAAATTCAAGGGATTATCTATATATAAAATAGGCAAATACAAAACAGTTAAATATATCTTCCTGCTATATTTCAAACCAATATTTGTTTTTTTTGTTTAGTAGCTATTTACACATTTTAGTTTTACCAATAGAAAAAGCATAAGGCTTTATTTAAAAGTTTGTTCATCATAATTCACACTCTGAAATGTCTATAATCTACAATACTTGCACTATACTCAACATTTTTTTATTTTTGGCAAACAATCTCCTAGTAGATTATTATTGCCATTGTTGAGCAGTAGTCAATGTTATCTATATACTAACAAATGAAGAAACCCCTATTATGACCAAATCTTGACCACTGGACCAACACTAATTTAAATCAATTTAAGAAACACTCACCATGGTTACTTCTAAATGTTGTGTCAACTCCATCCTCTACCAGTCAACAGAGTCTAGTATGCTTTTAATATACAGCTCATTTATAATTATTCATATGTTTCATTGCATTGTCTGACCTTGTGCATAACTGTCAGTTGCACCAATATTAAGTGAAGATGTGGTGAAAGAAGGGAGAGATCTAGCCACTAAGTCTAGATTAGTGAACAGTTCACAAGTGTAGCAACCATAACTGATTGATGCTTGTTTGTTTACAAATGGACCATGGTATCACTATACGATTTTAGCATTTAAAAAATAATGATCCATTTAGAGGGTAAATTTTATTGTGCATATCACTTTGTAACTGTCAGATTTTCTTTAATTAGAATTTATCTGCTCCTTCTTCATGCAAATCCTTCATATCTGTAAATATTTCATATCTTTATGTTATTACCAAATTTGTTTATAATATGTCCATATCAACATACTTTGTGTCATGGATTGGTATTTGATAATTTGTTTTTGTGAATTGTTGTAAAAATTTAATCTTATAAAGATATTTTTTTTATTCTTTTGTTAGACCTTTTAACTTGATTTGTAGGCATGAAACTGAGGATATGTATGTAGCAGTTTCATGAATTTAAAAATTAAATCATATTTTTAATTTTTTTACCAGGGATCCTAAAATTTCTTCATTTGTTTTTATTTCACCTTTTAAGGTTATTTACTGTTAAATGGAAATATACCCTCAATAAATTATAATATGTTGTATAATTTTAAATCTAAATAAACATCTTTTAGAATCACCAAACAATTAATCTGAGAGTAACAATGATTTTAGTAACCCATAAGTGACATAATTTATGGGACTGAGGTTAGGGGTTGTCCCATATTCATATCAAATAATGTAGTTAGTCCTTAAGTATATTTTCATATATATTGTTATACAGCTGACCACATTTAGAGACTTTATTGGTACAGACTTTGTGAATTTTTTTGGCCTCTCTGAATATAGCTGGAAATATTGACATTTATTTGCCCTTATATTGTATTGATATTATTCATACAATGTAATATGGGTTTGTAACAATATTTGTATTTTGTGCAACTAAGTTCAGAGTGGTCAAAAAGTCTTGTGAGGATTGTATTTGGGTATTTTTTTTATGTCTAGCACTGGTTCATATCATTGCGATTAGATGAAAAGTTGAAGGTGTTAAATTCTCTATGATTTTGCCAAAAAATAAAATTTCATTTGGTTCAATCTGTTATTAAAATCATAAACAATATATTTAATTTACAAAACATGTAACTCATGATTCTATCAATTAATGTTGTTTCTTAAATACAGTCAAAATCTGTTATAACCACATCAAAACATTTTTTTTTAATCTGGTTCAGCAAAATGACTGCACTGTACCTGATGGAAAGTACAGTCTATAAATAACGGCGACTGTCAGTGTTAAATAGCAATGGCAGATTACTCATATATAGTCATAAAAACCGGTGAATATTTCGATATATGGCATTCAGCAGGGACCTTTGTTCTGCATCAATGTAACCGGTATGTTGTTCTAAATGATGTTGCTATAAACGGTTTTGACTGTAGTATATTGAACATATATGTACATAATAGTTTATTTTAATAATAATTTAATAATTCATAGGCAATGTTAATTTTACTTTCTTTCCTTCTAAAGTACTTTGATAAATGCCAGTTCTTTGTTTGTGGTTGAATACTCCTGTACTGGAAAAGTGTTTACCTACACAATAGTTATTATAGTAGGTACAGGAAATTAATTAATATTCAGGGGAGCTTAGGAAAATCGCTTACAAAGTAATTTCTTTTTTATCACAACCATTTCAATTCGCTGTACATCTATATTTTAGAAGCCATCTTAAAAAAAAACAAAGAAACGCTTATACACATTGAATAAATTCAATAAGCACTGTCGAAACAAAGTAATGTAAGTTTTTTTATAAAATACCGCCAAATTACTCACTTGAGACTTCATTACGACTGCCCATGATACCGTTCGAAGTATTATTATTCTGTGCCATGATTTCAGTACCTAGTTAAATTTTGTTATTTATAATTGTAGTCATCTCATCTCTAGGTACATTATATATCGAAAAATTGTCAACACTGCCTTCACAGAAAACTTTACATAAAACTGCCTTCGAGGACAGCACAGACTACTAAGAGGATACTACGTATGAGGACAGACTCCTATAATACTTATTATACTCTTTGGAACAGACATACTCTTTGGAACAGTACCTTTTTCTTTTTTTTTTTTTTTATCGGACTGACTATGCTATTGAACTGGCAAGGTCTTTACAGCTTCACCGGACTACCCCTTTTTCTTCCGTGGTTTTTTATATTTATACAAACAATTTTTTCCTTGTATTGGCACCGCAGAAACATGTGCCAGTGTCAAGAATGGTTGACATTCCTTGTAAGATAACTGTATTTTGTGTTTACGAACAGTTATTTAAGAATGTATTTTAAAAATAAATATATGTTTAAAAATGCAACAACAAATGATTTGGTAACTACTAACCTTAATAAAAATTATATATACGTGTTCAATCACAACAGAATGCTTGATTTTTTTTTCGAACTGACTACGCTATTATCCTAGCAAGGTCTTAACAGGTTCACCGGACTACACTTTACTATGAAGCATATAACCTCATATTTGAATAGGATACAAACTATACCTTGTTACAGAATAAAAAGTGCCATCTATCGTCAGAAATAATTACTACAATAAATAATATGAATATATACATGCATAAAAACTTCAATATTCAAAGTTGTTTCAAAAGCGATATCTATGACAAGTACATTCAATTCTTTGTTTTTTTTTTGTCTTAAAAGTGCACATATTTGATTTAGTAGAATAGAAGCTAGATGGGATACGAGATAACAGACCATGTGACGAAGAATAATATAGTAACACACTTTGTCACCTTGTCCAACACTGGAGGTTCCAACAGTTAGAGCAAATTGAAATCGGTAGTCCGGTGAAACTGTGAAGGCTCGTCAGGCCAATAGTGTACTCAGTTTGAAAAAAAAAAAGTAGAGGCACTCTTAAGGACTGCAGACAGAAGTGAAAACTCAAAACAATAAAATAAATTTGTTCTCTTTTGAGTTTTCATATTAATTACATATAGTGTGAATGACAATATTTAAATTTCAGCCGGGCAGCTGAGGGTGGATTATGTCCTATTTGCACGGACTAAAACCGCATAGTGCCTTCTCACATCTAATGGCCGGGAAGCAGAAGCTGCCGCCTGGCACGGCGTCTACTACCCGGCAGGTAGCGACCCCTTTGTGGTCTGAGGGGTCAGAGTAGTAGACCCATCAGGGGAGGGCGAGTGTTGCCTTCCCCGACGATCGTGAGAGACGCATCGGCTCAATGCACCTCAACCACACGGGCCTGTGCATAAAAAACTGCCAGGGCGACGGACGTGCCCGTGTCCATCACCCCTAGGCCCTCTTTACGGCGGCCTCTAGTTATTATTGACCCTACGACGCCGTGATCATTGACCACGGGAGGGGAGCTGGCTGGTCTGCTCCCTCTCCGCCGCCTCCTTTGCAAGCATAATTGCGTCGCAGTATGAAGCGACGGAGCTCCACCAACTCTTGATCTCGACCATCTTACGGATGACGGCCTAGAGCGAGATATCCGGGCCAACGGCCGCAACGAGCTTTCGGCGTGGCTGTTCCTAGGCGGGACACTCGGCTAGTGTGTGCTGTGCGGTATCTTCCGCGCAGCTACAGTGATAGCACCCTCGCAACGGCTTATATGACACAGGGAGCTCCCAATATAAGCGTGCCCCGAGAGCACTTGTGTCAGCCGAAAGCTCAGGGACGCGTCGCTAGCTTGACGCAAGCCGCGCAAGTGCAATACGGCCGGGTATGCTTACGTAGCATGTCATGACGCGAAACTATAAATTTATCTCCTGCCAAAATACCGCTCAACGCGCCTAAAGAAGTTTTCACTTCAAAAAAACCATCTTGTAGGTAAATATTAGTGTTTTCCGGCAATTCCAGTTTAGAGTGATATCCCATTTTAAACCTACCATGTAATTAGCCTTGTTTCTTAACAAAGAAATAAGGCGTTTCTTAACAAAGTATCAAATTATGATGTACCACTATAAAACAAAACCTGTTGCGTCTCTTTGTGTACAAGTTTTTAACCAACATTAAGATTTCTATTAATTTTTTTAACTATTCATAAATAATTACTACTGAGAATTGGTTACGCATTTAATATTACGTCTTTACCTATGAAATTGCCGTTTTGTATGAAAAAATTTAAACGAATTTGTTTCATGTATTTTTTATTTGTATTAATCGAAGTAATCACCCATGCAATCAATGCATCTTTGCCAATGCAGTGGCAGTTTATTGATGCCCTTCTTAAAGAAATCAGCTGGACGGGAGGCAACAAATTCTTCAAAGGCGTTTTGTACTGCCTCTCGGGTATTGATTTTTTTCCCGCCAAGGAGTTATCCAAATTCTGGAAAAAGTAGTAGTCTGTAGGCGCAAGGTCTGGTGAGTAGGGTGGATGACGGAGAACTTCCAACCCCAGTTCTTGCAACTTGGAGACCGTCTGCTGTGCATTATGAGGTCGCGCGTTGTCGTGCAGGAGCAGCGGAGACGAGCGATTGACCAATGCTGGTTGGAGATGTGCCAGCTTCTTCATCATTGTGTTCAGTTCTTCACAGTATACATCTGCAGTAATGCTCACCCCGTTTGGTAAGAAGCTGTGATGAATCACACCGGCGCTAGACCACCAAACAGGGACCATCACTTTTCTAGGGGTTAGTTTTCGTTTAGGGCATTGTTTAGGTGCTGAACCAGGATCCAACTAACTTGCTGAGCGCTTACGGTTATCAACAAGAATCCATTTTTCATCGCAGGTAACAATGCCGTTCAAAATTCCTTCATTTATGTGTCTGTTGAGCAGTGCAAGGCACGTCTCGACGCGTACTTCGCGCTGGCGATCATTGAGTTCGTGGGGCACACATTTATCCAGCTTTTTTGCCTTGCCAATTTGACGGAAATGGACCAATATTGTTTTGACGCTAACGTCGAAAGCTGCTGCTAATTCAGCCGTAGATTATGTATCATCAGCTTCCACAATCGCCTTAATTCGTCATTGTCGAACAAAGTCTTCGGACGACCGCGAAGTTCATTTTTCAGGACGAAATTCCCAAAACGGAAGCGAGCAAACCAATAACAGGTGGTGCGTTGGTTTGTAGTGTTAGCTCCGTAAACGTCGTTGATGTTGCGTGCCGCTTGTGCCGCGTAGCTGCCACGATGGTACTCATATTCCATAATTACTCGAATTTTTAACGTATCCATGATGACAAAAAAGATTGAAATGCGATGAAAATGTAACACTAATCAATAAACAAATGACTACTTTTGGAAAAAGAATTCCATGTTTTTAAAATAAAATTAATTTGAAATTAGAATTCTTAGCCAAACAAAAATTATTTTGATTTGAAATGGCCAGTACTGCAGAACGGCAATTTCATAGGTAAAGACCTATTATTAACGTAAATAGGTTTTAATTTAATGTTCCAGCGTCCACTGTATCGAAGTGAGAGGTCACAAGTGGCAATTTCATACAGGAGCGATGGTATAAAGCTGAATTATTATGTGCATCTGTCAAACGCACGGCACGACGGCGTGTAATGTCAATGGTGTTTGAAAGGTCCAAAGGTTCTAAAAGTGTACTACTATGTGGACAGTGGACGTGCTTTTTAGATATATTAATTAGAGGCATTATCTGTATAAGCTAATACGGTATACTTTTTAAACTAGCAATTACTATTGCTATGATAATATATAAAAACCTTTACATGACATCTTAAAGTATTATTAAATTGATCATAATTATTATTTTTAATTCTACTAACTGTGCCTGCGACACCGTCCGCGTGGGACCTAATGTAAAAAAATAGTGACTAATAAAATCATCTCAATCTATTAAGCCCATTTACTTATCTACTTTTCTCTCGTAAGTAAGTCGCTTCGTCATTAAAATTACAATAACATTCAATAGAGTGAACCGATTTTAATGAAACTAAGACTACATGTAATTTGAGGAAGTGCTTTATGATTTTCTTGGTGAGGTTTTATGGTGAATGCAGTACTTTAGCAGTGATGCGTGTTCAAACAGACAGACAGACATACAAGCATTTCTAAAATTGATTGAAATGTATTCCAAGACACCAGCAACAATTTTTTTCACAAAAATGTAAAAAGTACAGGCACGTTAGATTTATGTTCTTATTATATGTATAGTAGGGTGGAGTGAAAAAAAAAAATTTTTTTTTTTTTTGGGGGGGGGATAAAATTTTAAAAAAAAAAAAAAAAAAAATTTAAAAAAAAAAAAAAAAATATTACAAAACATCTGGAGCAACCCTATTAATTAAAAAAAATAAATAAAAAAAAAAATATTTGGAAAAAAAAAAATATTTTTTTTTTTTTTTTAAAAAAAAAAAAAAAAAAAAAAATATAAAATATTATTAATTAAAAATTAAATTTTATTCTAAAGAAAAAAAGGGGAATTTTTTTTTTTTTTTTTTTTTTTTAAAAAAAAAAAAAAAAAAAAAAAATTTTTTTTTTTATTTTATTTTAAAAAAAAAAAAAAAAAAAAATTAAAAAATTTAAAAAAATTATTAAATTTTTTTTTTTAAATAAAAAATAATTAATTTTAATAAAAAATAAAAGGAGGGGGGGGTGAAGAAAAAAAATTTTTTTTTTTTTTTTTTTTTTTTATTTTTTATTTTTATAATTACAACAAAACCAAAAAAAAAAAAAAAAAAAAATATGTATAGATATATATTACTCTATTATATCTTAGAATTTAGTGCATATATGAAAACAAGGAACCCTTGTCTTTCATCCGTCGGTTTGGCTGTCCACGTGTCGACCCTTTTTCTTGAGAACGGCTTGTAGTATAAAGTTGAAAATAATATCGTCTACTAAGTTTTATAGACTTTTACTGATGTAATAAAACGAGTTTCTATATAAACATAATAAAAGCACACGTCTCTTCATATTAAAAATTTAGTTCCTAGATTGTTTATGAAAACTTAATGGATACATCCGACATACCTACAACTTTGAAATTTGTTACGAAGTTATTGAATCGAGAAAAATATATTTCTAATATGTATCTATTTTTGCTGCTATTTCACAGTGGACATTATGCGAATATCTGCAAAATAAGGCTTTTTAAATATGTTTGGTTCTCCTAATTACCTAATCTCGTTAAGTACACTTCATATGCCCCGTAGATATTGGATAATTTGTATATACATATATAACCAGTTTACAAATAATATTTACCTAAAACATCTAATAGTATGGAAATCTCGGGTTCCAGCTTCTATTTACCATTTATTTTATGATTTTTCAATAAAACCTGCATAATGGAGTGATTATAAATATTATGTGTTATTATTAGGTTATGATTAATTTTACCATTTTCATAGAATTCAAATTCATATTTTAGTATTAAAAATAGGAGCCTTGGAAGGGATGAACTGTGAGTACAAATGTCAGCGTAGTAATAATAATATTATTTATTTCAGACTCATCCTAAGATTACTTCCATATTTGTTGGTACAATCACAAGTTTGCAGATTAATGCTAGTAATAATAATAAAAATGTATAAACAAAAACACAGAACACACAATATAACAGTAAATGGCAGGTCCGGGTGAATCCCCGATGATGGTGGAACTTCACTGTACGACTGCATGTAACCGTATCTAGCGAATCAGAGTCCCACCAGTCCGCCAGCGCACGCAGGATGTCTCGTGGTCGGAATTTCTTATGTTTACCTAATTGCGTCGACAGTCATTCAAAACTTTCAAGATTAAACGCTACTGAAATCGTGGAACACCGATAGTATTAAACTAAACCCCGTACAATAAACTGATTAAAGATATTAAAAAACTGTATTATTATTATTATAGAATATTGAATCATTTTAAATAAATAAAATTCAAATGTTCGAAATAGGGGCGTTATTTTGAAGTTTGAGAAACTCTGGTCCTCGTAATGTTGCATTTGCTGTGAAGTGGCATTGTCTGTTGCGTGCATTGTTGATCGTGGGGAACGTGAAGTTTCGCAGTAAACAACTCTAGGAAATTGTGCCATTAATTAAATCATATTAGTTTGAAAGAGGCCATTAATGTTTAGATGAAATAGCCATGAGTGTTATAACTGAAGACATTGTAGGCACGGTTTACGAACTCTTTAATAAGTCAGGAGTTTACGGTAAAGGAGAACGTCGTGATGTAACCCTGGTGGTGATAGGGTTTTTCCAATGGCTTAAGTTTTTTCGTCCATTTATCGCATGTCGTTTTACAACCGACTGCGGAATAGAGGTAAAGTGAAAGGCGCTCGGCAGAGCAGCCAAGACCAATATGGCGGCACCCGTGGTTCTATATTGTGCTCAGTTTTGAACATTGTAATCTGGATGATTGTATTTATTATGTATTCCGTACTCTAATACGCAGATTGAAATTAAAATTTATAGTTGCATATCTTGTATACCATTGATTTCCCGTTATCACTCCCATTTTCAAATTCTTAAGTTATGATTAAAAACATGATTTGAATACCCTAAATCGAAATATCTTTTCAGTTAAATGCCTACGATCCGAAAAAAGTTTCACTTGCATCGTGGTTTCATACAATCACACCATTTTTTCTAATGTCCATTTGACTAGTAGCTTCACCCTTCAAGTTAAATATCTGCCAACAAGCATATATAGATGATTTCCAGCAGCTGCACTCGAGAACAAATACTAATACTGCTGGAATAAACATCTAGTGATTGCTTAGCGATTGGTTTTCAACTTAAAGCTAGCTTGACGGGCTTAGATAAAACCGTAAAACCGTGGCAACTATTCTTTTTTTTTATTACATAGGAGGCAAACGAACAAGTGGGTCACCTGATGTTAAGTGATCACCATCGTCCATAGACACTTGCAGCACCAGGGAGTTGCAAGTTCGTTGCCAGGCAGTGTTTGGGGGGTGGGGAGGAAGGTAAGGGGAGAGAGGTGGGGGAGGGGAGGTGAAGCCCCCGCGCTCTCACTGACCGAACGAAACGCAACAAAGCAAGCAATGTGACTTCACGTCGGTTTTCTGTGTGAGGGTCGTACTAACCCGGGCGAGTCGACCCATTCATGCTGAAACCAGTAAGTAATAGCTTAAGCGTGGCTCTATCACCTGAAAAAACTGAATATCATTTAATCAAAAATAACCAAAAGGCAATCAAAAAAATTACAATCGAGTTGAACCTATACGTTTATTGAAATAGCGACATAAAAGGGGGCGAGATGCAGGTATATTGGAGACATTCCACTCACGGGCTGTTATTGTTAAAGGCGGTCATTTGTCAACGTTGCCGCTGGAGGGATGTTCGCACTCTCATCCCAATTCCTTTCAATTGGAACGTTTATTGCGTGGATTTGTCATGTTTATTGCAGTTTTATATAAAGAATAAAATGGGATCATACCTATGTATAGTAATTGTGTTAGACAAAACATGATTAATAATAAAAATAAATAACTCAGTACGCGTACGTTACAATATTTATTCATTGAATTAAATAATTAGTGTTATATTTTGAAGTCATCATTATCATTAGCCTGTAGGTGACTCACTGCAGTGATCACAGGCCTCTTCCCAAAGGAAGATACGGGTATAGTCACCACGCCAGCACACGACGTATTGGCGATGTCAAACTCTGAGAAATCCATAGTTCTATATTTTCTCACATAAAGTGGTACTATAAGAACAATTCTCTGGTTCAGGTTTCCTCACTATGTTTTCCTTCACCGTCAGCCGATAGTGTTACCAATTTAAGTTAGTAAATGTACGCGAATTCCGAAATATTTGGTTCGTACATGCCGTGGTTTGAACCTGCGGACGTCGGATTGTTATTCCACTGGTCAGACCACTCGGCCACCACGACTTTTGTAGTCAAAACTGTTATGGGGGTATTAGACAGTGAACGAACGTCAATCGTTACGGTTGGTTTGTTGACGCTGAAGCGAGCTTACTCCGCTTCACTCGACATCAAGTGCGTTTGGATTAATGACACACACAGAATCGTGTATACCCCGCTCCGGTGACGTCGGATTGTTATTCCACTGGTCAAACCACTCGGCCACCACGACTTTTGTAGTCAACACTGTTATGGGGGTATTAGACAGTGAACGAACGTCAATCGTTACGGTTGGTTTGTTGACGCTGAAGCGAGCTTACTCGGCTTCACTCGACATCAAGTGCGTTTGGATTAATGACACACACAGAATCGTGTATACCCCGCTCCGGTGACGTCGGATTGTTATTCCACTGGTCAAACCACTCGGCCACCACGACTTTTGTAGTCAAAACTGTTATGGGGGTATTAGACAGTGAACGAACGTCAATCGTTACGGTTGGTTTGTTGACGCTGAAGCGAGCTTACTCGGCTTCACTCGACATCAAGTGCGTTTGGATTAATGACACACACAGAATCGTGTATACCCCGCTCCGGTAATTATAAACCTAAAAAGGAGTGTAATGTTCAAAGCAGAGATTGTGTCATGTGGTCATAAGCACGTATCTAGTTTTTATTTAGTTGTTCTAACAATCAAATGTAAGTGAATAATACAATTTTATTTACTCACAACATCAACAAATACTTGTACTCTGTACCTTATTAATTGTTTGTTTACGTGTCTGTTATTTTAAATTGCTTATAATTTATGCGTTTTACATTACTCTCCTTTAATTTTTTTTTATCTTTTACTACAAACCAAAACATCACGTTTGCTGTGAAACAAATTGTGATATACCTGTTTCTTTTCATTGTCTTTGCATGGACAACCATTCTTCTATATTATCACTGTCATTGTCGAGTAGATAATAATTTTATGTGTCTTGCCATAATTTCAATGTTCTACCAAGATGGTGCCCCCTTTGTTAGAACTTTGCAGGAAGTTTTTGTAGCATCTCAGAATTTATGGGGCGTGGTCTTAGGTGTTTTCCACCTACTTCACTTGTGCACAATAACCAAACTATATTATGTAAAACACCAGTAATATTACAAAATATAGAGTCGAATATCACATTATGAATATAACATATAAAAGCCACTACATGACATATTAAGATCCCATAAAAAACTATTGAACATCATAATTTCATCTATATTTCTATACTTAATATTATAAAGCTGAAGAGTTTGTTTGCTTGAACGCGCTAATCTCAGGAACTACTGGTTCGATTTGAAATATCTTTCAGTGTTAGGATAGCTCATTTATCAAGGAAGGCTATAGACTATATATCGTCACGTTGACACTAATAGGAGCGGAACACCAATGAATAATGTTTCAAGATCGTTTTTTTTTTCTTTTTAAAGCTTCCGCTGGGTGTTAGCGTTAGCCAAAATTAACTATTCCACGCGGACGAAGTCGCGGGCAGAAGTTAGTTACATTATAAAGTTTATAATCAAAACTACAAAAAGTTGGATATAAATGAGGTTTACAGTCGATTATAACAATTTTTAACCGACTTCAAAAAAAGGAGGTTATCAATTCGACTGTATTTTTTTTTTTTTTTTTTATGTTTGTTACCTCATAACTTTGGACTGGGTGAACCGATTTTGATTATTCTTTTTTTATTTGAAAGCTGGTACTTCCCGTGTGGTCCCATTTTAATTTGGTCCAGTTCCGACAATGGCATCCAGTGCAAAACCGTATAAGTTTTAAATTTGCATTAATTATGTAAACGACAAATAACTCAATATCACGCTAACCGATTTCGATGATTCATTTTTTATTGGAAAGGACGTACTTCAAGGGTAGTTTGATGAGAGTTTGGTTAGGTTCTGATTATGGGATCCGTGACAAAGTAAGAAAACTTTCAAGAAACGAGCCTACTCCTTTCTTAAGGGCCGGCAACGCATCTGTGTTTCCTCTCGTGTCGCAGGTGTCTATGGGCGGCCGTGATCACTTACCATCAGGTGACCCGTATGTTCGTTTGCCACCAATATTATAAAAAAACTCTTCAATTCTTAGGAGCCTTTTGTGCTTATGTTCGTTGCTGTGTTGCAACATGACGCAAGCATTGTAATTACATTACTTAAGGTGTATTATGTGTGAAGCGATGGTAGCCGAGTTGGTGGTAGAAACTATCGCGGATTATCGATAAGGTTGCGTTCGTACCAAACGTTACTTATTGTACAACCAATTGAAATCATATCGCATACCATACCGATAGATACCATACCGCAAAAATGCGCATATTTTAATATACTTAAGGCGGAACGGAGTTCGCGGGCACTGCTAATAAAATATATTTATGTACACAAAAAATGGAAAAATAAAGTAAATTTTCAAAAAAAAGTATTAACCGACTTCAATATCAATCAAAAACCCATAAGGCACTAAAAAGCGGAAAATAAATAGTTTATCAAATTAACCAAATTAAATAAAACATATGAATATGTGTGCTACCTAGAGATATATTAGAAGTCGGTGCCAACTGAAAATCGTATCATCTACATAGGTACAAAAAGTTTAAGTTCACTCTCGCGTCTCTGTAATACTTTTCTACCTGGAACAAATTTGAAATTTCGGTTGGCACCGATTTCCAATACATCTCTAGGTAGCACACATATTCATATGTTTTATTTAATTTGGTTAATTTGATAAACTATTTATTTTCCGCTTTTTAGTGCCTTATGGGTTTTTGATTGATATTGAAGTCGGTTAATACTTTTTTTTGAAAATTTACTTTATGTTTTGTAGCTTCTGTAACATTTCACATGATATAGTTATTTAAAAATAATAATAATGCGCAATGTTATGCTTATTATCTAAATACACCACAACATATTTTTAAAAAGCGGTGACCATTTTACTAAAACCTTAATAAACCTCGTTGAATTATGTTTCGTATAACAGCTTAGTTAATATTCAAGAATTGATTAACTATTTTGACCATGTGAATAAAACATTGACGCTGGCAAATGCGCAAATGGCGACTTGCCAAGGCGAACAAAAAAGGATATGTATATAATAATGTTTATAATTTAAGAGATACTGATAAATCCGGTCAAGTTTCTCGATCAATTTTTTCTGAGGTCACTTTCTATCTTGAATAAAATACGTTTAATGATGAAAATCAATAACTGGGTTAAGAAAGTACGTGTCTTCTTATTATAAACTAACTGTGCCCGCGGTTACGTTGTTTAACCTTGTTATTTTATGTATGTATGAGGCTACTATTTTACATGAAAAAAATAATATAAATACATATCGAATGTGCACTTTTCGAGAGCAAAGTCCAATGCAATTTAATAGGATTATCTTCATATATTTACGACCCAATAAATTCGTACGTCCGCCCGCTCGGATCGCGGTGCATTACTTGCATTTCCCCAGCGTCCCCCTTCGCAATATAAATACGATGTTATAGATTATACATTTTGTTTACTTATCGAAGTGAATCTTTATATGGGAGGGCTTCCAAATTCTGATCGGCAACCTTTTTGTGGTAGTGTCGTGGTTTTACCAGTGGAATCTCATTTCGATGTCCGCAGTTTCAAACCCCAGTACGTACCAACGAATTTTCCTCAACCGAATTTTCAACGAATTCTACAGAATAAAAATAACTAAGCCTTAGTAAAGAAATGACAGAACTTCCTTTGTATTCGTTATTATTGTGGATTTTTCCTATTCCAATGTCTATGCACAAGTAAGTAATACAGAATGCACATTATGAAGGGCATTTAGAAATAGATTACCATTTTCAAGTCAAGATTTAGCCATTTCTTATTAGTTAGTTGTATAAATATCGTCTATGTCTAGCGGGCCCTGCAGACGATGTCCCGCCCTGATAATAAAAAAAAAATATATACTATAACGTTCCTCATGAATTACTTTATCCACTGGTGAAAACCGCATGAATATCCGATTAGTCGTTTTTGAGTTTATCGCGAACAAACAGACAGACAGACGCGGTAGGGGACTTTATTTTATACTATGTAATGATATTTTATGTAATAATACTTACCCGAAATCACCGTTATAGCTTACATACGCTTAAACAGGCGATGTAAGTTAATATTGAATTTTATACTATGTAAGGATCGTTACAAATCATGTCATTATAATATAAATGGAATTGATTAATTTAAGAGACAATTTACTCGTAAATTGCCTTTACATTTATTTCTTTTGATATACATTTTAACAATCCGCAGTTGTTGGTATCATTTCCCATCCACTTCACTTGGGTACAACAACTAAACTATATTACGTATAACACCACCAATATTACAAAATATAGAGTGAAATAACACATGATTAAAATCCACTACATGACATTCTAAGGTCCCGCCAAAAACTCCTCGATTGAATTTATTAACGAAGTGGACATACCAAGATAGTGATGTGAAAATCGCTTACCACAAAAAGCATAATTATATATCTTTTCTTTCATATAATTGTTTACAGAGATATAGAAGAAAATGGAAGTGACAGTTCAAGGTGTATACGTATTTTATGTTTTAAATAATTCCAAGGCTCATGTCAGGCTGGATTTGTTCCACACTGTGGGTATTAGTGCGACGTCTGTCAAACCTATTTTGTTTTGGGTGTAATCCGGACCAAGGATGTCCAAATAGATATACTGTCGATAGTCGATGATTTATTTATTATTTTATTGAATAAATTAAACGAATAATTGATAAATGATGCTGAAAAGAACGACCACATTTTTTAATTTCCAACTCTCTCTCATCCATCAACATAGTTGATAGATATATGTATTATGTAATGTATATGTAGGCGGAAGAGCAAAGTAAAGTCTATTATAATATTTAATGATTGATTTCCGCAAAGTAACGCCTTCCTCAATCAAATACGTCTGTGATTCCTCAGATAATGTAGCTACATATACTTACACTAGTAACTGCCTGTGACTTTCTTTGCGGTTATATCTCTAAATGATAACAACACTCATTATCTTCATTAGATTCATCTTTATGCAGTGTAAAACGAGATGGTCTTCAAATGGCAGGATTTTCTCCAACTCACTTAACATTTATCGTTAAATTTTGTCCAATTTAAATAACCCTAACTAATATTATGAACGTATATATGTTTATGTGAGTTTGTTTGTTTGTTTACTACACTTTCAGGCCTTAACTATTCAACCGACCATCTTGTAGGTGGTAGAGCCACGCTGAAGCTATTACTGGTTTCATTATGAATGAGTCTGCTCACTCGGGGTAGTACCACCCTCTCACAGAAAACTAACGTGAAGTAACAGTGCTTGCATTGTTGCCTTTCGTTCGGTCAGTGAGAGCGCCGGAGGCCCATTTCCTTTCCCCTTTTCCCGTCTCTTTCTCCCTCCCCCCTCCCCCCAAACATAAGCTGGCAACGCATTTGCGACTCCTCTGGTGTTGCAAGTGTCTATGGACGGTGGTGATCACTTAACATCATGACCCACCTGTCCGTTTGCCTCCTATGATATAAAAAAGGAGGTAGAGTACTTTTATCCAGAAAAAGATAGTAAAAGACTCATGTTCCTTAGTAAAATTTATTTTATCGCAAGCAAAGTGGCGAGCAAAACGTAGTATTTTTATAAGCTATACCTTATGTATTATTCTAATATATAAACTATGGTTGCGCCGCTTTATGTATATTTGAAAATTCCCACATTATGGATTAAATCGCGCCACTTTGATGCCCGACCAATTAATTGCGATTAGGTCACGCCACCTTTTGCCAATCATCCTTTCCTGGCACATGCTGATTCGGTAGCACGACGCCCGCGCCGCTTGTTCGATTGCGGCCGTCATTGTGGTGGGCCGCGCCGCGCGCGACGGACGCGCGGCGGCCATGTTGTTTCGTTTGCTATCACAGTGTTGTTGTGTCTGCGCCGAGCCGCGCCGCATGCTAACATTTTGAGTTTTCGTATGGTCGAGTGAGAAATAAACGCATTGCTACATACGTGCCGACATATATTATAAACAATAAGTGTTGTGTGAGAGAGAGCTCAGTGGAGGGAAACGAGAAACACCTAGCCGGCTAGCCACGTGGAGACTGCAGCGCCGCGAGGTATGTGCCAAGTTTCCTTCCTACCCTTGTCTCCCTCTTCGTAGCTGATCGCAATAGTTGAATATCAAATATAGCACCCCCGCATATACAGTCCACTTAAATTAGCATTGAAATCCCCGCACCGCACGCCTACGGTGACGTCGACAATCGCGGCGTCACCAAACTATATTAAAGTTTCGTGAAAATTCTATAAGTACCTAGTTTTTGCGTAAAGTAGTAACAAACATCTAACCGTTTTTACAAAATTTTTCGTTTATAAAATTAATAGGATATTTAGTAATTTTGCAACGGTATTCGATTGCATCGATCTCATCGATGGTTTTGTCCAATTCGCAAATATAAATTGAGTGTATTTCCCGTATAATATAGTTTAGTTTACTCACAACTTCTATATGTTATATCAAGAGATCGATATGCATTCCCAGCCCGGAATTACTGGTTTACCTAGGTTTACCAAAGCCTTTGGACAAACCCCGAAATCAATTTCAATTTTTAGGCCGTATAATTTACATATATATTACTGTCATTACATAGAATAAAACAAAGTCCCCTACCGCGTCTGTCTGTCTGTCTGTTCGCGATAAACTCAAAAACTACTGAACGGATTTTCATTCGGTTTTCATCAGTAGATAAAGTGATTCATGAGGAAGGTTTTGGTATATAGTTTGTCAAGAATTTTTTTATGATCAGGTCGGGACAACGCCTGTCGGGACCGCTAGTTTATATATAAGTAATATAGAAATATTAAATTCTTATTATACATATTCTGTATATTATTATTCAGGCTTTAACTAAGACTTTAAATCTGATCTGAGGATTGAATAGTAAAACCTAGGAGCGCCGGAGCTTCGAGGTTTGACTATAACATATATCTAAATAGCGGGAACATCACTAACATTTTATCCATTTCGATATACATCTTAATGTAACCTACATAAGGTTTCAAATAGTCTGGCGTGATGTTTATAGATAGATAATGAAACCATGTGATTAAACTCGATTGTGAGCACGTCTAGTATCCATCAATGACCATCCGGGATCCTTTGTTATTTCGATCTTGACTAATTCTTGTGCTTTCCGACTACTTACTGGCTAATTCCGAGGGACGGAGTTGGGATTACTTTGCTGAATAGTTCGAATTAATTATTGTATCATTTAATTGTTTTATATATCGAGAAAACAATAACAACACGTTGTTTAAAATTATGATGTCATCATCATGTCATCATATGTTTCATCATCATAATCTTCAACCTGTAAAAGACCCACTGCAGGGCCATAAGCCTCTTCCCGAAGGAAGGTATGGGCATTATCACCACGTCAGCTCCACTACGTATTGGCGATTTCAAGCTCTGAGAAATTCAGTTGTATGTTTTCCCACATACAGTAGTACAAGAACATATCTCAGGTTCAGGTTTCTTCACGATGTTTTCCTTCACAGTCAGCAGATAATGTTACCAATTTAAATAAGTAAATGTAAGCGAATTCCGAAAAATTCTTTGGTACATGCCGGGGTTCGAACCCGTAGACATCGGAATTATATTCCACCGGTCAAACCACTAGACCACCACGACCACTTCTTATACCCTATAGGATATAACTAGGGGGCCTGGCGAACATTGTCTCGCCCTGATAATAATAAAAAAACCTTAACATGTTATATACTTAAACCTTCCTCATGAATTACTTTACCTACTGATGACAACCGCAAGAGATTCTGTTCATTCGTTTTTGGGCTTATTGCGAACAGACAGACAGACATACCTGGCAGACGACTTTGTTTTATAATATGTAATGATGTATATTATATTTATATACAGATAAATAAGTTTGTTGATTATTTTAAATCATTTCTTTGATAAGTCAAATTATAGGATATATAAGAAAATCATACTTTTAACTATTTGTAATTTCAAAATGAAATAGAATGTCGTAAATGACAAACTGGTGAATTCTTGTTATGCATTTATTATAAGTAAAAAGGTGATGTATAATATCATTGCTTGTTGTGTATGCGTTCTATTAAATTCAGCTGAAAATATAATTGTTACCTTTCATAAAACAATTTTCGTCACACAAAGCACTCACATACGAATGGTGCAAAAATAATTCTGTAGTATGGAAAGTGGCGCCGCGCCGCGCCGCGTGGACGATTAGAAGCATCTGTGCGCACAAATTTATATAAGCCCAACGTTTGATAGATCGCGTTAAGAGTTTACTGCTGTAGGGCGAGAGCGTATAGAGGTAAGCGATGATGCCAAATATATATAGCTTTAATGTCGAATTTGTAAAATACAAATCAGAGAAAATTAATATGCCAGCTCCTTCATTGAAGTACGTTAATTTTTATTTTTTGTTATATTTAATTTGAAAACAGAAGCTCTTATGTGAACAAATATTAGATGCTCTTTTTAAAGTGAAAAAAAGTCCATCTATCGCATGTCGTATTACAGCCGGCGCGCGGCCGCGGAGTAGGGGTAAAGTGGCGCCCATGTCTCAATTCAAAATGATTTAAATAACTATGTGCTCAGTTTCTAACATGCGTCTATTATCTGAATTATAT
The DNA here is from genome assembly GCA_036509395.1 of Antheraea yamamai. NCBI lineage: Eukaryota > Metazoa > Arthropoda > Insecta > Lepidoptera > Saturniidae > Antheraea > Antheraea yamamai. The sequence goes on along the minus strand of AP028437.1, from coordinate 1,703,062 downwards.
ATACATGTATGTATATATGTATTATGTATTCCGTACTTTAATAGGCAGATTAACATTAAAATGTATAGTTGGATAACTTGTCTACTATTGGTTTTTAAAGAGGTAAGATTAAAAATGCGATTTTAATTCCCTAAATCGAATATTTTATCGTAAATTTTTAGTTAAATACCTATGATCCGAAAAGTTTCACTTGCATCGTGCATAAAACCACACATTTTGTTTAATATTGCAAGAAACGGCAGATGTGACCCTCTTTCTTTAGACGACGGTATATTTTACTTGATATTTCTGTCAAAATACTTCTTCCGAGAGAATGCATGACTTTAATTATAGCGCCAGTCTACTTTGATATATATTATAATGTGTGCAACAGGTATATAATCCACTGCAACCTACTGTCAGGTATAACCAATTGAAAGAGGGTATACACATAAGTATTACTAGGCGGAATACTACTTCTCAGGATTGAGTTGGAACATCACTTGTACCACTAGTATACATGTATTCAATTACATTTTCCGAACCAAAAGGCTGGTAGGTACTGCTCCTGTGCAGTATAATTAGGTGCGGCGGTGAGTTTTCTCCTTCAAACACGCTTTTCCATTGATAAATTCAAAATTCGACAGATTATTAGATTTGCGTTTTATCACTTTACTTCTAATAATAATTGAGTAGCGAGCGAGGGAAGGAGTTAAATATTATTGCTATGAAAGGTACTAGCTCCGTTAACATAAATATTTATTATAGGTAAATGTGGCATTGAAATTCAACGATGATTGTTCAATTTCTTGTATTGGTAATTTGTAAGAGTATTTAATGTGGCTATGTCGGCGATCATAGTAAATAAATATTATAAAAACAAATTAAAGATAATATATTTAATTTACAGAACGAAAAATTTAGATTTTGAAAAAAAAAACTTACATCTATTTATTTATTTTAAAACTTTTTTATTAATTATATTGATATTTAATGCGAAAAACTTTTTTTTTTTCAATTAATTATGAACAATTAAAAATTGTTAAAAAAAATCACGTGACTGTGAACGCGACATGATTGGTCACCATATTTTTTTTTCGAACTCACTACGCTATTGACCCGCCAAGGTCTTCACAGCGTCACCGGCTACCTGACTTGACAAAAATATCTCCCATTTACTACAAAAAAACGTTTTGTTAGCTATGTCTGATAAAGGATTTAGAAATCATTAGATAAAAATACACGGATTTATGATGTAATCGCTTCAAATTATCCATAGAAAATTTGTTAATGCTACGATTCTAAAGGTTATGATTTGGAGCCCAGTTAAAAAAAATACTTAACTCTACTTATTCGATTTGTACACTTAGATAAATAATAATTAATAAGAATATTATTATGAAATAGTAAGTATTACTAGTATTAAGTAGTAGTAGTAAGTAAGTAGTAGTAGTATTAAGTATTAGTAGTATTATATAAATATTTCATAATATTCATCGAAATAATCTGTACAACAAATAAAAAACTCGATTTTGTTTTGAGATAATTTCGGTTCACTGCTTGAAACCATTTCTTTCGACGTTTTTCATCCTGTGTAAACATTTAAAAACAATTTTTCGGGAGTTGTTTTTGTAGTATTCGTACATAATGGTACAAAACAAGAGCGATAACTTTTGAGGTTCGACATTTTCGATATATTATTAAATATTTAGTAATGACAACAGAATTTAATAGCTACAAAGGGTGAAAACTTATTATATCACACGCGCTCGGGTACGTTCGGGAGTTGTCGGCGGGTCTTCGGTACAGAATTCAAAAATTAATTTTCCATTTTGATATAACTTTTTAATTATTGCAAAAAAATATATAGTTTTGTTATAAAACTTATAACATGATCTTTCTATTTATCACGATTATTTTTTTCAAATACCTAATTATTTATGTACTTCTCTTTCACTCAGAAATAATTTATCTTTGAATTCAGTATATAATAATAGGTATTTTTTTAATAAACAAAAAAAAACTTATCTCTATTTCTAAAGGTTTCTAAACCTATAACTCAAAATACATCAGGTCAGATTCACGCACTACATTTCAAACGATTGATATAGAAAAACAGCGATAACAGTATGGTATAAATTCTTAATTTCCAGTTATCTTTATATCGCTCGCTAATCTCTGTATGTGAATACCGTAACAAATATCCGATACAATCCGACGAGCAACTGACATCTGCGACGGATATTTGCATAAGTCTGTGCGACGATAAATCTTACGATATCCCGTATCCGACGTAAATGAATCTCGTATAGTCTTTTTAACGTTGCAGCACTTAACTTTGGTAAAGACATCACCTCAACACACGATTTGGCATTAGCTTTTGTTATTGGTTTTAACATTAAACCAAATGTATACATTTTTATAATTATTATTTGATATTATATATAATAAAATAATGAGAAATGATAATTATACTATAATTAGTTATAGGTGGTGTAACTACTAGAATGCATAAGATTAAAAGGAGAGGGGAAATGGGCCTCCGACGCTCTCACTGACCGAACGAAACGCAACAATAAGAGGGTGGTAGTACCCCGGGCGAGCCGACCCATCCTGCTGAAATCAATAATAGCTTCAGCGTGGCTCTACCACCTTCTAAAATGTACGAGAATTCCGAAAAATTCGTTGATACATGCGGGGGTTCAAACCTGCGGATATTACTCCGGTCAAACCACTGGACTACCATGAATTGTGTCCTTATTTCACGTATTAACCACGGTTAAGAGTTGTTGTTGGCCGTCATATAGCGCGGCGGTTGGTTAGCGAGAAATTTGAAACAGCTGAAAAGAATGACAACATAAACATAGTAACGTAGTGACACCAATGATATTATAACTAAAAAGCTGGAGATACGTAATACCTACATGACATTTTGACAAAACAAATGGTACGATAACGCACACATACGTAAAGTAATATTGTAACGCCAAACTGTCTTAGATATAATGTGGAATTTAGATGGCATATTGTGAAAAAGAAATATTTATATATTGCTTAAATACGGGCGGATTTGCTAGCTAGCCAAGTTTTAACGAGGCGCTGTCGAAGCGCTTATGACCTATCTACTGGTTTTTAGTTATATCATTAAGTGACACGAATTCACGATCAAGTTTCTATCGATCTTTACTCTACTTTCCTCCATATAATTGCGCATCTGTTTAGCGGTTATACAGTGATAATCTCTGCCCATACCTATGTAGATAACCGTGAAAATGATTTAAAACGATCCGAGGGTGGCTACGATGAAATATCACGTGGGTTCACGGGGGCGACTGCCGGTGACATTGGTTTTTTTTTTTTATTAACCAATTTTTCCACTCTCAATTTTACGACCGGGGCCCCGTGCCGTTTCGAACTATGACCTCAATCAGAGATATTAAAATGTTTAGACCAGTAATGTATGCGACGGTTTGTACCAGAGATCGTACAAAATCAAATACGGATGAGAAACAAACTTTCAGAAATTTAAAATATTCAGTCCGCATTTTGTTCTATAGAATAAAATGAGGTTTAGAATTGATGTAAGCAATAATGTTGTTGAAAAGCTGACAATTGGCAATTAAACGTGGATTACATCCGTTGCGTCTGCAATAGTATATATTTCAATTTCTCTGGGCAACAGTAACTTTTAATGTAACATAAATCTCTCTAACCATCAAATTTAAATTGGGGCTTCGGTTTATTTTCTATTTTAAGCTATAATATTACACCTGTGGAGGGTCGGAAGAAAGTGTATTTAGTTAAAATAAAAAAAGTTGAGGCAGTCATAAGGACTGCCGCGAGAAATGAAAACTCAAAACAACAGAATTTAAGCTGTGTTCTCGTATACTACGCGTCGCTAATCTGACGCAAGCCGCAGCAAGCAAACAGTCGGTCACGCTTATGCATGCTATGTGATGACGCGAAGTTATAAACTTATCTCCTGTCAAAAAACGACCGCTCAACGCACCTAAAGAAGTCAGTTTTCAGTAACCAAGCAGACATTGTATAAACACGGTATATATCTTTATCGCATTTACCACGGGGAGTGTTCAGAGGAGTTTTTTGGACTTATACCTGCCGCTAATTTCCACCATCGTACTACCCGCCAAAAACTAAAATTTCATCCACACCACCTGGATGAGTGGAGGTCTTCCACGGTGAGGTTTTCAAGGTCGTTTCTGCCTCGTACTTCAACCTTGTGGAATCGACTCCCAGCGGCGGTATTTCCAAACAATTATGAAATGCAAACCTTCAAGAAACGAGCGTATACTAATATAAAAGGCCGGCAACGCACTTGTGACTCCCCTGGTGTTGCTAGTGTCTATGGACGGCGGTGATCACTTACCATCGGGTAACCCTTCTTTTCCTTTGCCTCCTATAATATAAAAAAAAAAAATTAAATTTCATTCAATTTGAACCAGTACTTTGAGAATTATAACTAGTCAAAATTTCTTAATTTTGTCACCCACTCACTGACTCAGTCATCAAAACTCTAAGGCACTTCTAGCAGATATAGAAGCTTCAAATTTAGAATACTTTATTTAAAACATAAAAGCTTTTTAAAATTGATATGGCCAGTATAAGATGTTGTTAGGTTTTTTTTATATCATAGGAGGCAAACGAACAGGTGGGACACCTGAAGTTAAGTGAGCACCACTATCCATAGACACTTGGAACACCAGAAGCGTCTCAAGTGCGTTGCTACCCTGTGTTTGGGGGAGGGGGAGGGAGGAGGGGGAGGGGAGGTGGGTTATCCGGTGCTCTCACTGACCGAACGAAACGCAACAATGCAAGCACTGTTATTTCACGTCGGTTTCCTGCGAGAGGGTGGTACTACCGCGGGCGCGCCGACCCATTCATGCTGAAACTCTGAAACCAGAGGCTTCAGAGTGCCTCTACCACCTCAAAATGTCCACCTCACCTAGCTAATTACGTAATAACTTAAGACAGAAGATCCCTTAAATGGGAACTTAATAAAGTAATCAACTTGGTATTACATGAATTTCACAACTTTTACAACGGTAAACGAACTGAGTTACGAGACTTGTTTTTTACAAGTCTTGTTTTTGTTGGCATTTCAATATAACAGTGCTAATAATAAATAACTCAGAGTGATTTTAAAAGTGTGCAATAGTTACTAAATCATAAAATTATAAAAGTCATAGAATGGTGGTAGAGCTTTTTTCTAAGCCCATCTGGCTAGACACCACCCTCAAGTAAAAAAATCTATCGTCTAAAACCTATGAGTGTGTCCTAACACCTGCACTTGAGAGCCAGTCCCAGGAGTAGCGTGTTTACCATTATAGTGGTCAGATAATGGCGTAACGTTAAAACCGACATAGTATTTAAAAAAAATCTATTTTTAGTGACTAGTTTCACAAAGTTATGTATTGAGTGCACACTTACTTTGAAGTTGCCCTCATCATGACTTTTCTGCTCGACGAATTTGAAAGCGATCATTCAAATCCGGTACACGGGCTGTAATCCTCTCAGAGTATAAGCTTTGATCAAAGAGTATTGGCACAGGTAACAATACGCTCGGGTGTCGGCGGCTTGGAGATTATACTATTGAGAATCGTATAAAGGTGTATAAGCTTTACTAAATAATTGAAATCTTTTTTAAGTACTATGTGCTTCATATGAGAAAAACATCTTATCTGCGCCACTTTCAGTCACTATAAAAATTGTACTGCCACAAACATATATAGAAAACTAGCTGATTCCCGCGAATTCGTCTGCGTCATTTTTTATCTCAATTGTTTTGTTATATCTGAAAGGGATTGAGGCAGTGTTTTCGACGAAAGCTCCCAGCCGACTTGACTTTTTCCGTCACTTTCAACATTTATCGTTATATTTCAACCAATTTACAAAAAAACTTGACAAGTTATATACCTAAACCTTCCTCGTGAATCACTCTCTCTGCTAATGAAAATCTGCTCAGTAGTATTTGCATGGACATAATGTAGGCATATAAGGCAGAGTAAATGGTAAGCAATTTATATGTGAGCGCGACATATGAACGGCGAGCCAGTTGTCGCGCTCTGGCTCGCATGGAAGGTTGTCGACACAGGGTACATTGTGGGCCCTCGATCTTCTCTAGCCAGCTGAAGCAGTAATTCAATTGGGATACACTCACATACTCAAACACCCGAAACCCTAAAAGTTTCTCGCAAACAGACAGACAGACGGACAGACGCGGCGCAGTACTTTGTTCTAAAATATGTATTGGTGTAATAAAATTAATGATTTATATTACTGTAATATACAAATGAACGTTGTATTTAGATTTACCTGTATAAAATAACTAATAATAATTTGTTTTATTAATTTACTTATCCTCTAAAAATGTAAATAATATATATTTACAAAATTAAATTGTCACAGACGGCGCCAATTTAAGCTCATGTGAGCGTATGTACTAGTGCTGAGACTATATTACAGACGTCAATACAAACTCTACTAATTTCATTAATAAAAACATATTTTATCGTATTATTTCAGATTAGGTGACCCGTGGTTTGGATTAGGTTCCTTGGGTAGCAAACACTGATAAAAAACTACTTTTTGTGAAGTTAGATACATTATCTTGTATCTTTTGTAGGCGTTATCAAGCTCTAAGACTCAATCATATATCTCTTATCGTTAAGGCAGCGTTCGTAAGAAACGTTCGACCGTTTTTTCTCAGACTTACTTTGCAAATCCGACTACCACAAAAAAGTCTTTCCATTTTCATATATAGCCTATGACGCTCAAAAATAACGTGGCTTTCTATTGGTAAAAGAATTTTCAAAATCGGTTTAGTGCTTCCTGAGATTACACCCTACAACCTCATAAACTTTTTACCTCTTTATAATATTAGTATAGACTAGTATCATTACATAGTATAAAAGAAAGTCCTCTGTCACGTCTGTCTGTCTGTCTGTTCGCGATAAACACAAAAACTACCGAACAGATTTTCATGCGGTTTTTACCAGTGGACAGAGTGATTCACAGTGAACGTTTTAGTATATAATTTGTTAAGGACTTTTTCATAATCAGGGCGTGACAACGTCTGCCGGGCCCGCTAGTAGATAATAAATATATATAAATAATAAAATTGTTAGTGAAGTGTAAACTAAAAGAATAGATTCAAAAACAATCCTATGGGACGAAGCAATCAGGCGGTTGGCGCTGGTCAAAAGCTGTTAAGGGAAAGCGATTTGCATTTGACAAATATTCTTTCTAACCCCCGCTTCGTGAATTAATGACGGTGCGTGACAAACCCCCGCGAATAATTGTGCGGAAAATATGCATTTTCTTTTTCTTTAAGCCTTTGGTTACACGTGGAGCGAGTGAAATCTATATACGAGTAAATAAGATGACTTATATCTGTGGTTATGCAAACATCACTGAAAAAATACTAGATACATTTCGATCGATAAATTATCACGGTAACTTCACTTACATATTAAGTTATTAAAGTTTTAAGGCAGCATTTTTGGCGATATGTCTTTTCTTGTCGTTTATATGTGAGGTTTGTACATATATTATATTAAAGGTAATAAGTGAAACAGACAATGTCGTGAGTATTAGCTACTTTGAGTTAGAAATGTGCAAGAAGAAACATGCCACATTGGGCGCAATTATATCAGTTGTCTGCAATATTTTATATATATATATTGATAGGTGGTAGAGCCACGCTGATAGGTGGTAGAGCCACGCTTTGATAGGTGGTAGAGCCACGCTTGATAGGTGGTAGAGCCACGCTGAAACTATTATTGGTTTCAGTATAAATGGGTCGGCTCGCCCGGGGTAGTACCACCCTAACAAAAAAACGAGGGAAGTAACAGTGTTTGTATTGTTGTGTTTGTTGGTGGGGGGGGGGGGGGGACCCCCCCCCCCTCCCCTTCCCCTTTCCCCTTCCCTTCCCCCCCCCCCCACAAAAGGGGGGGAAAGCACTTCGCTGGTAATTATATTGGGGGGGATTCATAGGTGACCCACCTGTTCGTTCAGTTGTCTGCTATGATATAAAAAAAAAAAAAAAATTAAGTAAATTGCCAAATGGTATAGCACAAATAAAATGCATTTATAGAACCATAACCATAGATGTTTAAAGATATTTTCATTCTGAATTGATCCACGTATGAATAAAAAAAATGGTTGTCTGTAAAGTCGGTTTAAATACTATAATTTAACGTGATAACGACTCGGACTCATCACGAACGCTTAGGCCGATCGCGCTTCTCCATCGCTTGTTCCGCGCTCTCGCTTGCACGCTCGGCTCAGGCAGAACGTGACAATGAGTCATGCTTTTCCGGCGTTCATAGATTTATAAGGCACTACGAGTTATGCGAGAAACTCGCTCGCAGTCGGTACCTAGCTTAACTGGGGCAAGCAAATGACAGAATATCAGTTTGTTTACAATATTTATGGTTTCACGAAGGGGAAATTTGCGGGTAAACATCAGATTGTTACGTCAAGTAAGGTTTTATAAATACTTATAATATTAATAAATAATAACTCAATAGTACAGTACTGTCACAATGTTTTCGCAAAACAATGTGGTATTTCCTAATAAAACTTGGCATCACCTAACGGCCAATTATAGTAAAGAGGATAGCAATACGGAAATACCTAGATATATAGTTAAATTAACACTGCATGTATAAACGTAAGAAGCCGAGTGACCGATTACCGTTCGGCGGTTATTTTTGTAAAATCGTGTTCTATCGGAAAAGTTATTTCGATACGAATAACATATTAATTAGATATGATTATTTTTCAACATAGGCTCTTGTCTATTAACTGCACGTCCCACAAAAATTACGTCCTACATATACATATACATAAAAGAAAGTCCTCTGCCACGTCTGTCTGTCTGTTTTCGGTAAACTCAAAAACTATTGAACGGATATTCATGCGGTTTTCATTAATAGAATCGTGTATCACGAGGAAGGTTTAGGTATATAGTTTGTCAAGATTTTTGTAAATTGGTTATAATATTATAATGATAATTATTGGAAGTGTCGGAAAAAGTCAAGCCGCCGGAAAGCTTTCGTTAAAACGCTACATAATCCCTTTGAGATATAACAATTGAGATAATATACGACGTAGACGAAGTCGCGTGTATCAGCTAGTAAAATATAAACCTGCACTTGACTATCTGGCAAATTTTAGTGATTAAAAATGTCAAGATAATGGAAAAATGGATTTAGTATTTTTCTTGATTTCTACCACCTTCACGGAATCTTTAAAAATAAAAATAAAAATAAAAATTCTGACTAAAAACATAATGTTCTAATTGCTATAGATGTACAATGATGCGGAGTAAACAGTAAATCAGTCCCAACTTAAAAATTAATAATGTTTTATGATAATAGATAAGATTTTTGTAATTTTACGTAGCTGGTTAAGGTCCAAGTTACATAACTTGCGCCTGAGTACGGCCCTGTTGTGGCGTTAAGCCAGCAATGAGTTTAACTTCAAGTAAAGTAAAAAAAAGGTGAAATTTTTTATATATCATATTAAACCCTTGCTGCCGGCTTCGTTGCTACCTGTGGGGTACAGTTTTACAAGCTGTTTGCTTGCTTGGCGTGGGGCCAAGCTGGGCTTATTGCTGCAATTATTCTTATTTTTTACTTGAATTTCAATGTACCAAAATATGGATGTAGACAATTTTGATAAAGCTATTAATTTGCACCCATGTGTCTACTATATGTAGCGGATATTATATTGATTGTATGGTAGCTGCAGTTTAGTCATTTATTAACATCGTCTTTACAATCAACCGGTATATATATACATATTTGATAATAAAAACATGTTTTCCTCATTGTTTTTTAAATATTGCTCCTAAAATTTTCATTTTTTTTATTTTATTTTAGGCATTTGATCTTTTAGAAGATTGTTACTGTCATTATCGAGTAGGTATTGATATTAGAAGTTTTCGATCATTTCAAGATGGTGGCCCTCCTCTTGTTAGAACTTTCCAGGGAGTTTTTGTGACAAATCACAATCCATGCTCCGTGGTAGTATTTGACATCCACTTTACTTCTGTACAATAACCAAACTATATAGCGTAAAGCACCATTAATATTACAAAATAGAGAACCAACACAAGATTATGTATAAAACATAAAACCCACTTCATGATATAAGGGGGGGAGGGGGTCGAGTCAAATCTCATCTAATCTTAAGTTGGAGAGAGGGGGGGTCTCGGCAAATACCACGCAAATTTTATTTCTGATTGAAATAAAAAAAAAAATACTGTTTTGGTTCATTTAATCCAGATTGTACATGCTTAAGATTTAATATTAAGCGTAATCGTAATACGATTAAGGTCATTCACTAATTCGTTCGAAAGAAAATAATTTAATTTTCTTTTTACAATAACAATCCAACGCGTTTACGTAAGAAATCCACATTTTGAAAAATATCACGTGAGATTGGGGGATGGGGGAGGGGGTTGAATAAAGTCTCACATCTCACCAGGGGGGGAGGGAGGGACAGAAAATTTAAAAAAACACCTCACGTAATTTATGGACGCCCCCTTATAAGATCCCACCATCTAATTCTCATCTATACATATAATAAGAATGTAAATCTAACGTGTCTGTACTTTTTACATTTTTGTGAAAAACATTGTTGCAGATGTCTACGAATAAGTAATAAAATACATTTCGATCATTTTTAGAAATATCTGTTTGTCTGTCTGTTTTTTTGAACATGCATCACCGCTAAAGTACTGCGTTCATGGTAAAATCAAAAATCATAAAGCGTATCCTCGAGTAACATTTAATCTTGATTTCATTCAAATCGGTTCTCTCCATCAAAAGTTATCGTAATTTTAATGATGACGCGACTTAAGCACGTGAAAAAATTAGATAAGTAACGGTACTTAATACATTCAGATCAATAATATTATAATTTATTTATAATATCACTAGCCGACCCGTGCCCACTTCGTTGGGCGGTAATAGGTATTATCAAGCTACAACTTTTCTCTAGAACTCAATCATATATCTCTCATCGTTAAGGCAGCGTTAGTAAGAAACGTTTTCATTCGACCATTTTTTCTCCGACTACCCAGATATTACCCCCTACAACCTCAAAAACTTTACCTCTTTATAATATTATAATAATAATATAATTAATTAATAGCCTCTGCCCACGACTTCGTACACGTGGAATAAGTTATTTTGGGTTAACACGCAGCGGAAGCTCTCAAAAGGAAAAAACTCCAATTTTAAAACATTTTTCATTGTTGCTCCGCTCCTATTCAAGACTTCAATTCCACAAACAATTTATGGCAGGAGCACAATTTAATAGAGTCGGACTGGGTTCTGCAAAGAAAAAGGAAGACCGAGAAATAATAAAATCCTTTCTACAACAAGATGAAAATGATAATTATAAAGTGCACGCAATGAATTTAGAAATGCAAAGTGAGTGGTTAAACTTAGGTGAGTTCTGCATCCCGTTAGCCCTGAAATGGCGCACCCTACTTTATGATTGGTCTCCTGCCCTATTAAAATTTTATCTTAATGCCTTCCAAATGACCCTCCCAGATCAAAGTAACCTAGTGAGATGGGGGAAAGCCTCTGAAAAATCTTGCTTTACTTGTGGTGAGGCAGTAGGTACTGCTAGGCACTTATTGGTAGGTTGCAAGGTGCTGCTTGATAGGGGCTATTACTCACGCCGACATGATAGAGTACTTGAAATCATACGTGAAGCAGTAAGTCTTTCAGTAGCTAGAGCCCAAAAAGGATTGACCACAAATGAACGACAAATTAACTTTGTAAAGGATGGCTCAATTGTAAACTCTAAAAGCAAGCCTCTCTCAATCCTAGGTACTGCACCTGACTGGACTATTTTAATGGATACGTATGACAAGCACTATAAAATCCCAGAGGATGTTGGTGTTTCGTCATCCAGACCGGACATATTCCTCTTCTCTAGACACACAAAACATGTAATACTAGTAGAGCTTACTGTACCGTGGGAAACCAACATTCCTAAAGACCACACAATCAAATTAAATAAATATTACGAACTAACAAATGAACTAAGTAAAAATGGCTATGTGGTTAAGTTATACGCGGTAGAAGTAGGAGCGAGAGGTATACCAGCAAAATCTCTCTACAACCTTCTGAAGGACCTTGGCCTGTCGAGAACTGCAGTAAGTTCTATTTTAGAACGAGTATCAAAGGCTGCACTAACAGGTTCCTACCAAATTTGGCTAGGCAGGGCGGGAAACTCGAGCAGTGAAGGTGAGCGTTGATGCGCATCTCAAAGGGGGCCTCCTTAAACCTACACCTGGGTCGCAAGTCCTGGGAACTGCTCTGAGTTTCTCCCTCTGCCACACGATGGACCCGGCACCCGCACGGTGAATCCATGGAAGGCTAAGAAGTTCGTCTCTCTCTTAGCGTGATGATATATAGCCTATGACATTCACAAATAATGTGGCTTTCTATTGGTAAAAGAATTTTCAAAATCGGTTTAGTACTTCATGAGATTACCCCCTACAACGTCACAAATTCACAAACTTTACCTCTTTATAATATTAGTGTAGATTAGTGTAGATAAGATTATTAAAGTTTTAAGCACTACGCGTTTAGCGATGTGTGTTTGTTCTTACATAAAATATATTGTTAACATAATAAGCGACACAGACGTTGTCATGGGTATCAGCAAGTATATTATAAAAGACAAAATCTCTCTGTCTGTTTGTTTGTGTGTTTGTAACCCGAAAACTACTAAACCGATTTGCTGTATTATGTTATAAATCATACGTTAAGTAAAAATATGCCTACATAGAAACGCGAAGTATAAATATACCCCATTTAATGTATTTTCGGCGGGATTTTAGTCGGTCATGTAGCGAATTTTATATTTTATTCACAATCTTCTGTTATTTAACTCTATATTTTGTAATATTGGTGGTGTTTTATGTAATGTAGTTCGGTTATTGTGCACAAGTGAAGTGGATGAGGAATAATTCCACGGAGCCTGAATTTTGAGAAGCCACAAAACTTTCTGGAAAGTTCCAACAAGACTAATCTTGTTAGTTCATTGAAATGATCGCAAGAAACTTATAATATCATTACCTACTTGACAATGGCAATAATAATTTACTAGAAGATTGGTTGTTAAAAATGAAATAAATAATTTTATATTTTATGCATTACATTGTTAATCAAAACTTTTATTTATAGACTTTTTATCGGGTAATGGAAAAGAACAAAAGATTTAATTATCTTATGTATTATTTTGATATAAATTTAAAATGTACTACGAAATTCATTTGTAATATGTTTTCATCGTCTTTTTTATAATCTTTACCAACTTCTGTCAACGACATCTGCTTCCGCCTGGTACGACGTGACCCAAATTAAATAATTCGTACAAACATGAAAGCTTTTTTAATATGTTTTAAGCGATCAAAGAGGATTTCTCTCAAGCTTACACAAACTCACCACAAGATACTCATATACATATATCACAGACTAGAGACCTGCCCCGGCTTCACACTACGAGACAGCCCTGAGATGGCAGGATTTTTTAACATTTTGAATATTGTTATTACTATTATTCTGATAGGTAAATTAGTAGCTGTGCCCTCGACTCGATCCGCGTGGAATCTAATGTAAAAAAACAGTGACTACTACAATCATCTGCATGTATTAAGTCTATTTACTTATCTACTTTTCTCTCGTACTTAGTCGCGTCGTCATTAAAATTACAATAACTTTTGATAGACCGAACCGATTTTAATGAAACCAAGACTAAATGTTACTCGAGGATATGCATTATGGTTTTTATCGTGAACGCAACACTTTAGCGGTGATGTGTGTTCAAACAAACAGACAGACAGACATTTCTAAATATGATTGAAATGTATTTTATTACTCATTCCAAGAAACTTGCGACAATTTTATTCACAAAAATCTAAAAGTATAGACGCGTTAGATTTACATTCTTATTATATGTATATATATAAATGTAATAATAAAATCTGTTCAGTAGTTTTTGTGTGAATAAGTAACAAACATTTATCGTCACAAATTTTCTCGCTTTTGTATGATTTACCTTAAATTACAAATGTCACAATCGGTTGACCTTCGAAGGGCATTTTATTCCATTTTAAAAGAAAACCTTGGCTGACGGCCGCGTCTGATCGCCTATTCTACAACGAATAATTAACAATAACATCGATTTCGAATAGACATTATCATAAAATAACAATAGAAGCCGTGAAATTAAAGTGAAGTTTAGTTTCTGAAATGACAAAAGGAACGCCGCGTCAGACAAATTGCTCTGTGAGCGAAATAATAAGCCGCGACTCGACAACGAATTTATTAACTGCCAATTATACCAATGACTGTACTTCGTACGTGCTGCGTTCGCTTATTACTTAAACTTAATTAGTTACACTTAAATGTACACTTTCGACCGCGACTTTACTTGGAATATGAATTACTCTAAATCCTGTACGAATACACAATATTAAACAAATTATCACAAAGTACTTATTATAAAACGTCAGTCTGTCTGTCTGTTCGCGATAAACTCAAAAACTACTGAACGGATTTTCATGCGGTTTTCACCAGTACATGAAGTGATTCATGAGGAAGGTCTACGTATATCATTTATCAAGGTGTTTTTTATTAACAGGGCGGGGTAACGTTCGCCGGGACCGCTAGTTGAAGATATAATTATTCTGCTATTTATTATCTGTTATTATTATTGACAACGACAATATGGTATTATGGCGGATTTCTTGGTGGGATCATAGTGTCGTGTAGTGAATTTTATATTTTACTAGCGGCCCGCTCCGGCTTCGCACGGGTATAAAATATATAGCCTATGTCATTCACTGAAAAAATGATTAAAATCGATCCAGTAGTTTTGATTTATTCATTACTGCCCGTGGCCCGCCTGCGTTTGTTGCAATGTAAGCGGAAAAAATGTAATTATTTACAACATCACATTAGAAACCTCAAAAATAACAGTATTTCTCCACTATTTAATGGATGTTATTATAGATATAAACCTTTCTCTTCAATCACTCTATCTATTAAAAAAAACCGCATCAAAATCCGTTGCGTAGTTTTAAAGATTTAAGCATACATAGGGATATAGGGACAGAGAAAGCGACTTTGTTTTTAACCGACTTCAAAATAAAGTAAATTTTCAAAAAAAAGTATTAACCGACTTCAATATCAATCAAAAACCCATAAGGCACTAAAAAGCGGAAAATAAATAGTTTATCAAATTAACCAAATTAAATAAAACATATGAATATGTGTGCTACCTAGAGATGTATTGGAAGTCGGTGCGAACCGAAAATCATATCATCTACATAGACAAAGTTTAAGTCCACTCTCGCGTCTCTGTAATACATTTCTACCTGGAACAAATTTGAAATTTCGGTTGGCACCGACTTCCAATACATTTCTAGGTAGCACACATATTCATATGTTTTATTTAATTTGGTTAATTTGATAAACTGTTTATTTTCCGCTTTTTAGTGCCTTATGGGTTTTTGATTGATATTGAAGTCGGTTAATACTTTTTTTTGAAAATTTACTTTATATACTGTGTAGTGATTTATAAGCTTGTGTTTTTTGACTCTGTATTTTGTAATATTGATGGTGTTTTACGTAATATAGTTCGGTTATCGTGCATGAGTGAAGAGGATGGGAAATAATAGTACGGAGCATGAATTCGCCACAAAAACTCTCAGAAAAGTTCTAACAAGGGCGCCACCATCTTGTTAGACTATTGAAATCATCACAAGACACTTGTAGTATATTATCTACTCGATAATGGCAGTAATAATCTAGAAGATTGATTGCCGAAAATAAAGGAAAGAAGATATTATGGGGATATACAAATAGGAAAGCTTTAATTACTCAACAATAATTCAGTGTGAAATGGAGAGCACATTATTGACACTGAAAGTTAAGATACACAATTTACAATAGGCTATAAAACAGCAGTTTACTTAACAACAGAATAACTAACAACAGTTTACGTCAATATTACGTGATGGATACATTGCTTTTTAAAAGTAACGAAAAATTTCTCGTTACTCTATTGTCATCGTTGTTTATGGGTATGTATGCCTTTTTTATATTCTGGATAGGATTTGGCAAATCTAAATAATATACCGTAGACAAAATATGAATTATGAATTTTAGTTAATTGAATAATCCATTAAATTTTCCTTTACTACCGACGCAATGTAGTTTAAAACAGTGAGACATTTCCATCCTTTTAAAAATAAACATTCACGTTTGCGAGGATAACCGGAGTTTTCTTACTCACACTCGTAAAAGCTATTGAATGGAAATTTTGATGATAATTCCACTGCGATATAGGTCAGAATATCACAGTGTATATTGTTTAAATTTTATAAAATAAATGTTCGCAATAGTACATATCCACCTTTTGTGTGGAAGCCATTATTGTCAAATTGGTGAACCACAAATACATTTAAAAACACCACAAAACACTTTACTGTATTTACAATACACATTGTATAATATATTATGTCTTTACCTATGAAATTGCCGTTTTGTATGAAAAAATTGAAACGAATTTTTTTCATGTATTTTTTATTTGTATTAATCGAAGTAATCACCCATGTAATCAATGCATCTTTGCCAACGCAGTGGTAGTTTATTGATGCCCTTCTTACAGAAATCAGCTGGACGGGAGGCAACAAATTCTTCAAAGCCATTTTGTATTGCCTCTCGGGTATTGAATTTTTTTCCCGCCAAGGAGTTATCCAAATTCTGGAAAAAGTAGTAGTTTGTAGGCGCAAGGTCTGGTGAGTAGGGCGGATGACGGAGAACTTCCAACCCCAGTTCTTGCAAGTTGGAGACCGTCTGCTGTGCAGTATGAGGTCGCGCGTTGTCGTGCAGGAGCAGCGGAGACGAGCGATTGACCAATGCTGGTTGGAGATGTGCTAGCTTCTCCATCATTGTGTTCAGTTCTTCACAGTATACATCTGCAGTAATGCTCACCCCGTTTGGTAAGAAGCTGTGATGAATCACACCGGCGCTAGACCACCAAACAGTGACCATCACTTTTCTAGGGGTAAGTTTTCGTTTAGGGCATTGTTTAGGTGCTGAACCAGGATCCAACCAACTTGCTGAGCGCTTGCGGTTATCAAACAGAATCCATTTTTCATCGCAGGTAACAATGCGGTTCAAAATTCCTTCATTTGTGTGTCTGTTGAGCAGTGTAAGGCACGTCTCGACGCGTACTTCGCGCTGGCGATCATTGAGTTCGTGGGGCACCCATTTGTCAAGCTTTTTTACCTTGCCAATTTGACGCAAATGGACCAATATTGTTTTGACTTTACGTCGAAAGCTGCTGCTAATTCAGCCGTAGATTGTATATCATCAGCTTCCACAATCACCTTTAATTCGACATTGTCGACCAAAGTCTTCGGACGACCGCGAGGTTCATTTTTCAGGTCGACATTCCCAGAACGGAAGCGAGCAAACCAATAACAGGTGGTGCGTTGGTTTATAGTGTCAGCTCCGTAAACGTCGTTGATGTTGCGTGCCGCTGGTGCCGCGTTGCTGCCACGACGGTACTCATATTCCATAATTACTCGAATTTTTAACGTATCCATGATGACAAAAAATATTGAAATGCGATGAAAATGTAACATTAATCAATAAACAAATGACTACTTTTGGAAAAAGAATTCCATGTTTTTAAAATAAAATTAATTTGAAATTAGAATTCTTAGCCAAACAAAAATTATTTTGATTTGAAATGGCCAGTACTGCAGAACGGCAATTTCATAGGTAAAGACCTATTATATGTAATATATATTTGATATACTTGAGTTGTACATGTATGTATATAACGGAAATAATAATACAAGTAGGTGTTATCCACAAATTTATTTACCGCTGAAATGTTATTTTCGCATATAGGTAATATCGACAGTAACAATTATCAGTTGTTGAAAATAGAATAAAATAAACGAGTTTGATTACTGTTATAAGTTACACTGTGGTCAAGGATTACATTGCAGCTTCTGAGCAAGACAAGTTTTAATTGGACCTTTGTTAAAAACTTTAGATATATCCCTAACATATAATATCTTAATATATATATTTCTTGTGTGCGTGTGTATGTGACTGAACTCCTCCTAAACGACTGGACCGATTTTGATGAAATTTTTTGTGCGTGTTCGAGTGGATCCGAGAATGGTTTAGATTCACAATTGGAACCGGTAGGTGGCGCTGCAGTTGACTTTTAGGATTTTTATTTATTATCAAGGCAGGACAACGTCCGCCCGGTCCGCTAGTATCTATGTATATGGGTAATAAATCTTTAGTAGTCAAGTTTATTATAGCTCAGTTGAAGGGTTATTTTAATAGGCATAGGTTTGAATTTTGGAATGAAGCTGAGCTGTGATTGAAAGACAATTGATAAGTTTTCGCAAAATTCTGTCATGTCTTTGAGCAACTATATTTTTCATTGATTTTTTACAACTTAGAGCTTGATTAGAACAACCTCACCTAATCTTAATATGTTAAATCTAAAGAGGAATGACTCTCAAGTTCAGCCGCTGGAACACTCATATAGGTGATGAGTGCTAGACTTTCAACTTGAGGGTGGGAGTTATTTACTTATTTTAACAAGGTAAACTCGACCGAGTTTCTAGCCAGTTCTTCTAGACGAGTTGGTTGTTTGTCTGAAACGGTGGCAGTTTTGACTTTTATAAGCTCCTTCTCAGGGCCTAAATTTAATAAAGTATTTATGATTTTGTTTCCCGATTTTTATGTGTCAAGCAATTTTAAAAGGTAGATGAATCTTTACTGATAGGTTGAATGCATGTATGCTTCTAAGTAACACAACATATAATCTAAATGTATAAAAATCCAGTGTCATGATGTGAAAGTTGGCATTTATGTATAATTTGGTCCAACTTGAGAGATAATTTATATTTCTATTAATGACCTTAACATTTATTAATTACAAATTAAATGATTGTCAATGTTGATTATTGTCATTAATAGCAAGTTTCATCAGTCTCGAACAGATGGCACTTTAAATTAGTTTACTGAGAGAAAACTGTAGGACCGTTCGTTATAGACATATCATAGATAGCGTCCCGTTTTGCTTTTAAATTTCTTTTTCTATAGAGTCACAACAACGCGTGCTAGTACTTCAGCTAGCACACATGTATGTTTGACTAAGATGTGTAAATAAAAACCAATTACGTTCTAGTTTAAAACATGTCTACACCTACGTAATGTACATTTCGAACTTTTGTAATTTCGAAGGTTCTAGGTGAAGTTAGAATTAAATATTTATCCAGGGGTGATGATTAAAAGCCGGGGAGAACATTCGTGGGAGCAGCCGGTGCAAATTGCTGCGTCGGGTCGGGATGGCCGCCGGAGCACTACGCTCAATGCACGAACTCATTACCTAGCGCTAATTAACTGCGAGTTCGCCTTACTCTGGGGCCACTAAATTAGCGTATTAATTACTTACAAAAAATCAGGATCCATGGCCTTTGGGGTCATTAAATCAGTGTATTCATTACTTACAAAAAAATCTGAGTTTTTGGCATGGAAGTCATAACTATTTCAATATAATCAAATGCAACGAATGCAGTGAAACTAAATATTTTTATCAGTTATTTTACAGGTGATAAACGGAAACCAGTTATATTTTATGATATAGGAAAATTAATGAAGTGATGCTTAGTAGTTGGGACGTGTGAAAGTAGGGATGTAGGTTCGAATCCTTGTAAATGAGCCAGAACTTTCAATTGAGCTTTTGCAATGAAATTAGAGCATGGTGGTAGGGTTTTTTTTGAGCATGTATGGCGAGCTACAGTCATCAATATAAAAATCAGTCACCAAACCTATAGGTATGTTTCGGCATGTGCAGCTGATAGCCAGCAATCTCTGATCCCTCTAGACTTAGCGTGTTTACTATCTTGAGAAACAGTCATTTAACGTCAAGTGAGATTATGGTTAAATACTTAAATCTATAAAGTATAAAAATTACATAAATGGGCATATATCCAATGACAAATTATTTTTTATTTCGTTTTGAAAAAGGTAATGATTTTTCTAATTTTCTATGCCTAATACTTTTATACCTATAGTATAGTGTTTAATACCCACGATCTGCCATTATATGAAATAATGTTCGCTTCAATCGTTGTAAAATGCTTGTATTCATTAAAAATAATTCAATTAATAAGGAATACAGAATAAACAAATAGTTTTTATTTTATGTCCATTTAGAGAATAAAATCCATGTTTTCAACAAAAAGCCGTCCACCGTTTTCATGAATGATAGCTATAATGACTGGTTAGTTTGTATTCAGCGACTTTCCAGTAATTTCACCAGATCGTCGATCTCTTTTGTGATTATTTGCCGATATGTTGTACTGCTGACATAAATTTATCAGTATTGATTTTGATAATCTAGCGTTTGAATCAAAACAGTTTGGAATTACACGCCGAAGTTCCTAATAAACTGAACTCTAAAATAGGCTATACGGGTTGTGTCCACCACTCAACAAATTTTGGCCCCATCAGTCATATACTATTCTTTTTTCCCACGAACAATAAAGTAATATAGATTATTACGTTTACAATTTTTAGTGGCCCCAAATGTCCAGTGTCTGTTCTCGAATTTCCTACAGGATGACACCTTTTGTGCTGTTTTTGGGGTTCGTTTGTGAAATATTTGTGTCCAACCGTGAAATATTTAAATGAGGAAATGTGCTTAGAATTCAGTTTCCTCCCTTTGTTATGAGATTTGTTTAATATCTCTCTATAGGGTCAGCTAACTCATCATTAATTTATCCTAGGATAACTCGACCTCTCCATTCGTTCTGTCTTTCATCAGTACACAAATCAAGAAGTGATTTGAAACGATGATGACTTTGTTGATAGTGTTGATGGACGTAGGTTTGAATCCTCGTGACAGTTCCGGAGTTTCAAGTGATGGAAAACGTGATGAAACCATAGCACGGTGATAGGGTTTTATTAAATCCGCCTGACTAGCTACCACTCTCGAGTTGCAAATCTGTCACCAATCACCTGTTGGTGTGTTCCAGCAGATACACTTGAGAGCCAGTAGGTTTAGCGTATTTACCATTTTAGACCGTGTCATCATTTCACAACAGATGAGATTAGTTCAAACGCTAAAACCTACAAAGTATAAAAATAGAAATATGTATTAATTCAAATTCTGAGAATTCCACAGTTCTATATTTTCCAAGTTACGGTAGTACTACAAGAACATTTTTCAGGCTCACGTTTCCTGTTTTCCTTCACCGTCAGCCGATAGTGTTACCAATTTAAATTAGTATATGTACGCGAATTCCGACAAAATCATTGGTACTCGTTGGAATCGGAATGATATTCCACGGTCAAATCACTAGACCACCACGACTTTTAGGTTTGGCCTGTTTATCACTTAGTTCACAAATTTGTATAATATAAAATTTAAAAAAACTTACTTCTTCTTTACAAAGCTAAGTATTTTTGTTTCTTGATAATTTGTTCCTTAACAATTTACTTGATATGTCTTTAAATTCATCAGAAATCGTCCGGAACCGCGGGCTTTGACTGTTATATGAGCAGTTATATTTATTTTAAGTTTACTCTTTAGTAATCTAGACACGTTAATATATAATAACAAAATCAACATTGCAGGCGGAACCGAAATAGAATATGCAACAGGTTGATTAGTTTGCAGAACATGCTAAACCTGCACGTATAAGATTATCTAGGTCGTAATCTCTACGTGCGAGCACTCAGACGCTATTAGACCATATTTGTGACACAATGGAATAACTCCTCCGATATATTCTAATCGACAAAGGTTAAGTGGAAGGTGTGATTCAGATATTTACAATTTATTTCTTAGCTTGTCTCACAACTTAATTTTTTTGAATGGAAATGGAAATTCTATGGAAATTTAAATGAATTAAAATTCTCATGGAAATTCTATGCTCTTTCATTATACTATTCTTCTTTTTATTAAACTCCTATGGCATTTTTATAAACTACATTTGTTAAATTTTAATAAAAAAATACAATTAAAAAACATATGTGTAGTTCACATAATGTAGAAGTGAAATTTTCAAAAAGAAAGCTAGAAGAGCATATGTCTCAGTGTTATCCAATATACGAAGTCAAACGAGACACTGCTCTTCTCTACCCGACATAGTGTTTACTCCTGCCACTTTTCCTCACACAAAAAGAATGCAGATCAAAATCTCAAAGCCTTCCCATGAGATAGTTCACTTTAAAATATATTCCACAATTAAACCAAACAAATACGTAGTTCCCAATAAAACCGCAAAACGATTTTGATGAAAACCGTATTTGTGTCACAATGGATTTAATCTTCACATCTATTTATTCTAGTCGAATATGACTGGGGCGGCTCTACCTGATGGGGAAGGAGGGCCGCGTATCGGCCTCTCTTCCTGCTGCACGACGCCGGGAAGGTGCTGGAGAGGATTGTTTCTTCCCGGGTCGTCCAGCACCTGGAGGGAGTGGGG
This sequence comes from Antheraea yamamai, assembly GCA_036509395.1. Classification (NCBI taxonomy): domain Eukaryota; kingdom Metazoa; phylum Arthropoda; class Insecta; order Lepidoptera; family Saturniidae; genus Antheraea; species Antheraea yamamai. The sequence continues at coordinate 1,680,498 of AP028437.1, read as the reverse complement.
CCGAACTTAGCGGACGCGCCGTTTGGCATCCGAACAGGGCGTTCCACGGTGGATGCCCTGTCTCTCCTTAAGTAGCTGTTCGCGGAGACGACCTCTCAGGGGAGAGGGTATTGGCGGTGTCCTTAGACATCGCCAACGTCTTCAACAGCCTGCCGCATGGTATCATACGAGAGGCACTGCGGTACTTCCGAGTGCCCTCGTACCTGCGGCGGCTGTTAGAAGTGTACCTCGAGCATGCCATGAATGCGGCGCTGCGGAGGACACCGGAAGGCACACAGCGCTGCATTCTGGCTGCGGCGGTATGGGCGGATTTATTGCTGCCGAGTGTGGTTTCGGCCATGCTCTATGTATCACCTATATATATATACAAACTATTCCGAAAATGATGATAGATGATAACAATGATAAAAACGCTAATACGATTACCTACGATTAATTACGGGATCATAATAAATTATGATAATGTTGAAATTTTATCCGCTACTATATGTCAGTCCCGGGTTTGCGCGCGGGTAATCACATTCACAAACCGCGCGGCGACCCTTATCTTGTCCGGAATGAAAAATGGACCGGCTACTGGGAATATTTCAAAACTAGCTTCTGCCTTCGACTTCGTTTGCGTGGAATAGTTACTTTGGGCTGACGCTAACTTTAACTTGCGACTTCGTTTACGTAGAAGGTGAAAATATCTTTAAATAATATGTATGTTAACCTCAATTTTGGAACATTCTTCATTGGTGCTCCGCTTCTCTTAGCGTGATGATATATAATAGCCTTCCTCGATAAATGAGCTATCTAACACTAAAATATTTTTTCAAATTGGACCAGTAGTGCCGAGTTTAGCGCGTTCAAGAAAACAAACAAACAAACCTTTCAGCTTTATAATATCATGTATAGAAAGTATAGATATGCTCGATCTTTTATATAAAGCTTGCTTGTGCGTGTCCAATTTATTACAAAACTATGAAATAACATAATCTTACTGATATTATAATAGCGTATATGAGTTTGCTTGTTTGCTACGCTTTGACTATTCAGTTCAGAAGTACAAAAAGGCATAAGATACCTCTCAATCAGAAAAACAATACTATTTCTCAGGTATAGATCAAATTTACGTTAACGCGAGCGACGCCGCGAACAACAGATGGTTTGATTATACATCCATTTCTTTATATTAAGGAAACAGTGTGTAAGTGAAAGGGCATGTTTAGGCATATTGCAAGGTTATAGGTGTTTCTTATTGTAACATAATATTTTGTCAATTTTCACGATATGTATATCTAAACCCATTCATCTTAGGAATTACCAGTCTGGTTGAAAAAGATAAACATTTTTGTGTTAGCTAGAATGTTTGTTAAGGAAGGATCTTTCTATATCTATCTTCACGCTATAATCATAAGGAGCCGAGTAGAATTTTAGTGCATAGTTATTTTCTTTTTTTTCAATAGTTATTCTAGACATTGGATATTCATGGACTTTGCGTTTGTGAAAAATTTATTAAGAACACTGCGCCTTAAATGATTATAATATGCGACAACAGAGTTACTAAAAACTGTCACGTGCAATAACTGTCTAGTAAAATGTTATTAAATCAACATCTAGTTTGAAACTTGAACTTGAGTAATGTTTAGAATATATGAAAAATATTATCTATGCTTATTCATTTATACAGGCTGAATGTTTAGACAGTGGCAATATTTATGGAGGATAATCTGCACTCGATTCTCGCTCTAAATCAACCAAAAAATAGGTGCTTAATATTTGACCTAATTATCTAGAAAAATACAAAAATTATATACAATCCTCTACGCGTCTATGTTAAAGCAAAGTGCTAATGACCGACGGATGATTTCACTTTCATTTGAAAGGGAACGTGGTAACGTCAGGAACAAAACAAAAGGGTTTATTGTCCGTTTTACTATAGAAAGACTCCGGGTCGGCCATTGTAGCTTTTAGCACCGGCCATTGCACTTAGGTTTATTATTTTATTTACATGGTAGTATCTTGACTTTTGTACTCTTGTACTTTTGAAAGTCTTAGAACAAACTTTAACTTAGGTTTTCTTGGTTGTTTATTAGTATTTGTTTTAATATTATTATTTCATATGTTCTTAGAATACTGAGATTGTCTAAACAGTCACCTGGTAATATAATTCTTGTGTACGTATGTATGTGACTGAATTCCTAAATGGCTGGACCGATTTTGATGAAATTTCTTGTGTGTTTGAGTGGGTCCATAGCTAGTTTAGATACACAATTGGATCCACTAGGTGGCATTGTGACCTAATTATAGAATATCTGAAATGAAACTCTTTATTAGAAGGCTTCCAAATTCTGATCTGCAACCATTTTATGTGACAAGAAGTGATGGGGAAAATACTGTGTCGGGTATAGTGTTGAAAACACCGGTTCTCGTCCGATCACCGAAGTTAAACAATGTCACGCGGTCAGTACTTGGATGGGTGACCGCCTGGGAATACCGCTTGACGTTGGCTTTTTATTGTATTTTTTTAATCAAAATGTTTCCCTATAATATAAAAGTTTTTTTTATATCATAGGAGGCAAACGAACAGGCGGGTCACCTGATGTTAAGTGATCACCACCGTCCGTAGACACTTGCAACATCAGGAGAGTCGCAAGTGCGTTGTCAGCCTGTGTTTGGGGGAGGGGTGTATAGAGAATGGGAAAGGGTGGTGGAAGAGGGGAGGTGGTCTTCCGGTGTTCTCACTGACCGAACGAAACGCAACAATGCAAGCACTATTACTTCACATGGGTGTTTCTGTGGGTGGGGTGGTTGTACCCTGGGCGAGCCGTCCCATTCATGCCGCAACCAGTAATAGCTTCAGCGTGACCCTACCACCTATAATTGTTCACTATATATAATAAGTTTACGATACACCCTTTTTTTGTATAACTGCGTATATAAATTTGGGGTTTCGATTGAAGCACCGGTTGTGCACACAATGATAAAAGTTATATTTCACACACTGGTTATTTAGTTGTTTACACACTTTGTATATACACTTTTGTAGGTCGTTATATTTATAATCATAAACAGTCAAACATACAGTATAATAATCTACCTACCTAATAATATACCTATAAAGCACTCAGTGATGCCGAACCCAAGCGACGTTTTCGGTGTTGTCAGGTGTTGTGGTGTCCCTTTGTTTGGGTTGCGAGCGTACAAAAATATCTTTCGTCCAGAAACGCTACATATACCGTGGGACAGTGGAAAACGATTGAGGAAAACGATCAAATTGCAAATACAAAAGAGGAAGACAAAGAAACTAACAAATTAATAGATAAAGTTTAGACTAGTATGATACAATAATCTATACTTCTATACTAATATTATAAAGAGGTAAAGTTTGTAAGTTTCTGATGTTGTAGGGGGTAATCTCAGGAACTACTGGCCCGATTTGAAAAATTCTTTCAGTGTTATGTAGCTCATTTATTGAGGAAGGTTATAGGCTATATATCACGCTAAGACAAATAGGAGCGGAGCACCAATGAAGAATGTTTCAAAATCGTTATTTTTTCCTCTTGAGAGCTTCCGCTGCGTGTTAGCCTAAAGTAACTATTCCGCGTGGACGAAGTCGCGGGCAGAGGCTAGTCTGTAATAATAAAGTAACGATTCGATTTAAATAATTGTTATTATTTTCCAATTTATACTCAAAGAGGTATATGCGTATGTTTCACTGTTCTACAATAACCGAAAGCAAGCGAGACACTGCTACCACATTATCCGACACAGTGTTTACCCACACCACTATTAGTCACATAAAAACATTGCGGATCAGAATTACAAACATTCCCATAAGAAGGATCGCCTCAAATAAAATATAATCCAATCAGAACTGACTCTGCATTTCTAATCGTATCCACAATTAAACAAAATTACATATAACACCAGCGAAAGTAAGCAGTCACGGTTGTTAACAGATAAGTTATATGTTAACAGATACCTTTGAACAGATGTACGGAACAGTTAAGTTTAAGTGGCCCTTAACTGCACAGCGATAGACAAGCTACAGCTTTTAATATATCCAAATGTGGCTTAAACTGGCCACAGTGTATATCTGTCGACGCATACACGATTGCCCGGTATCAAAGACTTCTATTTTAGACTAGAAGCGCCGTTCCGCACGTTTAAATTGACAGACAATGTCTACATCTCAAATAGTTACATATAAGTATGCGAAAAAAAAAATTATCTCTTGTAATTGTAAAAACAGCACTGATTTCTTTTAATTATCGACGTAATTTCCATTTATGCCTTATTTAGATCATCTCAGTAATATTTTAGATATCACTAATTTAATTACGTGAGAATGATTCATCCATTTTTGTTTTTTTCTTAGTCTTTCACGCAAAAACTACTGCATTAGGTTACACATTATAATAATACATAGGCTTTTGAATATTAACTAGCATTTATAATGTAATATATTAAATTCAGCTATTAAATTTTAAAGATGTTTAGATTGGTCAAAATATAACGAGTTCTGTCAAATGGGTTTAAAAAAAAACCTAAGATATGGGAATAGTCTCGACGTGCGCTTCGTAAACTGTTAGAGTTTTACAAATAAAGAGCATGTTATTAGCTTAATTTTGTAAATGAGACTGTAGGTTTATTTCAACCGATTATCACGAAATTAAAACCTACATTTTGCCAGGCCAGAAGAAACACACAAGGGGTACAAAAAAGTACTGCTCCAAGAGCTAGGTCACATATAAATTAATGCGAGCGAAGCCGCGAGTAAAAGCTAGTTATTCATTAAGATACAAATGCAAGCAAAATCGCGGACGTCCGTTTGTTATTTATAACATACTGAAATAATGATTGTAAATAGAAGGTGTAAAACAAAGGGCGTGCGGTAATAGAACTAGTTGTGAGGTGTGGATTAAATTTCATATATTAATATATTCATAATCAGATGCGATATTTATGTTCATTTCATTTTCTCTTGTCAATATGTTAGAAGCAATCATGGCATAGCGTAATTTCGAATCCCGCAATGATCGATATTGATGAAACTATAGCATAGTGGTAGGACTTTTACTAACCTTGCTAGCAACCACTCTCATAGTGTGGTATTTTTGAATGTAGTATAGTATGGAATAGGTGTTTTAGACCTTAGACCACGTCGTCATTTAGCACCAGGTGAAATTGAGCTCAAACCTTAGACCTTAGACCACGTCGTCATTTAGCATCAGGTGAAATTGAGCTCTAACCTTAGACCTTAGACCACGTCGTCATTTACCATCAGGTGAAATTGTGCTCAAACCTTAGAGCTTAGACCGCGTCGTCATTTAACATCGGGTGAAATTGTGCTCAAACCTTAGACCTTAGACCACGTCGTCATTTAGCATCAGGTGAAATTGAGCTCAAACCTTAGACCTTAGACCACATCGTCATTTAGCATCAGGTAAAATTGTGCTCAAACCTTAGAGCTTAGACTACGTCGTCATTTAACATCGGGTGAAATTGTGCTCAAACCTTAAAGTCTATAAAAAAAGTCGAAACAGTCATAACAAAACTCAAAAAATGGAATAACTTTTTTTTCTTTTTTTTTTATATCATAGGAGGCAAACGAACAGGTGGGTCACCTGATGTAAGTGATCACCACCGTCCATAGACACTTGCAACACCAGGGGAGTCGCAAGTGCGTTGCCAACCTGTGGGGGGGGGGGAGGAAGGGAAGGGGAAGGGGAAGGGGAAAGTGGAAGGGGAGGGGAGGTGGATCTCCGGCGCTCTCACTGACCGAACGAAACGCAACAATGCAAGCACTGTTACTTCACGTCGGTTTTCTGTGAGAGGGTGGTACTACCCCGGGCGAGCCGATCCTTTCATGCTGTAACCAGTAATAGTTTCAGCGTGGCTCTACCACTAGAGTAACTAAGGTCCTTTTTGAATTCCTAAATCAAGTATAGTCTGGATTATTTAAATTTCGTAATTTATAAACTGAATTTATTAACATTAATCTAGTTTTTTACATATATTGGAACTGCGAGCAATTATTATATACATTTTTATGCAGTTTATTAATCCACCAAACATGATGTGGTGACGCCGTCGCGATGGTCGACGTCACCGAAGGGGATGCGGTGCGGGGGTTTCTCGGCTAAATTAAGTGGACTGTATATGCGGGGGTGCTATATTTGATATTCAACTATTGCGATCAGTTACGACTAGGGAGACAAGGGTAGGAAGGAAACTTGGCACATACCTCGCGGCGATGCAGTCTCCACGTGGCTAGCCGGCTAGGTGATTCTCGTTTCTCTCCACCGAGTCTTCTCTCACACAACACTTATTGTTTATAATGTATGTCGGCACGTATGTAGCGATGCGTTTATTTCTCACTCGACCATGCAAAAACTCAAAATGTTAGCATGAGGCGTGGCTCGGCGCGGACACAACAACACTGTCCGGCGCGCAAACTACAAGACGATAGCAGTCGAACTAGCAATGATGGCGGCAACAGTCGAACACTGGCGGCCGCAATCGAAACTAGCGGCGCGGGCGTCGCGATACCGAACTAGCATGTGCCAGGAAAAGGTGATTGGGCAAGGCTAGAAAGGTGGCGTGACCTGATCGCAATTAATTGGTCGGGCTTCAAAGTGGCATGATTTAATCCATAATGCGGGAACTTTCAAATATACATAAAGCGGCGCAACCATGATGGGTTGCACAAGCTAATACAAAATATTAGTATTACATACAGGCCGCTGTACTACGGGTCGCTAGTATGGTGCAAGCACAACACGTCACGAGCATGTCGAGGTCATCGGTGACGTGATCCCACAAGTTTTTCTCCTACCATTTTTTATTTAATCGTTCAACGCTGATAAATTTTCACTTTAATAAAAAAGCGTATTTACAAAGGTATGATATCGTTTCTATTGCTTATATATATATTAACTCGGTGTTCAAAATGACATGAATAAATTCACCATACAATCCGTACATTAAATAACAAGTTACAAAGTAACAGGCCTGATTTGAAAAACCAATATTAGTGTATAGTGTTGATTTTACTGCCGGCTCTTAGTTAGATTGACCTGATATTGTATTTGAGGTTAAACGAGTTCGAGTGTTTGTATAACGTTTTAAGATACTTGTCTGTTTGTGTTAAGTTGTGAACGCACTGCGCTTTTTAACCGCGGCCGATTGACGCCGTTCAGATAAAACGCTGTCGGTTTTTAAACGTCCTGAATGTTTATAGTTTTCTTTTATGTTCGACTTATGTAACTATTGTAAAATATACACGTGGCTGATATAGAAATAGTGTGCATCCGGTGAGACACAGTGACTGGTTGAAATACCAGTTTTTACAATTTACGATTTACTCACGGCAGGTATCTTATCACATCAAAATATATACTGACTAATACAGTGACGCTATACATCGAGATGAGTCACTTTGACTAACTTTTCACTATGAACATTATACTTGCTAGTTAGTCGCTACGTGTGCCTTACTACGTCAACACATATACTGACTAATACAGATGCTATACGCTATAGTGAGTCACTGTGACTGATTATATTTAAGTTGTAGAATTTGTTTATTGACATTATTAACATTAGCGTGGTTTTCACATCTATTAACACTCGGAGCAATAATTATATACATTTGTATAAAGTCTATCAGTAAAATAACGCGTTAATCGCTCGTCTGACGCAAGCCGCGCAAACGCAATATGGTCGGTCACGCTTACTAACATGTCATGGCGCGAAATTATAAATTTATCTCCTGTCAAAAATCCCACTCAATATGCCTAAACAAGTTTTCACTTCAGAAAATAGTACGCAATTTTGAGATCTGGCTCTTAAATATCAGTCGACTGGTTAATAACATATGAAATGGCTTTGTACTTAGGAAACAGAAAAACAAACGACGCCACTGAACATATGCTGTAAGATATAAATGGAATAACAAAACGTAAACTCCATCGACAACAATGTTCCACTCCTCTCGTAAATCACGGGAACATATAAAAATCCCCTTCAAGCATTTAATTCCCTATAGCGCCATGCCCTAACATATTAATTTGATTTATCATAGACATACAGAGTATTATATAATTAAGTATTGTAAACATTTAATTTTAAAGCCGTAAATTAATAATAGTATCGCGTTAAATTATTATAAAATGCAGTCGCGATACGTACGGTCGTGGCGGAATGTCAATTTTTGATCGAGTGTTTCTGTTATAGTAGCCAGGTCTCCGCGGTCATCATTATCATTACATAGTATAAAATAAAATTCTCTGCCACGTCTGTCTGTCTGTTTGCGATATACTCAAAAACTACTCAACGGATTTTCATGCGGTTTTCACCATTAGATATAGTGATTGATGAGGAAGGTTTTGGTATAATTTGTCACGGTTTTCTAATATCAGGGCGGGACAACGTCGGCCGGGCCCGCTAGTCTATACATATAATAAGAAAGTAAATGTAACGTGTCTGCACCTGTTACATTTTTGTAAAAAAACTGATGCATGTGTCCAGGAATAAGTAATAAAATACATTTCAATCGTGTTTAGAAATGTTTATTTGTTTGTACATACACGTTGTCAGGGTTACAGGAAAGGATATAGACCACCTTTTATCTCGAAAAAAGTACTGCATCCGAGCGACAGGTCCAACAAGAATGCGAATAATCTAGTTTTTAATAACATGCTAACAGACCCGTTACAGTGATTTTGTTCTAACGCTTCAGAATCAGCCTATATATAAAACCACTAGCCTATAGACATGCAGGACGACATTCAAGCTTTTGTAGTGTGGTGAAGCTGTTAAGATCTTGCAGGGTCAATAGCGTAGTCAGTTCGAAAAAAAAAAAACATTCAAACTGCGACTTGGATGTGAACCACAATGGGTTACTGATTTTGTGATGGTCGCTGCTGTTTTTGGATTTCACTGTGTTTTAAACGGAATTTGTATTTAAAATCAAATTTGTAATGTACTGTAAATATTTTAACCGATTATTTATTTTTTAACCGATTTTAAAATTTTTTTCACTTATAGAAAGCTAAGTCATCGGTTTATAACATAAGCTGTGCTTTAGTATCAAAATCTAATTTGACGCGAGCAAAGGCACAGACAAAAGCTAGTTAAGTAAGCAATCCACGGTGCAGACCAGTTTAATTCCTTTATTGAGATCGTAGCGAATATAAGAAGGGACAGAAAGAAGGTAGAAATCTATCGGAGAATTTTAAGGTAAGGATAAATTAGTGTAGATATTACCACAGAATTTTGCTCCTATTGTTTTCTTTATAAAGTAAGTTTGATAAACTCTTTTGTTACAACCACTTAAACAATTTTTTATATTTGTATATTGGCAGCGAAACCGTAATTTGTTTTACCCACGGGTGTAACATTATGGTTTTTCAATTTATTTGTTGAACTGTTTTTACTAATTCAATTTCTTCCAGAAACACTTAAATCAGGTAATGTAAGTTGACACTCAGCTCTTTGCAAGTTTTCGAAGCAAAACAATGTGGATTATTCCTTTGGCTCTGACAACCTAGGAAATTAACTAGAATTTAAATTTCCTATCGTAGTTAGACCTTTAGGATTTATTTCAATTTAAAGCTTTTTCTTTGATTGTATTTTCAAGGTGTTTTCTGTACGATTTATTGTCGCGAAAGTATCAGTATTCATTTCACAAAAACAGATTTATATAAATTACTGTCTGGTACGGACTTCATTACCGTGAAAATGATTGTGTTTTTCATAGAGAAAATATATTCATATCTGGGTTTTAACTCATTAATTGTAATTTTATGATTATTATTTAACCGATATGACCTTCATATACATTTTATGTTACCCTCATCAAATTTTATCACTATAAAAAGATTACGTAGCGTAAATAACGACAAAGTTTGGGATTATGGACTCTTGTTTGTTACTCTTTCACGTAAAAACTTTTGTTATGGATTTTTTTTAGGGACTTTTATTCCACCAAGCATATCAACTCCATTGTTCTATAATCTTTTTAGCTGCAATAGGAGAATCGCTGATTAGGTATCTTTACCAAATTATCCAGCGTCTTAGCTTCACTCGAACAGGGTTCAGCCAAGATGCTGTGGCAGATACCAACGTTCTGGCATCTACTTCTCATACTACTCATCGACGACTGTCTTTCGATGCTTTTCTTGGCACACTCCATCACCAAGTGATGCACATCCTCGATTTTTTTACATACATCGCGGTTGGAAAATTCCGCTTTCCTCAGTAATTATGCAAAACTTTTTGATAGATAGTGCCCCGAACGGAGTCTTAAAGCTAGCTTAACATATTGTTGGTTTTTGATTAAATTTAACAATAAAATAGCGATCTCGTGGGGCGCTCTAAATATTTTTACTAAGAAAATACTATGACTGGGTAAACATAAATTCATTATTTTTCGCAATTCTCCCTTAGCTTAAATATTATTTTTCATACGAATAAACCAATTTAGGAAACACTTATGCCATTTCTGCATCATGACCCCGGAAACATGGTTTTTATACTCTTCAACAACATTTTTTGGCGCTGAAAAGTTCCGCATTAATAATTCTTGATTTTTGAAAACAAAAAGAACTCGCTTAGTATCAGTCCGGGGCAATATGCAGTATGACAAATAATATCTACGTTTTTTCCTTGTAAAAAATCGTTTATCTGTTTGACTGTGTTAGAGTTAACAATATCATGGTGCAAGATGATCCGGTCCTATTGGTTATTTGTGCGGAGTTCGTCAATAACTTCAGGCAAACAAACGGTGGTGTACCAATCGCTATTTACTGTCCTGCAAAACTCCGACACTCTGCTGAGGCGTAAAACTGCACTTAAAATCGTACTAGGTCGTAACACGACATTTTTCACGATTTAAATCCATAGTAATGTAGAAACACAATATTTAAAATGGCACCAAAATGTAAAATCAAGTGATAAATAGATAGACCAAGTAGTTTCATTTTCAATTTATTAGCTTTCAAATATTACTAATGTAAATGGCCAGTTATGGATTTTTTAGTGCATCGCGTCTGTCTGTCTGTATGTTCGCGATAAACTCAAAAACTACTGAACGGATTTTCACGCGGTTTTCACCAGTAGATAAAGCGATTCATGGGGAACGTTTTGGTATTTAATTTGTCAAGGATTTTTTTTATAATTAGGGCGGCACGACGTCTGCCGGGCCCGCTAGTATATATTATGTCGCAGCTGACAGTAGAGGCGGTAGTTGTAAAGGTATAACATCAATCATAGATGACGTCCGCGTTGTCAATTATTGACCGGTCACTCAAGACCAATCAGGTATTAATAATAAAAGCGTTTCCCTTAAACTGCCTGTATAGTATTACACCATTGAATATACATAGATACGTATTACACGTAGAGATGTGAACGGTCCTTCGATCCGGGCGAGACTGAACCCCGCTCCGTCATTGCTACGCCCTCCACAGGCTTGCTTCGTATTAGAGAGCAGCGAGCAACATTCACGTCAGCATAGTAGTCCGGTGAAGCTGTTAAGACTTTGCAAGGTCAATAGCGTAGTCAGTTCGAAAAAAAAAACGTCAACATAAATACTTTTCGACGACAGAGCGGGCATTTGCGCCGACATATATATATGCTAAAATATAAGGATGGGTGTTAGTGAAGTTCAAAAAACCCTGCAGTCAGAGATGTATTTCGGTGTGCGTTGCATAAACCGTTAGTTACACGAATATTGTGTATGTCGTAATTTATAAATTATATAAACGGAGAAGTCACAGACGATCGTTAGGACTCTGATAAATCTTCGCTTTGCCAGTAAAATTGTGGCCATAATTCATTCAATCCTCTAGTGCTTAAGCTCCAATAATTCACACGCAATTGAATTGTGTATAGATAATATGAATTATTTATATTAGAAAAGTTAAGTATAACTTTATAATAAACTAGCTGACCCGTGCAACTTCGTCTGCACCAAATCGGTTATTACCGGTTTCAATTGTATTTTTAAACGCAAATAATCTTAAAAAACCTAAAACCCTATTGCAGCGTTATCCAGCACTTCCAATCGTGAATCCAAACTATCCAGGGACTCACTCAAACATATACCCAGTTGGTATGTGAGAAATCTTTTAAAATAAGCCTAGAATCTGTTCACAGCATTACCTAAAGTAGTGTCATCAAAGTGAAGATCAAAACTAACTTACTATATTGCCGATAAATGTCTTCCCAGTACCCCTTGTAACTTCATCACGTAACATACTGTAAAAGTTGAACTTTATCTACATTAAATTTCCATTTTATTTTAGTTGTTTGTTTTATAAGAATTTGTAAAGTATACGTGAAATCTGCATTCAATTTTAATTTGGTCATATTTATTTTACATTTGACATACAAACCACCTTTTTTACTGAGATACTGAACTTGGGATAATATACCTTTCTAACAGTGACAGAATTTTTGAATCCGGACCAGTAGTAGGTACCAAGCATTCCTCGAAAACAAAACTTTACCACTCATTATAATATTAGTATAAATACAACATAGTAACTGCAAACAGTAGTCCGGTGAAGCTGTTAAGACCTTGCTAGGTCAATAGCGTGGTCAGTTCGAGAAAAAAAAATAACTGCATACACCTCAACTGATTTATTTTAATCTTAGATTCACAAACCTGAACCCAAACTACTTCAAGACTCAACAACATTTAGAAAACTAATTTTATCAAATATCGAAACAACACACGTACTGATAGAACTCTAGTTGAGATTCATCTTCTACAATGCAATGTAACTTATCTAGGTTTATGTTTTAGGAAAAAATCTTGTCACCTTTGTTTAGCAAACATTTTTTATACAATAAAATAAATGTAACAACATATAAGTGACAGTTTCGTTTACACATATTTTTTTCATATGAGGTTGATAATTACGCAAAGAAACGTCATATAGCCGTAGCTCAGTTATAACGTACTGGACATTATATGGCCCGCCGGAGCGGACGGTTCGAATCCCGGCGATATTTTTTTTGGTATTTTTTTTAAAGTAGCTTAGGGAAATATAGCTTATCTTTTTAGCTAATCTGTCTGCTATATATAGCACAATGAAAATTTACCAAAATCCGTCAAAAATTTCATTAACTACAAATTTTTGACTTTCTTCTGTTATCCTGGAGAATCCCTTACGTTTTATGAGATAAAAAGTATTCTAGATGTAACCTTGTAATATTAGTTATCACTGTGTCAAATTTCGTCAAAATTGGTTCAGTACTTTCAGAGTGGTACGTGTTCAAAGGGACAGATAAACAGGCAGATCCTGGAGAATCCCTTGCGTTTTATGAGATAAAAAGTATCCTAGATGTAATCTCGTAATATTAGTTATCACTGTGCCAAGTTTCGTCAAAATCGGTTCAGTACTTTCAGAGTGATGCGTGTTCACAGGGACAGACAGACAGACAGACAGACAGACAAAAATTGTAAAAAGATTATTTTTGGCTTCTATATCGATAACAAAGTCTACCCCGATAAAAATTTTCAAAAAATATTTAATGTACAGATTTGACCTTGCTACAGTTTTATTATAGTACTAGCTGACCCGTGCAACTTCGTCTGCACCAAATCGGTTATTACCGGTTTCAATTGTATTTTTAAACGCAAATAATCTTAAAAAACCTAAAACCCTATTGCAGCGTTATCCAGCACTTCCAATCGTGAATCCAAACTATCCAGGGACTCACTCAAACATATACCCAGTTGGTATGTGAGAAATCTTTTAAAATAAGCCTAGAATCTGTTCGCAGCATTACCTAAAGTAGTGTCATCAAAGTGAAGATCAAAACTAACTTACATACATTGCCGATAAATGTCTTCCTAGTACCCCTTGTAACTTCATCACGTAACATACTGTAAAAGTTGACCTTTATCTACATTAAATTTCCATTTTGTTTTAGTTGTTTGTTTTATGAGAAATTGTAAAGTATACGTGAAATCTGCATTCAATTTTAATTTGGTCACATTTATTTTACTTTTGACATACAAACCACCTTTTTTACTGAGATACTGAACTTGGAATAATATACCTTTCTAACAGTGAAAGAATTTTTGAAATCGGACCGGTAGTAGGTACCGAGCATTCCTCGAAAACAAAACTTTACCACTCATTATAATATTAGTATAAATACAACATAGTAACTGCAAACAGTAGTCCGGTGAAGCTGTTAAGACCTTGCTAGGTCAATAGCGTGGTCAGTTCGAAAAAAAAAAAAATAACTGCATACACCTCAACTGATTTATTTTAATCTTAGATTCACAAACCTGAACCCAACTACTTCAAGACTCAACAACATTTAGAAAACTAATTTTATCAAATATAACACACGTACTGATAGAACTCTAGTTGAGATTCATCTTCTACAATGCAATGTAACTATTATCTAGGTTTATGTTTTAGTAAAAAATCTTGTCACCTTTGTTTAGCAAACATTTTTTATACAATAAAATAAATGTAACAACATATAAGTGACAGTTTCGTTTACACATATTTTAAGTGGTTTATAATTACGCATAGAAATGTCATATAGCCGTAGCTCAGTTATAACGTACTGGACATTATATGGTCCGCCGGGGCCGACGGTTCGAATCCTGGCGATTTTTTTTTTTGGTATTTTTTTTAAAGTAGCTTAGGGAAATATAGCTTATCTTTTTAGCTAATCTGTCTGCTATATATAGCACAATGAAAATTTACCAAAATCCGTCAAAAATTTCATTAACTACAAATTTTTGAATTTCGTCCGTTATCCTGGAGAATCCCTTGCGTTTTATGAGATAAAAAGTATTCTAGATGTAACCTTGTAATATTAGTTATCACTGTGCCAAATTTTGTCAAAATTGGTTCAGTACTTTCAGAGTGGTACGTGTTCAACGGGACAGACAAACAGGCAGATCCTGGAGAATCCCTTGCGTTTTATGAGATAAAAAGTATCCTAGATGTAATCTCGTAATATTAGTTATCACTGTGCCAAGTTTCGTCAAAATCGGTTCAGTACTTTCAGAGTGATGCGTGTTCACAGGGACAGACAGACAGACAGACAGACAGACAGACAGACAGACAGACAGACAGACAAAAATTGTAAAAAGATTATTTTTGGCTTCTATATCGATAACAAAGTTTACCCCGATAAAAAATTACAAAAAATATTTAATGTACAGATTTGACCTTGCTACAGTTTTATTATAGTATAGATAGATATTGTATAATTATTCCCAGTATATACTTTGGGATAGCCTGTCACGTTTGTCCACATTTAACGGCGAAAACCGGCAATTTAATATTCAAAGGGCTCTTATCACAGCAGTATAATTTAAACGGAAAGCTGGTATTTGAATTTCAAATTTGTCGCCAAATTTTCAATGGGATCTTTGAATTGTATTCGCCATGCCGCGGCCGGGAAGCGTGAGATTATAAAACGTATATTAAATTAGATAAAGTTGGACGCGAGTGTCCTGCCAATTTACTAATGGATATCTTGTGCAATTGTATTTTTTTATTAATCTATAACAAATAAATAGTCTTTTTCCTTTATTTTTGGCAACCGATCTTCTATATTATTACTGCCATTGTGGAGTAGGTTTTGTGATAATTTCAATGTACTAACAAGATGGTGGCCCCCTTGTCCGAACTGTTCCCACCATTGCGCGACCCTACAAACTTGAACTTAACCTTATACAAACGCCCACTACACACCAAAAAAATAAAAGTGCGTCCTCTGAAAAACGCAACCCTATGTGTAACTTTTCAATCGACTTTTTGTATACCGTGGTAGGCAGACAAATAGTTCTCGGCCATACTCTTTTTTTGTCAATAAATCAAGCTAATAAGTTGTAAACAAAGTTTAACATCCATTACAACAGTATGTCACGCGTGGCGAGCGTTAATAAGAGTAGAGCGTAAATCACGTACGGGCGCATAATTAAATGTTAAATCATTTTTATTCACACGGTAAATCATTGTGAACATAGATTAGAAAGGGCAGAGGGTTCACTCAACATCAGTAACTACGGAAGTACTTATTCATTAGGACGGCGTAATGTCTGTTACGTCTGTAGGTAAACGAAATGGCGTTTAAGTCGAGAGAAATGTATTTGTACGGACAATAATACTTGTAACGATAGAATGGAACGCACATAGTCATCCTCATGCTCTTACCCTTATCCCACCTAGTGTTTACTTATATACCTTATAAAAAGGAGGGTGGAAGTCTCTAGAAGGTTACAAGTTTTAACATAAGCGTGCTATTTTTAAAACCCTATTGTTGACCTACAACAGTCGGATCAATAAGATGCTAATATGTGTTCCTTGTTCCAGTAATATCAAGATGAATAATAGAAAATCTACCGCGAAAAACACTAATATATAATTAGATATTTATTTATTACATTAATCATTGTCATTTTCTTCTTCAACCACAATTGAAATACTCTCACTGCTATTTGTCTTTTTTATCCGATAGTATTTGGGTTTATACTATGAAACATCTATAAACTATTGTACTAATATGACGTAGATAACTTTGACCTTTAATATGTTTGAATAATTTTTATGTACTTAATCAACAGCCCTCGTCAATCTTTTTGGCCGCTCTGAATATAAGTAAGTTAGTCAGTCAAGAGTTTAATAAAAAAACAATGATAAAATATTATTATAGGAATGTAAAATTGGCATTTATTTGTCCTTTAGTTGTTTCGATGTTCTATATATACAAAAAAAATCATATAAGTATTTAAGGGTATCGCGAATTTGTAAAGATTATGTTAGTGCGTCGCTGAGTAAAACGGTTGAGAACCGCTGATACATAAAAGAATGGCGCTCGAGAGGATCGTTGCGTCCCGGGTCGTCCGGCATCTTGAGGAAGTGGGGACGAACCTGTCGGACGCGCAGTTCGGCTTCCGGTCAGGGCGTTCCACGTTAGACGCTCTGACCCTCCTAAAACAGGTCTCCACAGAGGAGACCTCTCAGGGCGAGAGAATATTGGCGGTGTCAGACATGTAGACAATATTTCATGATCGGTTAAGGCGTTATGACGTGAAAGCGTACCAAACAAACGAATTCATATTCGCATTTATAATATTCGTTAGGATTTTCACTTCTGATAAAATTAACCTAAGTATATTGTTTGTTAAATGAAACTTATGCTGTTGTTTCATCTATGTACCTACTAGCTACATAGTGTACGTACGATAGAAGTCGACACAAAGTAAATGTTTGTAAAGTTCAATTAAAAGGTACATTAATTATGTGTATTATTACTAGTTTTTGCTCGCGACTTCACTCACCTTAAAATAGACTTGACTTATCCCTCAACAATAGTAAAGATATCCTGTAACCTATTCTGTACTCCTCACAACGTGTAGACAACATTTTATGATGATCGGTTAAGTAAAACGTGAAAGCGAACCAAGCAAAGAAACTCATACTCGCATTTATAATATTAGTTAGCATGTTTACAATAAATGATTATCATTACATAGTATAAAACAAAGTCCCCTACCGCGTCTGTCTGTCTGTCTGTTCGCTATAAACTCAAAAACTACTGAATGGATTTTCATGCGGCTTTCACCAGTGATTCACGAAGAAAGTTTTAGTATATAAGTTGTGAAGGATTTCTATATAATCAGGGCGGGACAACGTCTGCCGGGCCCGCTAGTAATTTATAAATAAATAATATTGTTACGACTATAACATTCTTTGTGAGCGCAACACAATCTGTATACGTATTCGTTCTGAGCACCTGAAAACTTATTTTATTATTTCGAACATCGGTGACAATCAAACAATATAGTCAATCCTGTGATACATTTGTCGCCCAGTCTATCAATAAAGCGGCGTCTTTGTCAGTACATTATCAAATAAACAATCACAATCGCCCACCGACCTCTTGCAAATCAAAATATCGCATAACATAAATAGTGACTATACTGGATCTATCGTGTTAGTTTTAAACTTTGCTAAATAAACTATTATACTCTTTGAGACATTAATACATTTGTTTGTATGTAAATTTATTACTTTAAATTGTTCATTGCTATACGGAAAGGATCATGATTGTGATACCAACACTAGAGCACGTGTATCGATATCGGTATTGAAACCAAATACGCAATAATGATTCAATTTAACTTAGCTGCAAGACTGCAAGAGTCTTGCAGGCCTAGTCTTGTTTTGCGCAAGTCTTGCAGGGGTCAGTCTTGGTATTGGTCTTGCTAAAATTCAGCGGTCTTGGTCTTGATATTGGTCTTGCAAAAACGCAACAACAAGAACAAGACTGCGACTGCAAGACTGCAAGAAATTATGGGCAACACTAATTTCAGTGTTAGATAGTTTATTTATCGATGCATAGCATCAATGAAGAATGTCTCAAAATCAGGGCTTTTCCTGTTGCGAGCTTCCGTTGGGTATTAGGTTAGAGTCTTAGACCCAAAGTAACTGTTCCACGGGGAAGAAGTCACGGGCGGAGCTAGTCCTTTTATATGTAGATATAAAATCAAGAGTTGTAAACAATTATTGCATAAAAACGCGTACGAAGCCGCGTCAAATGGCTAGTAAATAATATTAGAATAAAAATATATAATTATCATCAAGTCTTTCCGTCTAGCATCAAAAGACATAACACCATTAAGTATTAAATCGACACCTCGGAAACAGAATGGCAAATCAAAGCGATGCAGCGTCAAAGAGCATAACTTCCAGGACTGTTCCTTATTTAATGGCTTCTTAACACTTTCTTACTGTTGCACTAATAATTGTAGTCTTAGCGCGCTTGGACTGTATTAAATATAAATATGCGTTCAAAATATCACAAATATGATTTAGTAAAGGAAGCAAATCTAAATACGTCCGTAAATGATTTTGGTATTATAGAGGCTGTAATTTCGTTCCTTTGCCATTGCTGGGTAACAAATATTACATGCCGGTTAATAAAACCTGGCGCGTACAACACAACACAACACGTTTGTGTAGTTTTTACAATGTTACATATTATATCGCACTGTACATACAACATAAAGATCTCTCTGTCTACTTCACAAACAACCAACTTTATGAGAGTGAAAAAGTCAGATATTATTTCATGTTAGCGAATATGCTACAAATACAAACTTTGTCGAATAGTTATATTTAAAATCAATTATATATATATATATATATATATATATATATATATATATATATATATATATATACCAGCGGGCCGGGCGATCGTTGTCCTGCCTTGATAATTAAAAAAAAACTAAACTTCAACCGTAGTGCTACCTACCGGGTCCAATTGTGAATCTAAACCATTCTCGAATCCACTGGAACACGCACACAGAATTTCATCTAAATCGGTCCAGCCGTTTAAGAGGAGTTCAGTGACATACACACGTACAGAAGAAGTGTATATATAATATATATATATATATGTATTCTATACATTTGAAAATAAATTTCCGAGTGTTGGTGATCCATTCCGATCATACATCAGAAGTAAAATATATACATCTGCTAAAATGTGTGAAAAATGTGATTGTGAATGATTGTGATTACTAGACGTGAATCTACAACATATTGTAATTAATTATATATTTTTTATATTTACAGTTACATACCAACAGTGTCAACCGACATCAGGTTCAACCGTCAACCAAGGAACGCGTTTTTAATTCTTTTTATTGTTTTATTTACTAAAATATTTCGCTCTCTCTCTATCACTAGTTTCAAGCGTAACTTTTTAGGTACACCTCGGACTAATCAAATTAAACGTCTAGGCGGAAGTGCATAGTAACGTCCACTATAATAAATTCACTACACAGTCCACGTCAAACTTTTTGACCGCTCTGAATATATATGTGCAGAAGACAAATTTAGTTATAAATACGAATTGTATGTATAAAATCGAGACAACTTATGGATAAATAAATGCCAGTTTTAGATTCTTATAGTAATATATTTTAACTTTATTTTGTAGTAGTCCGGTGAAGCTGTTAAGACCTTGCTAGGACAATAATGTAGTCAGTTCGAGAAAAAAAAATGTTGTATTCAACTCTTAAGTATATTACGCGCAAGTCCGAGTTTGCGGCTATATTTAGATCGGCCAAAAAGATTGACGAGTACTATACTCTACAATCATTCCGTATTCCCCCATTCCCTTGAGAAGGGAGGTCTTCACTAAACAGCCGGACACTTCCGTAGGGTCTTTATTCGACGCGGGGCGCCTTTATCAAGTTTTATGCAATTGTTACGCGTTGCATACGATTTATATCATGGGGTGGATGCCTCGAGGGGTTGGTAAATCTAATATTATCTAGTTTTACGGGTATTATCCAGTGGGGAGAGTTGATCAAAACGTATAAAGGGGCCATGAACATTTAAGTTACATTTAAAGTTTGTAATATTTACAATTGAATTTGCGCCTGTCAAAATCAAAAACATTTTATTCAATTTAGGCCCTGAGAAGGCGCTTATGAATATCAAAACTACCATCGCTACGGAAAATAACCCAGTCATCGAGAAGAACCGGAAACAAACTCGATCTGGTTTATCTTCCAATAACACATATTTTTTTTACAAACATCGATAGTTACATTCGTTTTTAGTGGATGCACAGAGAGAGAAGTCAGTTCCAGACATCACTGCATTTTGACGCTAAAACCTGCTTGACATGGCACAAGTGTACGCGCAAAACACATGTGCACATACTCATCCTTGTTCTTCTGGACCCAGTGGAACGGGGACCGTTACGACCGGAGAAGAACTCAGACAGATGGTACAGTATCACTGTAAGAAAGTTAAAAGGTACTTTCTAGTTTAAGTACTATGCACTCCCTTAATCGCCTTTTACGATACCCTCGGGAAGATATGGGGTGGTGCTATTCTATTCTGCCGGTACCATACGGCGTAAGAGCAGATATTAGGTAGTGCAATACACAACGAGGAGACCGCGAATATAAAAAAACACTGTGCAATGCATTCTATCCAATTCTCTCGCACGTTAAATCCTGTTAATAAACAGTTTGTCTCTTTTCAAAGTCGTATTTTTGTTTGATTGAAAAAGGCGTCACTTTGCAGAAATCTGTCATTCAATATTATAGTGGATATTACTTTGCACTTTCTGGTATTATTTAGTCGCTACCAGGTATCACTGCAACAAAAGACGTTTGATTTTATGTGCGACAGGTGTACCTTAAAAAAATATATCTGAAACGAATTATAGAAAGACTGAAATATATAAACAAAACAACAAAAATAATTAGAAAACGCGTCCTTGGTTGACGGTTGAACCTGACGGTGGTTGACACTGTTAGTATGTAGCTGTAAAATATAAAAAAATATATAATTATTTAAACTATATTACAGATGAATATGTAATGACCACTATCGATTACACGTGTTTCGCTCCTTCACGGAACATCTTTTGGTAGCGGCCAATAACTTCCTGACGAAAGTGCAAAGTAACTTTATAATAATATTCATATCTATAAAGGGCATTATACAGAATGAGAGTATAAACGAGCGTTATTAATTAATTCTGAGATATTACGAGCATTGAGACCATATAGTGACGCCACAAGTCATAACTGACGAATTTCATTATAGAGTTTTGTAATTTGTCTATAGGTAGAGGGCACTAAATTCACTTGTCTTTTACAGAAATCATAAGGTTATAAAAGCGAACAGACCCGCTGTATAACGTTAGTCACATATATTTAGTGTATATTGAGTCGTGTGGGATTTCAAAACAGTGTCTTAGACACCTTAACAATGATCAGTTAGCGTTGTACGTTGTAGAACTGCCTAATGCATACTTTAGCGCACTGCAGACATTGAGGTTTAGTGCTGTGCCCCGCACATTTTTCCAATATCGATATTACATTTCGATAGTTTACTGTTTTACTACGCTCTCAGAGAGTAAACATTCGATAAAAAGGTGAAAACACATTAAAACTAATAATTATAACCGAATAATAATAGTTATTATCGGTTATGTTATTTGACCCTGGATAACTAAACGTTCGTCCGTTCAACGACGTCCTTCTACATGAAAGTCGAGTGTACCTAGTTCCGCGTAGCCCTGGCTCCTGCATCTTTGTCTACTTTCTTATTACGAGTAAACAGTGAATCAAGCGATGCGCTTGAGGTCCATACACTAATTAGGTTGTGATTTACAGTCATCCCTGGGGCTACGAATGCGACTTCAGATTATGACTTTGAGCCGTGTTATCAAGGTCATCATACACGATATTCTTGGACAAACTATTCAAGATAGAAGCCTCTGTCCGTCGAATGTGCTATCTGTGTCTGTCCAAGGCTAGGTGAATGACGAAATACCATTGCATGAGATGCAAGCAAGCTATTTGGGCGCTCACAATTGTGACATGTGTTGTCGCTGTGTGGAATCGTAATTAAACATTTCTTTTATTTTATTTGGTTACTAATTAACACAACTTTCGTGCTATGTAACAAGTTCCTATTTACTTTAAGTAATGTTGATAATATTTAAGTTTTCATTCGAGTAGTCTGCTTGACGAATATTTAGTTATTACGTAACAATGAATATAGATTAGTTGACTAGGGTTAAATATAGAAGCTCTTAGATTATTCTACTCCACTTATTTTCATAGCTTAATATTTTACGGTTTTGTACTATAGAGGAAAACAACTGTTGTACTCGTAGGTTGTATTTATATCAATAAAACGGTTAATTTGAGCAATGTATAATATGAGACATCATTTATTTGTTTATTTTAGGGTCGTCAACATAACAATACATTTGTAAAGATATTAAAAGTAGCACTTTTGTGATTGAATATAAATGCAGTAATATTTAGAGACATTGACGGCATGCTCCAACAAAATAAATTTAGTTTTAATAAAACTAAATATTGAAATATTTTACATTAATACCTAAATAACATGAACAACTAACTAACTCATGAATAACTAAATAATAAGTTTCAAAATCATATAAATTTTTATATCATCATTACATAGTATAAAACAAAGTCCCCTCTCGCGTCCGTCTGTCTGTCTGTTCGCGATAAACTCAAAAACTACTGAACGGATCTTTATGCGGTTTTCACCAGTGGATAAAGTGATTCACGAGGAACATTTTGGTATATAATTTGTCCCAGATTTTTTTATAATCAGGGCGGGGCAACGTCTGCCGGGTCTGGTAGTTAGTAATAAATAGAAATTACCCACCCCGTGGTTTAGACTCAGTAAGAGCAATAAAAGTTTTTAAACTTCTTATGGGAGTGCTTTAAAATTCTTATCCGCAACCATTATATGTGATGGCAAGGGGGTAAACTGTGTCGGGTAAAATGTTGAAAACATCAATTCTTGTACGTTCACCGAAGTTAAGCAACGTCGGACGCGGTCTGTACTTGGATGGGTGACCTGAGAATACTAGTTTTTTGTTGTATTTTCTGTTTTCCTGTAAAACAAAAGTTTCACTTTTATCGTATGTCGTTTTAAACATACTTTAAATATATTAATAGGTAGCGCAAATAACATTATTTTTTATTTAATTTAGTTATTATTTTTTGCTTTTTAGTGCCTTATTGGTTTTGCATATAGAAGTCGTTTTTTGTAATTTCTTTCTTATATTTGCAATACTTTTACAATAATATTTGTTCTCCACAATACAGTCTTGTGTAGTGGAATAAAATACATAAACAAAATACATTCTAAAATTAATGTCGCCAGTGTACGAACTACAAAAGCGTAGAAAATATTATCACTTTATTGATTCATCAGAATAGTTTCAATAGTTCAAGAACTATCGATATTAATCGACTAAGTTACCTCACTATAACATAACGACTTGCGTGTTCAATAGAGTTGCACCGAGCCGACGCGACCCCTGGAGAAATCCAAACAGAGAATTCCAACCCTGAACCCAAGCCAAATAGTTTAAACAGTTATCACATCTCTATTTTTTTAGCTCTGGTATACAAATATATGAATTTTTGAATCTAAACTATTTATGTTATAAATAACTGTCCGTCTGTTTGTCGCCTTATCATGACTAAACCGATTTAAATGAAATTTGGTACAAAAGTAGATCGAAATCTGATAAAGATTTGCCATCCTAGTTTGTGAAAATAGATGTAAGATTACCACCGTAAAACCGTGCAACATTGCCAATTTTTTTATTTTACTTTTTTGATTTATTTCTAAATATTACTTTTAATATTGCGTACGTTTGCTAACCAGGGGGAGGGGGCAGTCAGAAATTACAAAAAATCTTCTTACCTATTACTTGATACCTATTACTTTTTAGTAATTTATTGTGTACGCAGTCGCGGGCGTCTGCTAGTATTTGAATAAAACAGACGACTGTTCAAACGATATAAATGGAGTGCGGCATATCGTAAGGATTTCTGGCTGACGGCATAGCTATTTCACGGCGCGTCGAATAGTAATCCCGTTTGAAAGTCGTATTGTGTATAAATATATATATGTGGGAATAAATTAACATGATTTTTATAAGCTTTGACAAAATGGTTTCACGTCACTCTTTAATGTGTACAGCCCTAGAATAAAAATAACGTTGAGAAGTGATGGATTGGAGACAACCAATAAAGTTTTACCCCATCGACCAATAAGTACCTACGTCTCCGACTACACTATATCAAATTAATTGTGATTGTTGTATGTGTTGTAAGATAACAAATAACGCAGACGAGGTCTGTCAATCTGTCTGTTTGTTTGAACACGTATCACTGCTAAAGTACTGCATTCACGTTAAAAAGAACGTCTCTCACCAAGAAACTCATAAAGCACATCCTGGAGTAACATTTAGTCTTGGTTTCATTAAAATCGGTTCACTCTATCAAAGTTATTGTAATTTTAATGACGATGCAACTTAAGTACGAGAAAAGTAGGAAAGCTAATGGACTTAATACATTCAGATGATTTTATTCTAGTCCGGTGAAACTGTTAAGGTCTTCCTAGGCCAATAGCGTTAGTCAGTTTCAGAAAAAAAAAAATATTTTATTAGTTGCTGTTTTTTTTATATTAGGTTCTACGCGGATGAATTCGCAGGCACTGCTAGTAAATTAATGATAAAGAAAAAAGTTTGTATTCATTAATGTTCTCAAATTTCGATCACTGAACGAATACTAATTTAATATTAGTAACCATGACATGTATAAAGTATTATTTATCTCAAAAACAAAATGGCGTGCACTAAAAACATTTATACTGGTATAAACGCAAAGTTTGTTAATAACTTTATTTGAATTCCAGAAGCGGAACTAAAAAAACTAATTCATTTCATTGTCATCGCGGTAGAAGTTTACCCTTAATTGCGAAGTTTGTAGAACAACTGGTTCGGGGCCACAAAAGGAGGAATCACCTAAAGCTACCTGTTTACTATCCAACAAACGATCCAGCTTGTTACACTATTTAATTTGAAATTATTACTTTTCGGAGTTTATCACTGATTTATCACTTAATTAAGATTTTTTATAGAAAAGTTTATACTAAGACAACAATGAGTAAACGGAATTCTGTATCCTTCTCAAGATCACAAGTTAGTTCTATGCCTATATATCAGAAGTTTAGTGGTAAAAACGTTCACGGAATACACGTTTGAACCGTGAGACCTTCATACCGGTATACATGTGTGTCTCACGAATTCTTATATGTATGAATAGCTAATTTACTTTAGCTTAGAGAGATTCGCGAAGTTGCATCCAAGGTAACAGCCCAAGCCGAAGTTCAACAATCTAGCACCCTGGAGGTTATTGCCAAGTGGCGAAGTGCCTTAAGCGCTGGCCTTATTGGTCCGGTGAAGCTGTGAAGTCTCGTCAGGCCAATAGCGTATCAGTTCAAAAAAAAGGTAACAAAGCGACGAACGCAGATATTATCGCATTTATAATATTACTAGGAATAACGAATCCTCTTAAACTTATGTGTGATTAGTCAGTTAGGCCTTAACAAAATTTATCCAACCAAAATGTATTTTCCCCAAGTTAAGGTAGTTAATTATTTAAATTATTAATACTAGATTAATTAATTCATATTGAGATGTTCATAAAAGGATAAACGATTAGTGAATTCTTGTTATAATATATAATCTAACGCTCACCATTGCTTGGGTATAGCATGCAACAAACGCACGTGTCCTTCAGAACACGAAGGAAGACAAGTGAAGGATTAGGGATATCGTCGGAAATATTATACGAATTGTCGTCTTAATATCTTCTAGACAAATAACCGGGCATTTATTATCCGTCTGATATTACCTAAATTTATTGTTTTCCATTTATAATTCCAAAATGCGAGTAGTAGTCGACTTATTGTCGTAAAACTACTTTTACCAGTTGATTTTTGCTCTGCGAGAATTATAAGCAATTTTCACAATGTATGTTAATATTTGTGTCGTTACATTTTAAAATGATTTGAATCCAATTTTAGCCGTTCCTAATATTTTACTTTATTGATTAAAATATGAAGATAGAGGCAGTCATAAAGACTGCGGACAGAAGTAGAAGCTCGAAGAAATAAAAATGTTTCTTTTTTGAATTTTCATATTAATTAAAATGTGAATGATAACATTTACATTTCAGAATCTGTTTATTGAAATTATTAACATTAGTGTGGTGTTCATAGCTATTGGCACTCGAAGCAATAATTATATACATTTTAATAGTCTATTGACTATTAATCAATAAAATCTATGACGAGCTGTAAAATATCAATATTACATGTACACAGGTCCGTACACTACGCATCGCTGGTTTGACACAAGCCGCGCAAGCGCAATACGGCCGGTCATGCTTACATAGCATGTCATGACGCGAAATTATAAATTTATCTCCTGCCAAAAATACCGCCGAACGCGCCCAAAGAAGTATTCACTTAAAAAACTGAAAACCTCATTAACGGCAAAATTTGAACTTTGTTCTTGGTGCATAAAAATGCAAATATTAAAAAAATTAAACCTTGTATATGAACGATTAAAATTGTGTTAGGCTCATTTTGCAATGTAATAATACATATTTAAGTTTTTGTGATTTAGTCCGTATTCTTGTGAATATGTGCTCCAAAGTTGTGACAGAGGACTTTCTCAAATATCGTCACTACACTTGCCCTTGCACTGCTTGTACCGAGTTGGTATTCCTATATTCCACCAGAATGTCAGTTAATTTTGTAGTTGGTCTACTTATGCTGCGTCCTCCGGTAAATGGTTGCCACTCGATCCGTCAGCCATCCGTTCTATGAACAATGTGTCTCGCCTGTTGCCACTTAAGAAGACTGAAGATTATATCGATGGCTTTGTTTCTTCTGCTCCTCATTTCTGAATCCCTTATTATTAGTGTTGAAATTTGAACCCTTGAACCTTTGAAGCCTTGAACTTTTTTGCAACGCAAATATTATTTCAATGAACTAGTAGTAAAAAGTCACAGGGTTTGAATTCGGTCCCAAAATATATAGTTAGTTTTAGTTCGGTCAAGGGATTATTAGGTCAACGGGTATCCGGCACTTTCGACAAAAAATACTAAGTATAAAGAGAACTCAACAAAATGAATGACAACAAGTTGGGTGCTTGCTGTAAAATGCTTCTATTCCGTGAATAGGCACCTTTATTTTACTTTAGTGTGCACCACGTAAGTGATTTTTAAAATGGCTGCAATACAAAAAGAAATATGGGTGAACGTTACTCGAAATTAAGTAGAGAGGATCCCATTTTTATTTTTTTATCTCACTTTTTATTATACTGTCTTTCCGGGATAAGATTTATTATATTCTAGCTGTGCGTCCCGGTTTCATTCATTTTTAATTTTACTCGATACCCAACGTCGCGTTACGCGATTCGCTAATACTATTTATTACTTTGTTCTCGCTTAGTGTGCTTTTAGAGCTACACTGTGTAATAACTGCTCTGTTCTTAAGGTTCGTACCGTGATATTACATCCTATAATCTCCCTTAATATGTAGACAATAAAATAGAATGTTTTCAATTATGGTAGTTTTAAAGATTAACTTTTTGAAAATGTCCTAAGTTTTATAATATTTATCTACATTTAATTTTAAGCCGTTATTGAAAACCTTAATTCTATGTTAAAACAGAAACGACGTAGAGTATCTTGAAATATGTTAAAACCAAGTACGAACTTAGAAATGTTCTTATTGGAATACACATTTTCCAGATAATATGCACGTCAACGCAGTCAAAGTCGCAGTTCATAGTCAGTATCTTCTATAATATAATATATCATTTAAGGACATAAACAGTGCATCCAAAGACACGGACATACATTTAATTGAACAAGTAATGCAGTTGCGATGCGAGAAATACCGTACGAAGGAAATCTCGGAAGATTTAAAGTCGGATTGTCTGTTGCCGCAACTAATGGAAGTGTCTCGCTGGACGGCTTATCGAGGGCTTAGAGTGGACAGTGGTGGAAAACTCGTAAGAATTCAATTCCTATTGATATTTGTCTACATACAAACAGATTAGCTTTTATAGAGGTCAATATGTGATGAAATTTTCGTGGCAAATCCGCCTTTTGTTAGCTATTACCGTTATATTAAAATGTGTTAAGATATGACAGACTTATTCGCAGTGACCACAAACCACGTGTAACACGAACAGTAGTGATAAACTGAGAGGTGTCACGTCCTCGACAAACTTTTTGACCACCCTGAATATAGTTGTACAGAACAAAGATTCAAGTATAAATACGTATTATATATATATATATATATATATATATATATATATATCAAATATATCAAAACAGCTTAACGATAAATAAATGCTAATCTTAGATTCCTATAATGGTATTTTAACTTTGTTTTGTACTAAACCCGATTATATTACACGGAAGCCCAAACTTACTGCTATATTGAGAGCGGCCTAAAAGATTGACGAGCACTCTAATAGTTATTGATGCCACTGGATGGCGATTGGCAATGGTTATAGGGTTACCGTGGCAACGGGACTGTTGAAAAAAAGATGAATATTGATTTGAATTAAATAATTGGCTTCTATTAACCATTCGTGTATTTTTATTTAAATGCGAATTAAGTTTTACCGACAGTCAGGATTCAGGATGCATATAGTCTTTTTGCTAATTCATGCTTAAAAAATAAAGGTATATGAACGCTTCTACTGACTTCTACTAACAATGTTGATTTTTACACACTAGATGTAGGCTAAAGCAGTTGTGTTTTTATTTAAAAAAATGTAAGTAAATGAAAGCTCTTTTAGAATAAATAAACAAACACGTAAATGAATTATTCTTATGAAAATTTAAAGTAAGTGATCTGCGTTATTTTATTTGCGATTCCCTTTAATATAAGGGTTTTAGTGAGCTTTTGTAAATATTTCCTTGCGTGGGAACATTCGCCATTGTGCTCAACGATAGGGGCAATCAGATGTTTGGGCTTACAAATGTAAAAACCTTTGCTAACGTAATTCTGTCGACCGCGTTAAATTTGATAGCTCTAAGAAGAGAATACATATTCGGAAATATCTGGAACAAGGACGACCTTTGTTAAGCTGCTTTTCTATAACAAACTTATTTCATATTTATATCATAATTCAACAATGGTGGTCACTGTCCAGTCTTTCTTCGTTTATTCACAGCTATTGTGTGTACACCATACACTAACACCATATTCCTACTACAAAAAGGGACAGTTCGAGAAATTTATAATATGGGGCCTCGCGAATCATTAAAGACAAAGTTTCAGGAATTCGGTATCTTAACTGTGGCCTTCCAATACATTCTTTATAATATAATGTATGTCCGCAAAAACTTTGATAAGCTGGATTTAGTAGAAGACCAATATAATTTAAATAATAAAAACAGTAACAAATTGGTCATTCCATGTTTCATGCTCACTAAGACCAATAACAGTTTTTTAGATAATAGTGTTAGGTTTGATGACAAAGTCCCAAAGCACATTACCGATATGCCGGATAGTGAGTTCAAGCACCTTGTCAAGCTGGTTTTAGGGTAGATAAGTATATGAATGATGGTCAAGTCTCAAAATGACGCCAAATTCTGTGCGTACACGAAAAACTAATGTAAATATCTATGTTTGTAAAAAACCAGATCGAGTTTCTTGACGGCTCTTCTCGATGACTGGGCTGTTTTTCCGAATTAATAAATTTCATTGTAAACACCAAAATATAGATATTTGAATACGAAATTTCGTATTTGAAATTACGTAGACTTAACTGCCAGATAAAAAAAAATAAAGAAACTAAATCGAATATAGTGAAGTATGACATAATACTATTGACCAGGCGATGTGTACTATTGACTTACTATTGAACAAGTACTTTTACCCCTTCCGGAATTACTATTGGTTTAGTGAATAGCCAATCATAAAAACACTTAAATGCTA
The DNA here is from genome assembly GCA_036509395.1 of Antheraea yamamai. Taxonomy (NCBI): domain Eukaryota; kingdom Metazoa; phylum Arthropoda; class Insecta; order Lepidoptera; family Saturniidae; genus Antheraea; species Antheraea yamamai. The sequence goes on along the minus strand of AP028437.1, from coordinate 1,650,115 downwards.
TTGGTTACAGACTCTCAATTGCATGTATTGAAATTTATCCGACTTGTTTCAGAATAGCTCCTTGCTCGCGTTTTTTTATATCACAAGTCCAACCTGTTTTTTTATTTACGTGGGGAAATCCCTTATGAATACGCCACCCTCTTGGAGGAGAGAGTGGGTTATGTCCTACTCACACGGACTAAAACCCCACGGTGTACCGTCCGCCGCATGGCGTACCACGTTGCTATTGAACAATTATAGGAATAGTAAAGTTTATCGGTCACCAGCGTATGTCCGCACTATTAGCTGTCTATACTAAAATTCTTGGATAGTTTAGCGGATCATTCTAGTTAATTTGTACAATTTGTAGAATAACTGATTTCTGCACATTCACTGTAACGGCTATACGTAACACTGGTTTTTTATGAATGGATTCCCATTTGAAAGTTGAAATTGCATTTTATGGAACACGACATAAAATTCGTCGTGAACGTCGTTTGCGTTCCCGAGGGTTGTGAAAACTTGTGAAATGTGAAAACTGAATTTCATGTGTTGCATTATTGACATAAAAGGAGAAACGAGTAAAAATGTGACTTAAAGAATACATAGTCAAATGACCTTTTATTACTTCCTACCTACAGTTGGAAAATTGAAAAAAAAAACTGTAATTGAATCCACACTGAATCTGCAAACATACTACAATCTTTTGTAGGTGGTAGAGCCGCGCTGAAGCTATTACTGGTTTCAGTATGAACAAGTCCGCTATCTGGAGTAGTACCACGAGACCCACAGAAAACTGACGTAAAGTAACATTGCTTGCAAGATAAATAAAACATATCTCCTTGTTGTCACACATTTACCTCAATATTACTATATCTTCTTTTCGATACCTTTAATTTTATACGAGTCGTAGCTATTTCGCTGAAGCTTCCAAAAATGTTAGTCAAAATTACCCTATTATACTTGTTACTTGTGTTGGATAGTGTAAACTTGTATTATTCTATTGTTTTAATTGTGTGAGAGATTTTTGTTTCAATAATAAACTATTTTTTTATGTCTCTATACATGTCAAAATTATCTAGATATCTTTTAAGTGGTAGAATATTTTATTCGGGAACATTTTCCTCTCCAAGCATTTTAGTGTGTTCTGACTGATGCATTTGAGATCCAGTCCTAGACCTAGTAATTTTATATCAGGAGAGATTATGGTCAAATGTTACAATCCATTATGTTTTTTTAAAGTTTTATTTGGGCACCAATCCTCTAGATTATTACTGCCATTATTGAGTAGATAATAAATAATATTACAAGTTTCTTATGATGATTTCAATGTTCTAACAAGATGGTGGCTTTATTGTTAGAAGAACCTTGTTAGTCCTCGTTGTCCCTTGTTAGCTTCCAAGGAGTTTATGTGACATTTCGAAGTTCATGCTCCGTGGTATTATTTTCGATCCACTATACTTGCGGATAATAAACGAACCACCACCAATATTACAAAATATAGAGTCAAATAAGACAAAATTATGAATAAAATCCACTACATGACGGACCAAGATCCCGCTAAAAATTCCAATCGATAAATAACACTTAATGTATAAAAGACTAAGATTCATAATGAAGTGTTCAGTAATGAATGAATATTCACAAACAAAATAATTTCGTAAGCAAAACGAGTAGATTTTGGCAGTATAATGATTATGTTAGCATTTCTCGGTCGAGCGGTCGTTATTTGTCGCTTTGAATGATTCAGATCATTTAGGGGTTGATCCGGCAGCCATCTGTCACAGGGGATACGAGCAACAGATGCCGCGGGTTCTCCTATTTCGTTAATATTTTCAAGGATTTTTATAGTAAAATGTGCGTGTTTTTTTATGTTGTTATCCAACATATTTGCTCTATAATAATAAGGTCAGATCTAGTAACTATTCAAATGTTCGTTTTATTCGAGCATTCGCCCTTATTTACTATTCAAGTACTACTAACCCGAGTATCCGAGCTTTTAATGTTTTTTGAATAGTTATTAAATCCTAACGCAAAAGAACTATGCACCCACATAACCATGTGAAACTTGGTAATTTAATACAACTGGAGAAAAAGAATACTAACATTATGCTATCACCGAAGCTTCTAACTTGTAACATAATAAATCAATGGATAGATGCAGGTAAAAGAATATACAACGTCCTGAAAACGAAGATGACTATAATGCAATAATTGCTAAAATGACCAAGCATTAATTCAATTGAAAAAAATTATCAAACTTAATAAAGAAAGTAGTTGTGGAAAATAGCGAGATCTTGAAAAATGTAGCCATAGACCAACTTGAAATCCATAAAGGTTGGTTATTTAAGAAGTTCTTTTGATTACTTTACCTTGGATCATCAGGTTCTATAAGATATTATTTTCTAAATTGAAGTAAATTGATATTGTATGTCATTGTTATGAATTAGTGTAATTACGCAAAGGATATTTCGACATTTACATTTCATTTAAGAGAATAGAATTAGTACTTTAGAATCACAACACTTGAGAATTTAAGGGTTGATATATTAACTTATGTTCTGTTAAAGAATGATATAACTTTACAATCTTCAATATTTCAGGTGGAGTCATATTTTTTGTTGTTATTGAATGAATATTTTTTAAAATTTTTATTTGAAACAATAGCGATGTTATATTCGACGAGCCGACGTTTATAAAATGTAGTTTTTGAGAAAAATATCAAACGTTAAATTTACTGAAGTCGAAGATTCTAAAGTAATAATAACAATGTCAGGCCGTAAGGTCCCACTGCTGCACCCTGATATGAAAGGTTTTAGTTTAGGGAGCTCAATGAAACTCAACCGTACTGCAAGCCGTATATTAACGGAGAGACTTAAGGATGAAACTTAAACTAAAATATTAGATTATATAAATCTACCTACATATGTTACACACCCAAAGGTACTTCCTGAGGAATGGTATGGACGTAATTATTGTATGCCAATCTATGGCGTATTCTTACTCCAAGAAATCCACAGTTCTATATTTTTCCTATAGACGGTGGTACTAAAAGAACATTTCTCACGCGTTTCCTAAGTTTCCCCACGATGTTTTCCTTCACCATCAGCTGATAGTGTTAACAGTTTAAAGTTTTAAGTTAAAAGTTTAAATTATACGCGACTTTAGAAAATAAAATGACGTCCACGTCGGAGTACGAACCTGCGGACTTCGAACAGATATTCCATCGGTCAAATCATTCGACTATCACGATTTTGTAACTTGATTATGATCTACAAAATATAAACTGCATTGCTGTTACCCTTCATGGCGAACTATTTCGATGACGCAGTAAACCATCTCAGCCTGGTGCTATAAAAGATGGTCGCGAAATATTGTTACCGATCCCCTCCATTAAATAACAGCAGCGAACGATTCATATCCCTTCGATTCTGCAGAGTGTGCTCGCGCCCACGCTCGCGTAACCACAGATCACACCGCTGTGGTCTGGCTCCGAATTTCGTTCCCGCACGTGGAACCCTGTGTGATACAGTAATACTGCACTTACTAGTTTTCACACACACCATTCTACACCTCTCCCACGTGCATATACGGAACATAGGCGCACAATACACATATAGTGCAAGGCTTTTCAAGCTTTTTCCGATTTTGGTTAATTAGTTCTAGCCAAATTGCCATATTCGAAATACATGTATGTGTTAGTGAGGCATACATGCTGGTACACGTATGTATGATTACCTTCTCTAGCTTAGATAGACTCGCGATGTTGCACCCAAAGTAACAGCCTAAGCCAAGGTTCAGCCACTTAGCGTCCTCGAGCTTGTTGCCGCACGACTGAACGCCTTAAGCACTCACTTAAAAAACCCCAGTAAAGTTGTGAAGGCCTGTCGTAAGTATGACCGTAGTGTAACTGTGATAAGTAGTTTGTTTTATTTACCATTATGTGTGCAACTAACCCATGGCTGTAACAATATTAAAGATATAAATTATTATTTCACGTTTCTTTGAAATTGTTATGTTTGCTTGATATTTCCAAATAGTTTTTTTGCCTAATCTTTCATACAGTAACTGTAAAACTTAGATTTTTGAGGTATAACTAAAAATAGATGTGATGGAAACATGTATGGTTTGACACATATTTTATAAAAATATTCATCAATTACGCAATGACTGGACTCTTTGTGTTCAGTATTGTAATATTGTTTGTAATTGATAGACTGCATTGAGGGGAGGTGTTGTTATTTACTTAATATAAAATTACGAAAGGTACACTTAATTGCCAGTTCAGCTCATTTGTCTGTTGTATAATATTTTATAGGTATTTCATAATTCACCGCAATCTCACCTGATGTTGTCGCAAATGTTAAATGTAGAGAGGGAATGACTCTTAAGTGCAGCTGCCAGAACACACCTGTAGGCGTTTGGCGACAGATTTTCAGATTGAGGGCTAGCTAACCTAGTTGAGCGGGTTTACAAAAAGTCTCACCTCCATACAGATAAATCAATTCATTGCATTCTAAAACGTCCCTTTCATCGTGCTGCAATTCATAAACCTGATCTTAAGTCATCTTTATTATATACTAAAAGATTTAGTTTAAAAAAAGACAAAGCCACGGGTTTCTGTTATTTATATAAGAATCTTTTCCCTTTGTACCTGTTACTCGCAATTGGTCCAATCCACTTCACCAATTCGATTACAAAACACGCTTGATCGGTCTTTGCAACCTCAGGGAGACCGTTAGCCCTTTCATCTTTACGTGGACCCTATGATTTCTGGGTCAAGATGTCGCAATATAATAAATATATATGTCCATTGGATAACAAAACTTGCTTTCGAAGCCAACGGGAAAATGGGAACTGATTTCGTTGATACAGTAAAAGCTGGCATAATGCGTGGAGGAAACTTTTTGATTAGTCGCATAATATTGACAATGTGAATAATTTTCTAAGACAACTTAGATAGTATAAATCCAGTGAATGCTTTTTTCTTATTTAGACTTCATTATCTATACATAAAAAATCATTGAAGCGATGATTGTTTAGTTCAGGGGTGGTCAAGCTTCTTGATAACCCGAGGCATTTTTCAAAATTTGAATTTTTTCGCGAGCCGCAGTTATACGCGTGTTTAAAAGGTATTAACTTTATGATATTTACGGTATGGTATTTATGGTATTAACTTTATGGTAAAGGTATTTTATGGAATTATATTTATTAATAAATAAAAACATATAGATAAAAATATTACGTCACTGTTTATGTTCGAACGCGTAGTTTTCTTTGAGTCATATTATTCTTAACTTGGACGGAAATGAAATTTGTTACAACGTTGCATTTAGTTTTTCATATTTGTTTTCAGTCATTTAAAAGACATTTTGAAACACATTCGCAACGACAATATTAAAATAATATATAATAGCACTAAAATGAAAAGGCAACTTGAGTACATTTATCGAGAGCCACAAATAATCTTTCAAAAGGCCACATGTGCCGCATATTGGCCACCCCTGGGTTAGTTGATAGCGTGTTCAGGCATCGTGTCGATGGACGTAGGTTCGAACCTAGCAACTGAGTTGGAGCTTTCGGTGAAGGAAGAGATCGTGATGAAATCATAGCATGGTGGTAGGGCTTTATCAAATCAGTTTCGCTAGTTACCACCCTTGAGTTGAAAAGTTATCGCCAAGCACCTGTTGGTGTGTTCCGGCAGTTATAATTGAGATCCAGCTCTCTCTAAGTGTAGTGTGTTAAACATCTGAGACCACATTGTCATTTAATATAAGATGGCATTGTGGTCAAATGCTAAAACCTATCAAATATTTTTTAAAAACCCCTACACTCTACACTCTTGGTGTTTGCACTTTGATTGTTTCATGACAGCATAGTTAGAAATGGTTATTTTGAATATATTATATTTATATTATTAGTGGTCCAAACTGGATCATAGTAAGGGGTATAAATTTCTTCTGTGTGTACATAAATAAACCAACAATTCACTTTTATGAAGCAAATTACTACATACCTGCCGCGTGAATTACATTCATTTCAATGTAAGACTTTTTTTTTCGATTTTTGTACATTTATTATACTTACTTCTATTATTCTATTTCTATTATATATTATTAATATTTATTATATAATATTTCTATTCTATTCTATTATACAAGCTAATAAGTTAACACAATATTTATTGATTCGGAGGCGATATGAAGGTCATCAGGTCAGCTAGTATATATGTATTACATTGATTTTATTGAGTATTGTACAAACGTTATTGATTTAAAGAGCGTGAAGTATTAAGAATAGAGACCTATTAACTCATCAAAGGTAAGGAAAATAAGTAATTTTTTTAAAATTATTAACACTGAAAGTGGCTACAAAATTAAAAAGAAATAAAAGAAATCGGTTTACAAACTAAAATGTACCGAAGAATCTGTTTTGGTGTTCATTTTTATATTTACACTAGCGGGCCCGGCAGACGCTGTCCCGCTCTGACTATAAAAAAAAACCTTGACAAATTATATACTAAAACCTTCCTCATGAATCACTGTATACACTGGTGAAAATCGCATGAAGATCCGTTCAGTAGTTTTTGAGTTTATCGCGAACAGACAGACAGAAAGACAGACGCGGTAGGGGACTTTGTTTTATACTATGTAATGATATAAACGTATAGATGTAAACTTAAACGTTTGTATTAAGTATTTCGAGGCAGCACTGTTGATCCTTTTGCTAAGACTTGGTAATGGATGATATGTAATCTAGATTTGTCACGTTGAAGCCGGTATCTAATTAGTTCATACTATTATTTAGCTTTCTGAAACACGTACTTATTATGTGTATGACTCGACAACTCTGCATCGTGTTTTATATATATTCTTTGCTGTTCTAACAACCCTATTATATATTCTATAAATGTAAAACATTGCGAGGATGGATGGATGTTTGTTTCTTCCTTACACGAAAACTACTGAACGAATTTTTATGAAACCTTTACCTTTATATAGCTTATATATCAGAATAACACGCAGAATACAAATTATATAGATTTTATTTAAAGTAACCAAAATATAACGATGAGTGTCAAGTAAGTCCGAAAAAATCTTGACATCTATGAATGTGCGTTTCGTAAATTGTTAAAGTTACATGAAAATAATGTATGGTATCATCATTTATAAAGACGCAAAAGGAGACCAAGTGGAAGGCGGTCGCTAGTCTTTTATAATGTACACATCAATGACAAAAGTTTGATTTAAGAAACGGACGTGAACCAATAAGTAAATTGGAATTAGGGTAAGTGCTGTGTACGTCTGTCTGTCGTTCTATTACTGCCTTTGAAGTCCGGGTCGTGAAAAATTGATTAACGGATAATATTTTTAAATTATACTTCCTTCACATTATTTTATTCGGTGCTATATGTTAATTTATCTTTCTCCATAAATAAGCATCAATTGTCTAATGTATGTAAGCGCTTCGCTTCACTTACGAAAAGTTAATAAAATCTCCATATAAAAAGGTGAGTGACAGATTGAACAGAAGTTAGTAACTCTTTAAAAATATTGTCAGAATATACAAATTAATTATTATTATATTTATTATTAAATTAATTTCAATTTATTTGAATACATGGTCGTGTTGTAAAAGAACTATTTGGTTTCATTTTCTTCGTTATTACACCCGTGTGAAGCCGGGCGGGACACTAGTTATATATTATTTAAATACTTTGTAGATTTTTTAGCAATTGACCACAATCTTATCTGATACTAAATGACGATGTGGTGTAGGATAATAAATACGCTATACCTAGAGGGACCAGCTCTCAAGTGCAGCTGCCGGAACACATCAGCAGGTGCTTGGCGACAGATTTTTAATTTGAGGGTGGTAGCTACCGGGCGGCGGACTTAGCAAAAGACCTAACACCATGCTATGGTTTCATCACGATGTTCATCGGAAGCTCCGAGATTCTTGCTACGATTCGGACTTAAGACCATCGACACGGAGTCCGAACATGCTGTCAACTAAACCAACATCGTCTTAAGGGGCAAATTTATAGCTCAGCCTAGACTTCGCTAAGTAGTTACTCAGCACAATCTTAGCTTTCGGATTTATAGTCTAACTAGCTGACCCAGCTACGCGTTGCTGTGGCTCAGTTATTACATGCTCAATTAAAACTATGATAAAGTATTTGGTTTTATGGGGTATTGAGTCTGCCTTAAAACTTGATACAGAAAAAGCGAGGTTACGTGGTAAATAGATTAACAGAACACGTGCATCATAAAATAGAGTGGGAAAATTTGAAATTAAAACGGGGCGCCATCTATGCGATACCTATAACAGTCGGTCCTACAGTTTTCTGTCGACAAACTAATTTAAAGAGCCATCTGTTCAAGACTTATGAAACTTACAATGAATAACAATAATTAACATTGACAATCATGTAATTTGTAATTAAAAAATATTAATGTCATTAATCGAAATATAAATTATCATATCTCTCAAGTTGAACCAAATTATAGATAAATGCCAACTTTCATGAAGATCAGTTGAGTAATCTCGGAGTTCATCGTGGACAAACATCATGATACTGAATTTTTATATATTTAGATTACGCTAAGCTTATAGTTAGTTAGCTTTGTATCAATACTATCGACTTTATAAAATGTCTTTAATTGTAAAAAATACGTTGAATTATGCATTTTGGAAAAAAATGAAAGAAATATGTTAATCGACGATAAAAGAAAGAATGGCAGCCTTCCGACATCACTGCAATGGAGGATCAAGCGAAAAACAAACAAGGGCGTCAATAAACTGCCACTGCGTTGGCAAAGATGCATTGATTGCATGGGTGATTACTTCGATTAATACAAACAAAAAATACATGAAAAAAATTCGTTTAAATTTTTTCACACAAAACGGCAATTTCATAGGTAAAGACCTAATATATACCTATAAGCCTTCCTCAATAAATAAGCTATCTAACACTGAAGAAGATTTTTCAAATCGGGCCAGTAGTTCCTGACATTAGAGCGTTCAAGCAAACTCTTCAGCTTTATAATATTAGTATAGGTACGTTACGCTCGTCAGTTTTCGACCGGCCAGAGCAAATAAATTCACAAAGTACGTGAAAAAATTTGCAAGTAATTGGGTTTCACTTAAATCGTGCCAGGATTTTCACCAAGGTCAAAGGCGTTGTGTTGCTAATTACATACCTTTTACAGGCTACATGGCATAATTTCTAGATAAATTTTGTGACCACACTATCACTGTACGTTAGGTGAAAGTTCTCGTCTTCATATGAAATAAATACTACATATATTCAAACTAGTCCACAATTTTTGGCGGGTTCTTGAAATGTCATGTAATGGATTTGTTAATCGTATCAGGAGACGGGCTTTGAATAATTGTAGAAAATCTAAAAGAATTATTGAACATATAATAGTTTTTACAACATGACGAGCGATAATAGAATGAATAGAACGTCGTTTTACATTTTAAAATAAGAACGTAACATCTTGGTTGCTATGGTGTTTTTATTTCTGTTTAGAAAGGAGTATCCTTAACAGGAATTTATATTTTACTCATAGTCTTGTGTTATTTGGCTCTATATTTTTTAAATATTGATGGTGTTTTACGTAAAATAGTTTGGTTATTGTGCACATGTGAAGTGGATGGAAAATAATACTACGGAGCATGGATTCTGACTTGCCACCAAAACTCTCTGAAAAGTTCTAACAGGACGGCCACCATCTTGTTAGTTTATTGAAATGATCGCAAGAAATTTATAATATCATTACCTACTCGACGGTGGCAGTAATAATATACTAGAAAATTGGTTGTCAAAAAAAACTAGACTACAAAATATTGACACCCTAGTCCTAACACTTTGTTCGCAACTCACGCACGCGTTGTATCTTTTTGAGAATCCAGCGTCATCAGTAAAGTCCTCGTGCGTGAAATAACAAAACTTTATTGCTCTTGCAACAGATATATATTCAAGTCTGCTATCCTCAAAATGTATATGATATACGAGTACATAAAATATTTCATTAATGTCTCTAGATGGCAATAACGACTATATAACAATAATGAAATTAGCTGTTAACTAATAAGTTTATAAACTGTTATAAACTGTTATCAGTTACTCTCTTGTTGGATTATTTGCTGTTTAGATTCGTATTGCAATTTGTAACAATTACACGATAATTAAATGAACATTTGTGGTTCCTAATACAACGGAATGACAACTTGAAGTGCTTTCCTTTGTACATCTATTCATTGTTACGTATTATTTTCTTGTTCACACGTTGCATAGCACTGTCTAATCATAGTTGTTGTCAATAACGATAACGCATAATCAATAACAGACGTTACGTTATTAGTTATTGTAATAATAATCAGTAGTTTCTTTTAGACTCATGATTTTTATTCTAAATAACATCTTTATGTTATGTAATTATCTAACGTCTTTATATTTTGGCTTCCTCCCGGGAGTATGAAAACAAATGTTTTTTTTTAATTTTCTTTAGGACATAAAGAGTTTAAAAAATGTTGGTTTAATAAAACACAAGAATACTGAAATATAGCTTTAATCACCTTTATAATGTCTCATATTTACATAGCGCCTTATAACTATTTAAAATTGAATGTATATAATAAAATGTCGCACGTTGTACACTTTAATAAAAATCATAACTTCAATAACATTATGTAACCTATAAAATTGACAATATTGATAATACAATTGTTGGCGGCGATGTAAAATAATAACTACACATTGATGACAATAAAAAATTAAAAACATTAAAAATTGGTGATTATGTACAGTACGAAAAAATATTTTGGAGAAAAACCAAATAGCACATTAAAAAGTGAACTAAAATTCACTGGTTTCTCTCAAAATACTAGTTTTAAAGCCAACCCACTTTAACACTGGTTGTATAGATACCATAGGATAAACAAATATTTATTTCATTGCTTTAAATACTGGGAGTTAGCTTCATAAAACCATGCGACAAAAAGGTATCAATATTCGAGATGATATTACAATGATTTAATAAATAACCAGTAAAAATTAAACAAAAAAAATTATAAACAAATTTGTCGCTTCACTTTTAAATGGTCACATGAGTGCGATGTAAAAAGCATTCACATGCTCGTATAACGAGCTCCACAGAGCTACGAAGCTGCAGTTCTTTTTCAAATATGATAACACACGTGGAATTTAAAATGTACGTAAACGTACGTACCTTATATCGTTGTCTGTTTCAAACAAAGAATATCTCACTTAACAATTGTATTTGAAAACAGTTCAGACTAAGATGCAACCGATAGCTTTATAGTCCATTGAAAAGTTACATTTGGGGTTGCGTTTTTTAGAGGACGCAATTTTATTTTTTTGATGTGTGGGGGGGGTCAGTGTAAATCTAAAACCAAGTTTGTGGGGTCGCCACCCTTGTCCCACGGCCACCATCTTGAAAATAGGGGTTGAAATGGTATTTACGATATATCTCTTAAACTATTTATATTATAAAAAAAATTTGTTAACATTTTTTGTTGCAAATTAAATTCTCTACAACTTTGCTCCAGTAACTTTTTGTCGTAGAACTATAAATAAAAAAGTTATAAGCGAAAATCTTCAGAAATTTGAGAAAAAAATTTATATTTTTCGATGTAACTTTTTTTTTTATCATTTTACGAAAAAATGATATCTGACCATTTTTGTACATCCTTTTTTGAGGAACAACTTTTATTCGCATCATTTTTTCATTAAGTCAATAGCTAAGGATTTACAGCGCTCCGAAGCGAGTACTATTTTTCAGCACTACTTTTTTTATTATACGTGTGTACCTATAATATGTCATCAGTTATTGTTTGTTTTTTTTTTCTTTGTTTTTACTTTATTATTATAACATTATTAATTATTATAACATTATTTATTATTATTTAAAAGAGTCAATAATTAATTATTAATAATATTGCAAAATTTGTAATTAAAAAAGTTATAATAATAAAGTAAAAACAAAGAAAAAAAAAACAAACAATAACTGATGACATATTATAGGTACACACGTATAATAAAAAAAGTAGTGCTGAAAAATAGTACTCGCTTCGGAGCGCTGTAAATCCTTAGCTATTGACTTTATGAAAAAATGATGCGAATAAAAGTTGTTCCTCAAAAAAGGATGTACAAAAATGGTCAGATATCATTTTTTCGTAAAATGATAAAAAAAAAAGTTACATCGAAAAATATAAATTTTTTTCTCAAATTTCTGAAGATTTTCGCTTATAACTTTTTTATTTATAGTTCTACGACAAAAAGTTACTGGAGCAAAGTTGTAGAGAATTTAATTTGCAACAAAAAATGTTAACAAATTTTTTTTATAAAATAAATAGTTTAAGAGATATATCGTAAATACCATTTCAACCCCTATTTTCAAGATGGCGGCCGTGGGACAAGGGTGGCGACCCCACAAACTTGGTTTTAGCTTTACACTGACCCCCCCTACACATCAAAAGAATAAAATTGCGTCCTCTAAAAAACGCAAGGTAAGGCCTAAAAAATGTAACATTTCAATGGACTATTACGATATTGTTGACGATATAAGTTTAAGTTACCTACATAATTTATATAGGAGGTAGATAGGCAAGAGATAAGCTTATAATTTCGCATGATGACATGCTAGTAAACGTGACCGAGCGTATTACGCTTGCACGGCTTGCGTCAGACTAGTGACGCATGGTATAGCGACCTGTGTACATGTAATATTGACATTTTGCACCTCGTCATAGGTTTGATTGATTAATAATAAACTTCATAAGAATGTACATATTTATTGCACCGTGTGCAAAGAAATCCATTTTCCAATATAAAATTGAGGGAAAAATATCATACATTTTTACGGTGTTATTATTATTATTATATATTATAGGAGGCAAACGAAAAGGTGATTCACCTCATGTTATGTGATCACCGCCGTCTATAGACACGAGGAAGGGGAAGGGGTGGGGAGGTAGGCCTCTGACACTCTCACCGACCGAACGAAACGCAACAATGCAAGCACTGTTACTTCACGTGGGCGTTTCTCTGGGTCGGGTGATAGAACTACGAGCGAACCGACCCATTCATGCTGAAACCAGTAATGGCTTCACCGTGGCTCTACCACCTACTAATAGTCATTATGTTTTTTCTTACGTATGTTTATTTTTAGAGAAGTCATACGCGTTCATTTAACTTTATCCTTTTCACGTTTTGATCAAACAATTCGCTGTATCGGTTGCATCTTTTGATAATATCTTATCAACATTTTTTAGAAAATGACCAAATCTTGTGTTTTTTTTTTATACTTCATACTGTTGCAATTTAATTTATAACTTATAGTTATATGAAAATAAGTCATAGAACAATTTAATTTACAGTACTATTTTATTAACAATTCTTATTATTCTCAAAATTCATTTTTGCATGCGTGTTAAAAATAAAAACATATAATAAAACTCTTCAAAGGTTGTTTAAAACAAGTCAAGATAAATATTAAAGTGTTGAATGGTAATACAAAATCAGTTTAATAAAAATGTAGACTTGTGCATCAATGTAGAGTTAAAATATAACTAAGGTACTAAGTCACTTAAATAAATTCAAACTTTGAACAAAGTTTACAATATTTGCATTCTCATTTCATAATAATATTTGTCATGTACTTCAACTTAGAAAAAAAACTAAAACTATTACAATATAATAGACACATTAAAATGTTTATAAAAGAAGCAGCACCAGTTTAACAGAAATAATAAAAACTAAGCGAGCCACCAAATACAAAGTAGCTGTGTATATTGTCGGCTACAAAAAAGCCTAAACAAATTACACCACCTTGTAAATATGTTACAATACAATTTAAAAAAAATATTGCTGATTTAGGAACTATTTTTCCGAGCGCCGGAGAGCCCTCAAATACATATAAACCAGACTACATAAAAATTAACGCAAAACTGGATCAGGTCAGAACATTTACAGAACACGCTAAAAACTAAAATCGTGATAACTTGGAACGGGCGAAGTTAGATATTTTAGTAGGTGATAAAAATGTTCACAAACATTTACCAGAAACATATTTTATTCAATTCTATTTCAGACCTATCGAATAAATCAACTTAGATTGGACACTATTAAATACTTTGAGGGTTTTGTTTCTAATAGATCTGTATAAACAATATAGAAAAGAATTTGATGTAGAATATTAATCTCAGTGTTAGTATCGATTACAAGGAACGCTTTTAATAAACTATTGACCTTATCAATAGTTAAAAAGCCAACTAACAATTCAGTCTTCGGTACCAAATCTACGTATCTAGCATATTCACTTTGCAAGTACTGTAAGTCAAATGCGAATGTAAAAAACACGAATGCATCCAGGAATGTAAAAACAGAAATTGTTAATTTAGAATAATCAGTCTTGAAAACGGTTTAATGAACGCTAAAACAGGCAAGCGATGTCATCATAGCTAAGTCAATTAAAAAAAAAACGAGTACCACAAATAATAAATACTTAAAATATGTAACATATTGTGTACACAATTCATGGCGTTACAATAAACAAAAATGGTCCGTATTTGTACGGGATTAGGTAAAAAATCTAGCATGAATATATTTACACGAGCACCGACACTCATAACTGTTTTCAATGCACCTCACTTAGTTTTCACGCTTAATTTTCCCGATACCAGTACACGGATAAATAATTCACTCTTTAGAACGTTATCATTATTCCTTGAACATCGCTATCTGAATCATCTGCATTCGATAAAGGGTTTAACATTGTTAATACATATTTTTTTACAAACCAAAAAAATAATATAATATCCAACATTTGATTTGGCACGACTGGGAGAAGTGAAAGCTATGTATAAAGCTAAGGCTATATTCGATTTTGTACAGGATTATCTTTGTTTATCACAGTCATTGCGCTATGCGATATAGACAAAACATTACAAAACCGAGCCGATCCTAGCCGAACGTCTTATTTTTTCCTCGATGTGCCAAATCATATACCGGATACTGTATGGTCAATCGATTCTGAAGCTCATGTGGAATAGATAATGTATCATCCAGATAGAGTCGATATTCAAGAAAAATAACGCATTCACTTAAAAGCTCATTGGCACTTTGGTTAGAAATTCAGTCTTTCTAACTACTACACTTCCGTGCCGTCTTCACCTTCGTCTTCAAATAGAGGCTGCTCGTTCGGTTTCCCCTCGGTGCTTGGCTTCTTCTTGGGTTTCGGTGGAGGCCTTGGCGGGATTTTTCCGCTCCTACCTAGAGTCCCCGATTGATTCATAGAATTATTAGTCTCGTCTTTGCGTTCATCCTTAGATGGGGAATTGACTTCTTTATTTTCTACCTTTGGTCGTCTCAAAGAACCAGTTTCGGGTTTGCCCTTTCTGCTTATAGTGTCAGGGGTGTCACTGAACAGGACTTTTCGTGGTTCAGAATGTGGTGTTGAAGTGTTTTTAGCTGTCCAACTCATACGATTTACTGGTTCCTGTGGACCAGGTGTCGATAGCTGCAATGGCAGTTGTGAACTGATACTGTTCCTTACATTGTTTTGAGAAGGAACGGGTGACGGCGCTGGTTCCTGTTCTTCGATCGGCGTGTAGTACACTGGCAGGGAATTTGGATATGCGGTAGGAGTAGCTGGCAGGGGTCTATTCCTCATTGGCGAGAACTGGTTCTCCAATCCAGCTTTATTCAGGGAAAGTACGGAGCTTCCATCAGCAGTTGTTCGCAAACCTAAATTGTCATACAAAGGTTCCTGTGCCTCGGTACTTGGCAGGATCTGGGTACTCGCTGTGCTTGACCAGCTAGGAACTCGTGGCCTTCGCGGTATTGTTACATATCCTTGTCGTGGAGTTACGACTGGAGGTGTGATAGGAGATGTGAAGGGCGATTGAGATCGGGAATATGGTAGTGTTCGGAAAAGATTGTGATTTGTGGTCATACCGTATATCGGTGAATGGATTGGACTGACTGGGTTAAGCTGTGGTGGTAATCTGGTAGTGTCGGGGACAGTAGAGGCATTACTAGCTGCCGGTGAGATTTGAGCGCCTCTTGGCGGAAATGAAAGTAAGTCAGGAGGATACGCTCTTCCGTCAGTACGGGCGTACTCTACGTTGAGTGCGTCTTGTGATCGCTGTTTTGACAAATGCTCGTATCCCAGCGAGCGTTTCTCATCTTCATTGTGTGCTGAAAGAGACAAATTAACCTATATTATTGGTTTTCAGTAAACATCATCTTATTTGAAGGATTAAATGGCAAATTTACTGTTTAAAAACCTAAAAGAGGTAGAAAAAATATTTCGATAATTAAGAACGAAAAATTGTTTACTTGTTACTATACTGTAGATTCCAATAAACTCCAGTACTGATTAGGATTAACAAATTTTATTGACTAA
This sequence comes from Antheraea yamamai, assembly GCA_036509395.1. Lineage (NCBI taxonomy): Eukaryota > Metazoa > Arthropoda > Insecta > Lepidoptera > Saturniidae > Antheraea > Antheraea yamamai. The sequence continues at coordinate 1,633,697 of AP028437.1, read as the reverse complement.
AATAGCTTTTAACTGTTGGACAAAAAAAGGAGTATTTGCTAGATTGTTGTATAAATAACTTACCGAACACTGAATCATTGTCCAGCAATGTTTTATTCAATTCAGACATCTCTGTAGCACCGCCTGTAAGTGATGGAGGGACCTCGTACCGCCTTGGCGGCTTTGTGACCGGATTCACTGCTGTTATCAAACTCTTTTCCATCTCCGGTATCACAGACCCTTCGATCAGTGCTTCACCGTTTGTCGTATCAGTCTTTTTATCAGAACTCCTTCTTCTACAGCAACAGTAACATAATATCACCAAAATTATCAAAAGTATTGCCGCTGTGCAAGACACTCCTATTAATACCGGCATCATATTGTTATCCATACCAGCTGGGACTATTGTATTTGGAGGAATGTATGTAACAGCTAAGGTTAAACTTCTCTCTTCAACACCTCCAGGGTTCTTAGCGACACACAGGTATTCTCCGTTATCAGTACTTTCGACATTAATTATAGTTAAGTTAACCCATTTACTGTAATACTCGTTAGTGCTCTGTATTATATTGTACTTGGTCTCTCCTTGATAGCGGTATGAATCGTCGATGATCTGTGCGTTTAGAACCCAGTTTACTTCTGGCACAGGATTACCGTTAACTTGACACGATAAAGTTACGTTATTATCTGATACCCTCAAAGTAGTACTCGCAGATGGATACACTATACTAGGTCGACATGCAAAGTCGCTAGAGTCTAACTCTTTCCATCGTTTGCCTTGAACTTTTAATGGTTCAGAGCAGTATATGTCGGTGGTGTAAATTTTTTTACTTATGATCCAATCGCGAAATTGTTGTAAGAAGCAATCACATCTCCAGGGGTTGTCCTGGACATCCAAATTTAAAAGCGAAGGTAAATCGTTTAAGACATCCTTTTTCAAATGTGTTAATTTGTTTCCGTCGAGTCGTAAAAAGTTTAGTTTCGGGACGTTACTAAATGTTTTTATTCCTATTTGAGCAATTCTGTTATTACTCAAGTCAACCTTTTGTAATAGATCTAAGTTGCTGAACAATCCGTCATCTAATTTCTCCAATTTATTGTCGTTTAACAGAATCCATCTTATTTTTTTCGTTTCTTTAAACGTGTCTGGGTGTAACGTCTTTAGATCGTTCTTCGATAAATCCAATTCAATCACAATCGCCAGTCCGCTGAAACCGTTCTTCTGTATCGTCTGTAATTTGCATTCACTTAACGTCAGTTTCCAAAGATTGATGAGGCCGACATCTTGAAAAGCGTGCATCGTTATTTCGTACAGGTCGTTTCCAGTGAAGTTCAGCTTTTGAATGTCGGGGCTTAACGTTTTAGGAATAGTATCGAAATGACCGTGGGAGCAGTCCGCCTGTTTGTCGCCGCTCGCCCAAACGCATTTGCATTTCTCCGGGCAATTACTCGTGAAATCAGCCGTGATCGTCGCAAACAGGAGGTTAAGGATTATGATCTTCCTGATCGTCGTGTCCCTCATTTTTCTGTAACAAAACAAACATACTTTGAAGATGTTTATGAAGTAATAAACATTCGAAATCTCGAAATAGATAGTGGTGGAGCGCGTACTGCATTTAACGATAGCATTAAAAACACCGTGAAGATTGTTTTATGTACTTCAACAACATTAAAGTTAAGTTTACAAACGCGAGGTATTAAAGTAAGGGGTTCTTAATAGCGCCTCGGTGAGGATGAAAGAGATAGCGTATTTGATTAATGGAAGCGCAAACATATCATTCAACATCAACAAACAATGGCTTATTGAATAAGCCCTAAAATAAACGTATCTCGAAAATGGAATAATCAAATTGGTACCGAAACAGATGTAGCTGATTTAAAAAATACATATCTCTAGCTAAGCTAGCGACTTCGTTCTCACGAAAGCAACGTTATAATTTCATGGAAACTGCGTGTTTTATCAGGATTGGACGTTTATTTTCTTACTCTTCTTATTCATATTATAAATGAAAAAGGTTGTGAGGACGTGTCCGAATTCTCTATCATCTAAAAGCTATAATCGCCTCGAAGTAATTAACTCTTTACGCTTGAAAGTATTTACATATAACAGAAGCGCTTAAATTTCAATATCGTCATAAAATTTTGGAAATAAATAAACAATATTAAAAACGCGTTTTTATAGAATTCACTTTAGACAACGATTAAAATAAATTGGGTCAGAAATTTCTTTTAACAATAATGTTACTTCAAGAGACATCAAAAATGATACCTACTTATGAGACGAAATTAGATGACTCCAAAAGATTTCAAGGCTCATTAGTCTCAGTCTGGGCACGGGAAATAATTACATTTAGAGCAAAGGCGCGCATAAACTTGAGACATTGTGACTCGGAATGCCGTTCCGCAGTGTGATCTGGGCCTTATGTCTGTAGGAATAAAGGCGTCAATACATAGGAGATAGCGATTTCAAAGGATTATTATTAAAATATTTTACCGACTGGCTTTTTCTCTTATTTCTTTTCCGATGATGAATATAATACTGGAGTATCATATCATAAGATGTGAATTTGGACCATATTCGAGTTTTTGGTAAAGCATAATCATTCTTATGAATGAAGACAAAATGATTAGCCATTTGTAGTCCCTATCCTAAGCTTATTCAAGAAAATCATATATTTTTTACGTTCATCAAAATTTAGCATAAAGCGTCATAATCTAAAATGCCTTTATTTTAAATTAAAAAACGATTACATCCATCATCAGAGGATGTCGAAATTCTATAAACCTTCTAAAGCGATAGAGGAACTTGCTAATTATCGCCTTAAAAACGAAGTTGAGTACGTTTTAGAGTTTATTAACAGTGTCATGTTTAAAGACACAGATAATATGATAAACTTAGAGGAGGACCGACTCCTGAGTGCAGCTGCCGGAACGTATTTATAGATGTTTGGCGACAAATGTTAAATCTAAAGATGATAGTTAGTCAGACGAGCTTAGAATAAACTCTACCACCATGCTATGATTTCATCGCAATATTCTCCTTCACTAATAGCTCATGCTTATTGTAGAAATTGGAAACTACGTCGTTCGATGGTGTTTTCAAGTACACTACGCCAGTGATCGGCAAACTTTTCATCCAAAAGAGCCAAATATAAACAACACAAAATTGAAGTTTATTCAAACAACTTTCCTTTAGAATGAAGTTTTGTTTTAGTAGAGAAATTTTTATGGAAATAATTAGTATTAAAAGTACAATCTAAAGCTCGCCTTTATTAAATATGTCCTTTTTTGGAAGCGACTAACCGTGCTACTCTTGTTTTTTAAAAATGTGCCTCTCTTCTGTAGGCTTGCATTTCAAAAAGGCAAGTTAATAAATAATATTCCGAGTCGGCACTACACATTTTGTGGAAGAGCCATAGCCAGAGAGTGAAAGAGCTGCGGTTTACCGATCACTGCACTACACAATTATCGCTGTAAAATGTTCAAAGTTAAAACCCTAACTGTGCTCTATTCTTTATAGATTTACTGGTAAGATGATTTGGGTATTGCGAGGCAACAACGTCGGTTGCTTAACTGAGAATTGCTTATAAACGGGAATATATTCTGTATTTATACTTTTGTAACCGGTATTCTACGGCTTATGTTTTGCGTAGCACGTAATCAGGTGAAAGGGTTCTATTTAAAAAATATGTTGATACGATATAAACTAATCTATACATATAATAAGATTGTAAAACTAACGGGTCTCTAGTTTTTAAATCTTAAAACATGTCATCATTATTCTCAAGTAATATGTAGTCTTTGTTTTATTAAAATCGGTCTACTTTATCAAAAAATATTGTAATATGAATAACGTCTCGACTTAAGTACGAGAAAAGAGTAGGTGCGTAAATGCAATGCAGTTTCTTATAAAAACGAGATATTATATAATGTACAAATAATATCTAAGGCACAGTATACGAATGACTGTTTTATGCATTAAGTTCCGCGCGGTCGCTGTCGCGGCCACAGCTACTTCGTAAATAAAAATACGGCGCTTGGCATTAGTACCCGCAATCGCTTGTTACTCAAGTCATACGTCAACCCCTACGAGGCGACACGAGAGGCGCCTCGCGTTTCCTACAACGAAACGGTGATCTTCGACATTTGTAATTCTGCCCTACATTCGGAACGCCCATCAAAAGATATACGAGCGGTTCTTAACAAAAAATAGCCAAGATAATATCATACCATAATAGTATATAAATATCTGAAGTAAATAGGTCCATTTTGCGTTTATCGAATGAAAACAAATCATTACCGTTTATGTATGTATGTATGTTATATTTTGAGTATTATGACCTACATTATAATGAATTTAAGTCAATTTGTATTCCCTCTCCAATACGTTAGTCAATCTTTAAGAGAACGTCAACATAAGGTTAGCATCATTACGCGTATCTGATTCTGGCGTCAAGTTGTGTATATCCAGTAATCGGGCGTAGTGGTAGAGTGCCTGTATTCGACTGATACCACCAGCCACATGGTGTCACCCATCACAGTTACCCCTATTTCAGGTTGCCACCTTTTCGGGGTCAATCAGGATTTCCAGCTATCGAGAGGCCTTTAAACAAGCAAGACAGCGGTAATATAAAATAACAGCTTATAGTTAGGAATATATATTTTTAAGTGAAATTTTCCAACATTATACATCTTAATAAAATATATATAAAAGTTTATTGGCCTTAATTTATTTGATACATTTTTTTAACTTTTCTACAATTTGTACACAGAATTTTATAAAACTGTCCATAGTGTTTTTGTTACTTACTAAATTTATGAGTTCATTTTTGCATACTGTGATTCCAAGTTTCACTTCTAATTCAGCTCAAATTAACCGGAGAACATTAAGACTACTTCATCTGCATAAGCTTGGAACTATATACCTTTTTCATCTAATTTTTGTAACAATTGATCAATGATTATATTCCAGAACAACGGCCCGCTGACTGAACCTTGTATGCATCCCTTATTAGTAGTTTTTGTAAAAATTTTCGCACAATAATTAATTACGACTTCTCTACCATCCAGATAATTATTAATTAATTTTCTTAAATTTATAGGACATTTATGTTTAATAAGTTTTGTTTTTAGTGCCAGCCACCAAGCATTATCGAACGCACCTTCAATATCTAAAGATATTATTACAATATTAATTTTCTTATGGTTTAAATTCATTTTAATCTGTTCTAGGAGATTGTAGAGAGAATCTTCAGTTGATCTTTGGGGAGTAAATCCATACTGCCGTTTACTCAAATGAGTTACAACATGCCATCTTAGGCGTCGTATCATCATTTTTTTAAATATATTACCTAGGATAGAAAGCAGTCCAATATGTCTGTAGGATCGAGGATTGCAATAATCTGTCCTGCCTTGTTTTCTGATCGTAATAATTATCGCTTTTTTCCATTGTTTGGGAAAGAAAGCCAATTCCATACATTTATTTATTAGGTGTAAAAAAGGTTACTGATACGATACAGATATCAACTGTAAATCTGTCATATCCGGGTGCCTTTTTAGGGTGGAATGTCTGCATGGCCTATTTCAACTCTGGTAGAGTGAAAGGAGGGTCTACTATATCATATTGGTTCGTGGCAGTCATTTCGTTAGCAGAATCTCTAATTATTTTATGTTGCGGTAGATCATTCTCTAATATATCATCTGGGAAAAAGATACTAGCTAAAGTTTCTACTGATTCTGACGGGTCTGCGTGTCGTGGCAAGGATTTGCGTAAAACTCTTTACCTTGCTTTGAAAGAAACTGTTTCCAGCTCGCGGTTTGAGCACTTTTGATAGCTTGTTCGTAGTTTTCCTTTTCTTTCAGGTATTCGCTAATAACATAGGGACGGCGTCTAGGTGCAGCACAAGTGATTTTTCGTTTCTTAGTAAACACCATTTTCTTGAGCCTCTCCAAATCTTTGTTCCACCAAAGTATTTTTTTATTATAATATTTGTTATGTCTTATAAATGGAAGACTCGAGTCGCATGTATTTTTGATTGCTATTAGATATTTATTCACCATTTTTATTAGACCATTGGTAGAATCAATTTCATTAATTTCTACAATACTAATATTATCATCCTTCAAATGTTTGCTTAGCTCTTCTTTGAAGTCAGCCCATTTAATTTTACTGGTACTATATATTCTTGTTGAATTAGTTTTAATGTGATTATTGTAATCATTCGTTTTTAAGATGAATTTAATGCAGTTGTGATCAGAAGAACTTACCCCGGAATCCCCTGTTCAGTCTTTAACTTTAGTTAATAATGCCTCTGTACTACACGTAATACCTATATGGCTTTTAAAATTTGATTGATCGTAAAGAAAGTAGGAGTAATACCATTATTTAAAATATGTAGGTTTTTTTCATTAAGTGCACCTAATCATTCACAACCTCTTTCATAATTTCTTATACTACCCCACCATACATTCCAAGCATTAACATCTCCTATTATTACTTTATTCGTATGTACGTATGTATAACCATACATATGTACATACATACATAAATAATCATTTCATTTTTATTGTTTTCATTATTGTAAGATAGTAATAAGTCTAGTTACGTATTCTTAATAATTTGAACCTAGATAAGGTCTCTTTCTTTTGTTAGAGGATTTTCTTATTACCCAATAATAAAAAAAAAAACAAAAACATTATACATCATCATGCAGTAGTAAGAATTCGACAATCTAAATGTTATATTAACAAGCGAGTGGATTTATGTAATTTATTTTTTATTTCCTTTGAATGCCAAAGCTAGAATTTGCACTGCGTTTAATACATTACAGATAGTTTATTAGATACAGTGATTCACTTTGGAGACACTATGTATTTAAGAGGTAAGGACATTCCGGGACAAATCAACATAAAATTGGATGTACGAATATATGTTTTCTCATAACATTTTCGGGCCATAAATCCATAACCCGATAATCAGAGAAGTAGGTTTATGTAGACGACAAAACGAAAAGTTATTTCGTAGTCAACTCATTGACTCGACTAACCTAATCCCGTTGTTGCAATCTCAAATAAGCATCTCTCAATATTGATTAAGTACATTAAAATGTATTTAGAGACAGTAGTCATTTCTAATAGAATCGCTAACGTCACATATATGGTATAGATTTTATCAGAGTTTGGGATAAACTACTTCTATAACTGTACATCGCCCTAGTAGTGAACCACTATGAGTTAATTTCTCTGTAGAGTATAAATTCCTTATTTGTAGACTTGTTAACTGCTGCGCATGAATCTATGAGTAAACTAGCAAAAAATTAAAAAAAAAACACTTATTCTTATCTAATCTATATCTGTAAATGTTTACATAAACATGGGCCGTGGGGGAGGTAAAAGCATTACTTACTTTTGCTGAGAAGAAAGGGGCAAGGCAAGGCAGTCAGAAATTACAAAAAATCTACTAATGTAACGTACGTACTTGAACGGCCTGTAATTACTCGTTCGATTATGTATAGACGTTACCAGGACTATAGAAGAATACATAAGTTACCTTTTCTCTAAAATAGAGTACTGTTTGATTGGGCAAACCTATACAACAACTAGTTATTGATACTTTAACTTAGTGAATAAGAAGTTGTATGAGCTGGACAGAGTACCTTTTGTCCAAACGATATAGATGATAGCATAATGGTGGTACATCGGGGTACAATGGGCCCCTGTACGTGGAGGTTACGCGCGTTGACCTCCCTCGCTTATTTACGAGTCGGCTTGTCAACGTAAGACTTACGTGGACGGACCTTTACATAATTATAGGCGAATTATTCATAATGAGAGTGTTGTGTTAATTTTATAAGTGGAAACAATATTTTCATTATATCATGTGTTCAAAGCATATTGATAAAGCGACTGATTGGCATATTAACTAGTAAAATAATTTTATTGAGCCTCTTATAAAATTTACACATATAGTTCTAAAGTCTAATACATTTATTTATACATGTCTTTTAATGCAGGACAGAGTTGTAATATATTGTTTTCGTCTATTTGGGCATGCCTGAGCGTACTTTTCTATCAATTTTAAGAATTTTAGTACAGACAAATTCACATTTATGCACCCATATTTCAATTTATTATAACACACAGATGAAACTGTTTAAGATTTTATTATTTATTTTACTGCATTTAATTGTAATGTGTACTGACGTGGACGGAAAAGGGTCTGATGTAGAAACGTCGTAATGTACACCACACAGCCGTTGGAATATTCAACACTAGTTTGTCTCTCAACTGTTCCGTTATTCTTGGACTACACTTAATACCAAATGTACCTAAGTGTACTTACCTATATAATCAGTAATAAAATATATTCCAGCTATAACGAGTTTAACGCGCAAAATGTCGTTTGATATTATAGCACATAGAAAAAAAATTGCTTAAGTGTTGGTTACGACTTCCGAAAGTAATATACTGTGTTGTGAAAACAACACAGTATACTCCTGTTACGGGTTTAGCAAATAAAAAAATATTTATTTTAATTTACTCAAGAACACTGCTTATACTTGGTCGTTTGTAATTATTATTGTTGTTCTATTTTGGAATTAACAGATTGTCTTTACCGCCACATTTAGGGTGGTAAAAATACATGCTTCTTTGATGGGGTTAGCTATACAATATTATACTTATTTCAAATTTAATTTGGTTGTTCTTTACGGATAATATTACTACCCTTTAAATGTAGAATATAAAATGTAAGTGTAGGTGCACGTTTCCTTCTGTAGAAGAAATATTATGATGAATGCTAATTTTCTTAGAGACAAGTCGCTAGTTAAAAAAATCATATCCACATTAATCGAACGTAAAGTTTGATCGGCCGCGCTATTTAGTTAAAGCGTGGAATTAAATTCAACAGTGCCTATATACGATCAATCAACTCTGAGCGATGCTGCGCGTATACACTCTATTATTTTCTGATCTATTTACATTTAAATTCATATAGGATATTAATCGTTTAAGCTAATAAAAGGAACAATAAGAAGATAACAGAAAGAATTCTCAGTTAAATATTTCGATTTCTCTCGCTTTTATAATATGTCTCACTCTGTACCTTTTGCTTCGATTAGTTGTAAAATTACCAAGGCTTTAACTAAAACTTGAGTTTATTGAAACTCACAACTATTTCTCTTTCTTATTCCTATTAAACATACTTTCTTTCTTCATGTTGTGAACTATGATTATTTTAGGTTTTATGCTTTAGGTCCGGCCTCCTGCTTGAGGTCGCCTTTCCTTGGAATTTTTTTATTTGCTTCTAAGTGACTAGAGTTAACCAGTCACTATTATCACCATTAAGGCCTTCCACTACTGACTAATATAGACGCATATTTACAATTTTTTATTAGATATATCGTTATTGCTTAACATCTTTACAAAAATCTTAGTTGCTAGCGTGTTCGGACACGGCGTCGATAGACTTAGGTTCGAATCCTTGCAACGGAGTCGTAGCTTCCTGTAAAGGAAAACATTGTGATGAAACCATAGCGTGATGGTAGGACTTTGTCTATGTCCGCCGCCCGCTAGCTACCACCATCGAGTTGAAAATCTGTCGCCAAATACCTATTGGTGTGTACCGGCAGCCGCTCTCGAGAGCTAGTCCCCCCTTTAGGTTTAGCGTGTTTACCCTCTTAGAGCACATCGTCAACTCACATCAGATGAGATTGTGGTCAAACGCGAAGCCTATAAAGAACAAAAAACAACTTTCTACGTAACATTGGCAACAAATCGAGATTTGTTACGCTACGTAGAGTTCTAGGAAAAAGTACTTGTTACGTTAATAATATGGAAGAAGTTACAAGATTGACTATGAGAAGCAGTACTCATGCTGCAATTATATGCTCCAAATGGTAAAGCATCCTAGGTCTAGAGCTATTTCAACACATTCTTCCTATTATGACCAGCCTCAAGTCTGCGATCCCGCCGAAATTATATCGATATACCTATAAACTGCAGTGACCAAGTAAAGACAGGTGCACTGCACGTACGTTTATCAAACTATGTAACAACAAAAAAGCTGCATGGAAGGGAAGTTTCGTTGTACAATGAATTACAACCATTAAAGAACTCATTACAATGATATGTTCCGGTACTCGTCAATACATATTCAACTTTATAGCATTTTTATTGTATTTCTATAGATGAGGAGTGTAAATTACAGTCAAGAATAGAAAGGATAATTGATACTTCATCGCTTAAGTGAATGTTTTTGATTGGTTTGGACGCGTTATTATTTACTGAGGGAAGTTACGGGCGCATCGCGCTATCTCCGTTAGGAATGGAGTAAATATCATACAAAATGTAGGTCAGGAAGTACGTTAAGCGCTAACAGAGTAATAGTGCTGACGGGGCGTCTACCACGGCGGTAAAATCAAAAATACTTTATTCACTTTAGGCCCTGAGAAGGCGCTTATGAACGCCAAAACTACCACAGGTTCGGACAAACAACCCACTCATGGAGAAGAACCGGCAAGAAGATCGATCGAGTTTATCTTTTTAACATATACTTATACCAGTGGGCCCGGCGGACATTATCCTGGGCTGATAATAAAAAAAACCTTGACAAATTATATACCTAGACCTTCCTCATGAATCACTTTATCTACTAGTGACAACCGCATGTAAATCCATTCAGTTTTTTTTTAAGTTTATGGTGAAAAGGTAGACAGACAAACTCGGCAGAGGACTTTGTTTTATAATATGTAATGATTTATACTACACGTTACAATAGTTTTTAGCAGATGCACAGAGATGAGTAGATTCCAGACATCACCATCGTATACATATTGATGCACTCTATAATAGCCTTTCGACACCAAAACCCGCTTGACATAACGTTTAAACTTACAGTCCGGCAAATCGGTAATATGCTTTGGGACTTTGTTTTAAAACTTAACACTATTACTGGTTTAATTGAGTTTGAAACATGGGACAATCAGTTAGTTTGTCACAGTTTCTAGCATTTACATCATGCCGGTCTTTTACGAAATCCAGTTTTTTCAAGTTTTTGCGGACATACCTTAAATTATTAAAAGATATAATTAAATGCGACTAAAAGCGTAGGATACAGTTAGTTATTTACGTAATTAACTTTATTATACATGTGGCAAAAATTATAAAAAACAAAACACTTCTCCATGAACCTTTACGTAAGAGACTCGCTTCACAGATTTCGAAACGTCTGCTTACGACACCGTTACATTAGGCACAATGATAGCGTACCGAAGGCTTCCCACTTAGCGTAGTAAGGTAATTAACAACACCGTCGTATCGTAACAAAGTGATAAAACGTAACACACACCTAAAGCTCCTTTTTATCACTTCCAGTATTTAATGATTCAGCAAGCCGAACGCTTTCCGATACTAGCATTTGTAATAAACGGTATTTCCAATAAGAATTTATATCTATATAAATAAAATGAAAGAGGTTCGTCGTTGTGTGCGCGTCATTCAAAACTACTCGATAGATTTTATATAATATTTTCTTTAGTTTTACTTTTTAGACACTTGGTCCTTATCTAAAACATACTATAATTTTTTCATTTAATATAATGTTATCCAAACTATGGTTTATATAAAGGCATAGTTCAGCAATGGTTCTTTTGCTTTGCAGAAGTGGAGTAAGCAGTCTGGTGTTTATGTTTTTTCCTCAGTACATAAAATATATTTGTAAGATAATAAACAACGTCGACGAAGTCGCGAATATCATCGTTCCGAAACGACTGAACCGATTTCGATAACATTTTTATTGATAAATACATGACTTTTCAGCGTATTTTTTTGACTATACATTATCATTAAATTTTTCCATTGAGACTAAGTACTCTACATTTTACTGAAGTTAAAATAAGCCATTTTATAGGAGTAAGTAGTAATTACAAATTAAAATTTAAAAACAGGATAGTCCACCGTAAATCCAGATGAAACAGAAAACCACTTTCAGTGAGACGAAGTCGCGGGCAACAACTACTTAAAATAGAGAATTTCAAGCTTATACGGTTTACTATCACAAGCGAAAAGTATTTAAAATATCTTCTATTTCATTGACATTTCGATTCACGAATTCTTTGCACTGCTTTGTAATAATTTAAAACATGTCTAATACTATCTACAAAATCTTCTCCTGTTTTTATTTTATAATCCTATATATATTTACAACCTTAAATAAATATAATTTTTTGTGTAAAATTTAAAATACCATGCATTTAAGAATCAAAGATCCAAAGACAAATATACTGACAGACATTTTTTTATACGTTAAGTTATTGTAGAATCATAATACTCTAACACAACGACAGATCAAAGATTTATCACCTTTAGCAAATCAAAAAGATATTTCGTATACTACAATTATTGTAAGTATATAGTCGAAATAGTCACTAGAATATATGAAGGGAGTAGGACGTCCAAACATTACGTTTCCGATCTATTAACCTAATATAGCGAGCAAACATAATTATCTTCGTGATAATTAGAGTAACGAGAAGAACAATTAAGGGCACAAACGTTGAATGACTAATATTTATACACAGAATCGGGTAAAATACGTTCAGCAACTACATGCGCGGTCATTCATTACTTTGACCGGAGTTTTAGACCTGCCACTACCGTAGCGCTGTTTATTTCGAAGTGAAGCTACAAAACCGAGATTACTGGTCCGTGTAGATGGTTGATGCACTGGATTCTAATAAAATATATCTTTTACTTAAGCATTTGGTAAGTATAGTGCAGGTCAAAATTAACGACGACCACGGAGCGTCATACGTTCTACGATATAAAAAAATCACTATGCCTTTATGCCCATATGCATGGTGTTTGTGAATCGATCGGGTACTTGTATGACTAACAATTAACTAATAGGAATCATAATCATCAGCCTGTAAGAGACCCACTGCAGAGCCATAGTTCTCTTTCCGAAGGAAGGTATGTGCATAATCACCATGCCAACCCACGACATATTGGCGATTTCAAACTCCAAGAAATCCACAGTTCTATATTTTCCCACATACAGTAGTACTACAAGAACATTTCTCAGGTTCAGGTTTCCTCACGATGTTTTCCTTCACAATCATCCGATAGTGTTACCAATTTAAATTAGTAAATGTACGCGAATTCCGAAAAATTCGTTGGTACATGCCGGGGTTCGAACCTGAGGACACCGAAATGATATTCCACCGGTCAAACCACTAGACCAGCACGACTATAATAGTAGTATAGGCACTTAAAAAATACTAGTAGCAGAATTCCAATTATATTATATTATAAATTAACTTTTGCTCGTGGCTTCGGTCGCGTTAATGTACTAAAAATATTTTTCTATCCTTCGGGTACTGTACAATTTTTTTGGATGATATTTGGATGATTGCGAATGTAAGTATCTTTGTTAGGTTTTCACGCTTTCACTAGTCAACAGATCATCATGAATAATCAGTTTGCATCATTGATATATAAAAACCCAAAACCGTCCGCAAAAACTTTCCAATATACATACGTGGTTATAGTACTTATGATTTTGCAAATTCAAACTTACCTGAATGATTTAAAATTGTTTTTAAAAGGACGCAAGCGACGCGGGACTCTTTGGAATTACTGCATAATCCAAAATTATGCACTCATTTTTGTGTGCCGGCTGTGAGACGTTATATATACGTTGGGTTTTTGTATATCAATAGTTTGCATATAGGTTTTGAGGGCTAGAAAAAAGATATGGGTATCTTCAATCCAGAAAAAGAACTACTGTTCCATAGACAGAAATCTAAAATAGCACAAGTAAGACTTACTCAAGTCTTAGTTTAGTCCAGATTAGTGACAACATATACATATAGTGTTATATAACTTCAAGAAATATGCAACGCATGTTCAAATATCTCACTGATGGTAGGTTTTTTTCAAATTTGATTCTTATTTTAATATTTTGATCAATTTAAACAATATATTTACAAATTATAGGCTACTAGCTGGCCCGGCAGACATTGTCCTGCTTTGAAAATCATAAAAAAGTTCTGGAATCACATCGTAGCGTTACCTACACCGGTACAAATTATGAATCTAAACCATTTTTGAAACCCCCTGAACATATACAAAAACCTTCATCAAAATCTGTCCAGTTGTTTAGGAAAATTTCAGTCACACACACGGACAGTAGAATTATATATTGTCATATAGTATTTATTCTAACTATTTATAAAGATTCGTCAAAATCCGTGTGATAATTTTTACGTCGCGTTGGTAGAACAGAAATCCAATCTCTTGTTATCTTATATCATTACATAGTATAAAACAAAGTCCCCTACCGCGTCTGTCTGTCTGTCTGTTCGCGATAAACTCAAAAACTACTGAACGGATCATTATGCGGTTTTCACCAGTGGATAGTGATTCACGAGGAACGTTTTGGTATATAATTTGTCCAGGATTTTTTATAATAAGGGCGGGACAACGTCTGCCGGGCCCGCTAGTATATAATATGAATTTTAAATCTAAATTGTGTGTACTTTTTAGATTTTAGTGAAAAAAAAATTTTGCAGGTGTCTGTCAGGTAGAAAAGTCAGTTTGTCTGTTTGTTTGAACACGCATCACTGCTAAAGCAATGCGTTCACAATAAAACCTCACCAAAAACAATCATAAAGCATATCCTTGAGTAACATTTAGTTTTTGTTTCATTCAAATCTGCCCGCTCTATCAAAAGTTATTGTAAACTTATTTTTTGTTTATATTTAACTCCACGCGGACGTAGTCGCGGGCACAGCTAGTTTATAATAGAAATATCGATAAATCAGAATAGCACATTCTACATTGTCGACGTAGTTTTTTTTAATGGTAATAATCTCTTTGATAGACGCTCTATACAGAGTTTAATCTTTATGTCGTGTGCAAAACCCTGGTGTCCGGGAAATACCCCGGGGCTTTATCGATTGCAATATGCACTTGCGCTCGGCTCAGGCAGTTACGTACCCCGGGGTTTACCTAACATAGTTTTGACGCTGAATTCCTTTGTTCCGATCGCACGTTCAACCTCTCTATACTTTATATTTTTATTTCTTCATAGGCTCCCAATCATATCTATTTAATTTATATTATTTTGTAAACCTTACAGCTAACAGTATGATAAATTATAATTAAAATACTAGAAAAATAAGGTTAAATACAAAAATCTTTTTTTATTTTCTCTTGGCAACTAATCTTCTAGACTATTACTGCCATTGGCGATAGGTAATAAAATCAACAGACGCTTCTCATGAATGAAAACAAAGTAAAATACTACAAAACAAAAAAACAAGCCGTAGTATCAACTATCCATTGTGTGGAGAGCAGGATAGAGACAAACTAGAAACCTTGACAAAGAAGCGAAAAGATATACGTAACCACCAAGAAGACGACAAGAAAACGATGGAAATGGCTCTAGACTATAACATATTTATCAAGGACTCTGCCTACCCGCGGTAGAGGTGTTCCGGTGAAAAAATAAATAAATATTGCAAGCGCCTTGTGATAACCTCTCTAACAAGATGGTGGCTCTCTTGTCAAAACTTTCCATGTATTTACTGTAGCATCTCAGAATCCATGCTCCACGGTAATATTTCCTATCCGCTTCATTTGTGCACAATAACCGAAGTATATTACGTAAAACACCACCAATACTACAAAATATAGAGTGAAATAACACAGGATTATGAATTTAAAATATAAAATCACTACATGACAGACTAAGATCCCGCCAAAAAAAACCCTGAAATAATATGAAATGAAATAATCATATTATTTTTGTTTTTTGTGTACTGCCCAATCATCATGACATTTTCCATTCAAAATCAATCAGGGACTCAGAAATGGACATAAGGTACCTTTCATCGCGAGTACTGTTCTTGAAGGACAAACAGACAGACGGAACATTAAGCGAGCGAAACCACGAACAACTGCTAGTAGAAATATAAAACAACAAAAAAATATTAAAATAAGACTACATACATTTTCTAAGAGAAGATACATTAGTGTACTAGTGATTGTATGTTCTAAAAGCTAGTAGAAATATAAAATACCAAGAAGTATTAAGATAAGACTACACAAATTTTATCGAATAGAAGATACATTAGTGTAGTAGAGTTAACACACTATGCAAATCGATAAACATTAGATTTTCTTATAATTCGTATTCAAACCAAGTTATCAACGAACAGAAAGATAAACACACTCTAAATACTATAAACACTATAAACACGCATTTCTTTAGTTTTGCATTTTCTAAGACGATTTCACATGCCTATCAAGTTTTCTAATTTTTTAACTAGCTGTGCTCGTTGCTTCGTCAACGTGGAACTCGATGCAGTCAAACAGTCTTTCGTTTACTGTGTCGTAGATATTATTTATAAATTATATAATGTCCTGTTTTTGTAACAGATTGAATTGCATTTATATACCCACTCCTTCTTGTACTTAGCATAAACCGTCATTCAAATTTAGAGTGGGTCAATTTAATAAAACAAAAACTAAATGTTACTCGAGAATATGCTTTAAGATTTTCTTGGTGAGGTTTTTACACAGTACTTTAGCAGTGATGCTTGTCCAAACAAACAGACAGACATTTATATATTTACATATATTTGGTAGGTATGAGTATATTTTATACCTCCAAGTGATTAGGGTGACCCTATCTAGAATTTTATTTTTTAATTTTTTTGACAATCTTTCTATTTCGTTTTATTTTTTATTTGCAATCAATAAATGGCTACAATCCCGAATTTTTAGTTTTTCAACCCATTTTTTATTCGCACTTTTAGTGTTTTTGTATGAACAATATCCAAATGATTCAACGGTACTTCGTGTTTCAGACAAAACGAAATTATTGATGTTGCTGAATGACAGATGGCGCTATGTCTGCCTTATCGAAATTTCTTCCACACATGCATAAGTCCATTCACTAAAAGAACTAGGTATGTGTTTGATTGAGTCCCTGAATTGTATGGTTTCACAGTTGGAAACTGGGAGTCGCTGTAATCGGGTTGTAGGTTTTTTAAGATATATAGAATTTGAAAATACCATTGGAACCGGTAGGTAACCGATTTCACACAGACGAAGTTGCGCGGCTCAACTAGTATTTATATAAAAAGTATATCTCACTGTGAGTCCGTCTGCCTTTATATATTTCGTTTTTATATCGTAAGAATGGTAACTCGACACGGTTATGGGTGGAATGTGGTTTTTATAGGCAATAAAACCATTTTCAAAATGCACTTCTCCACCGACACGAACGATCGTCCAAGAGACTGAACGAGACAATGGCTCGGGCCGGCTGCAGGGGTGGTCCGTCGCTGCCGTGACCCTTTAATACTATGAACATTATTCGTTGGGTGTCTCCTACAGGTGGTAGCGGATAACTCGCTATCTTCTTCTATACAACGGTCTGGGGGTAAATTTCGCTCCCGCACAACAGACTAGGCCCCCCTCGGCAGCGGCTCAAGCCTTGGTCCGTTCCCTCGGCGTGGAACCCTTGAGTACGCTGCTCGCGCGATACAGTGTCACAAAATCTTACATCACTGCGACAACATTACACATATCACCTCCATACACGTGCACGCATACACGCTTACACATGCAAGTGGAAAGGTTTCATTTTTTTCCTTTATCAAACTGAAATAGTTTAGAAAATTATCCGATACGAAATATATATAAGAGTTGTTAAGGTATGTATGCTTGGTACACATATATGGTTCAACAACTCATATATGTATGAATAGGTAGCTTACCTTAGGTTAGCTCAGATAGGTCGCGAATTGCATGTATCAGGCAACAGCCCAAGCCGAGGTGTGCCGCGCACCCTTGAGCTAGTTGTCAAAATAAAATCGGCTGAGTGCCTTAAGCGCTCGCCTTAGTAGTCCCGTGAAGCTGTTAAGACCTTGCTAGGTCAAGCGTAGTGAGTTCGAAAAAAAAAATTCTTCTATACATATAACAAGAATGTAAACCTAACGTGTCTGTACTTTTTAGATTTTTGTGAAAAAAATGTTGCAGTTGTCTCGGAATAAGTAATAAAATACATTTCAATCATTTTTAGAAATGTCTGTTTGTCTGTCAGTTTGTTTGAACACGCATCACTGCTAAAGTACTGCGTTCACGATAAAAGTTCACCATAAAGCATATCCTCGAGTAAAATTTAGTCTTGGATTCATTAAAATCGGTTAACTCTATCAAGTTATTGTAAATTTAATGACGACGCGATTTAAGTACGAGAGAAAAGTAGATAAGTAAATATGGACTTAATACATTCAGATGACTTTATTAGTCACTGTTTTTTTTTTACATTAGGTTCCACGCAGAAGGAGTCGCGAGTGTATATACAAGCACTGACGTACTGTTCGTATTCATCAAAACCGCATCTCATGTAGTCTCTTGGTACAAGTCATTACTTGAATTTGGCGGGTTTATAGAAAAAGAAAAGAGGGAGGAAAAAAAAGGGGGAAAAGAAAAAAAAAAAAAAAAGGGAAAAAAAAAAAAAAAAAAAAAAAAAAAAAAAAAAAAAAAAAAAAAAAAAAAAAAAAAAAAAAAAAAAAAAAAAAAAAAAAAAAAAAAAAACAATCACACCAATACATATTTTGGATACAGTATTTTGCAAAAATCGTTTCGTTTTAAATCGACATTGCAATACGCTTGTCGATTGACTTTTTAATCGGTTTAAATAAATACAAAAGACATTCTATATTTCTAGAAAGATTTCTACAAAGAAATATCAGTCTACTTTGCGATACTACTATCCGACCACAACAATAACAGACAACAGATAATCAACAGCAGAATAATGGTGTATTCAAAAATGTTATATCTATTGCGTAAGAACAATTCATTCAATATATTATAATTTAGTATAATAATAGTCACTTCTAGGCCTGGCATATTATAGTTTTCGTTACAATTTATCAAGCCTGGAACCTAAGTTCAATAGAATAGGTCTATTGCCACTAAGCCACTACTTCTTTCAAAATATATAAGAGATTGTTGTTAACTTATACATTGTTTTTATTTTTTATCTTAACAAATCGCCATAAGTAGTAACTTGGACCAAGTTTAACGCGAACCGTTACGCGTTCAAGTGGAAAATTGCGAACAGCACACAAAAATCATGTGGGTATCGGATACACATAAAGCGATTTTTGTTTGTAAACTGATTGTATTGAACCTATCTACCCGTTCGTACCCGTTTCGAAGAGTAAAAATAAATCTATGTATACTCTCATTTACAAATATTACAGAGGTATTTTTCGAAAGGAGTAACAGAGATCAGTAAGACCTAGTAAAGCTGGGTATCAACCGCCATGAAGAAAGAGATAAATCTATCGCAGATGCTCTTCTTTACTTTGTGTTATTTGGGACGAACTTACATGGCAGAAACGCCAGGTAATGGATAGCCGGTCTCACTGCGGCCACCGCTGTTCTTGGATGTAACTATAATATGCCACGTGTAATAGTTAAAGTTTCATTCTACGAGGTGATATACTGGTTCTGATTTTAAACAGAAAACGAGAGAAGCGCTACATGGGATCATCGAGAAATGACTTAAGAAGAGAATAATCAATATAACGAAAGTGCTGGCAACACCTATTTATAAACAGCATTGTCGTGCCTCGGTGTATTTGTCTCACAATGAATACAATTGCATATATTGGCAGAAGACCCATCCCAATTAACTCTTTAATGCTAGCTATCTAACATTATCTAACTTCAGAGTTGAAGTATTAGTTGAGTGAATTTATGAATATGTTTGTTTATTAAATTTGGTAATATAAGTTCAAATGGAGTATAGTCATAGTAAATGGATCTTACTATGATCATACCTATTTGAAAGGGGTACAGCGAAAGACACGTACCACCTCATATCAATTCACTGGCTGTTTAACTAGAGATAAAATACCTACATTTTTCAATGTCATTGAAAAAATACTTCACAACGAAACAAACGTAACATATGCTGTAATACTGTGAGACCCAAGACAGAGAAAACGATAAAAACAGTAACAATGTACACGAATAGCAAACTTTAACCCAGTACTATAAACCAATATTTTCCTCCACATCTTACTGAAGCAACATCCGGAACAAAAGTTTATAACGCAATAATTATAACTAAGCAAGATGACATGATTGGATATTCCAGCTTGTTCAATGCGTACACACGGTGTCATTTGGAATCAGCATTTCAATCTTCAGTTTACTTGCGTCTAATTGCGTAATTAAATTGTACTTATTATGTTATAGAATATTATTATTGATATGGAATATAAAACTAAAAATGTTAAGATTTTTGTCTATTTGTTTGTTTACACATCATGCGAAAACTATTGTATCGATTTAAATATGTCTTGGTGTGAATTAGTGCTCATTTAATAAGCTGAAATATATGGTACTTTTAACTCTAATAAAAGAGGAAATTTTAGGAGAAACTTGGTTAAAATTAAAATACATAAAGCACGACTAGCCCGTATTGTTGTAGCTTGGGTATTAAAAAATTACACCTCAATTATATGATCATTATGGTTCTCTGATTTGAACATTGTTACTACGTCAGCAGCATCTGTCATTCTCTTAGAAGCGGTTATTCCGAGCGATAAATTGATTCATTGTCCTTACAAGAGTATAATTTCACGTCTACTACATACAAATGTAATAATTCAACGGCTTTATACTATGTTCCCTTACCGACGCCACGTATTTTGATGAAATTGTGAAGGTATATAACTGGAATTTAATAGAAATAGAGAGACTATTTTTATCTGCATAGGGTTCCTAATGGATAACAAAATGAAGCTAATGATTATTTACGAAGCGATGGTTCACACGAAATTTATGCCAGAACCGATGGATTCAGGATTGGCTCTGATGGCGAGCCCTGTAGACCTACGGAATGACGAAGATGATTATTTGGATTCTGCAAATTACATAAGTTTAAAATATTGTATACTTTTTTTTAGTTATAATATACACTTTACTTTTATTGCATTTTTATTTTTCGCATATTACAGCTAGACGTGTTGCTAGTCGATGTATGAAATAAAAAAAACTGTAAAAGATATCCTATGATTAATTTTGTTTGCTATTTCTCAAATATTAATGAGAGAATTACCAAAACTCATACCAGACTAGCTGCTCTCTAAAATCTACGTCAAAACTATATTATAAGAAAGTGTTGTGAGTTCACTAGCGTGAAGCTTTCGCGAACTTTCGACAATATCGATTCGGTCATTCGTTCAATCATTCAACAACATTCGTAGGAAGCTATGACAGTTCGTTATTGTTTCCTTCTTGTATAACGAGACCGAAGAATATTTTTTCCAATTCACTTTATGCTTTATACACAATTGTGAAAGGATGTATTAGGAACGTTGGTACATTTTTTTTAACACAAACATACATACAAAAATTAGAATAATCCTCCTATTAATATAATAAACGAGAAAACTCGTATTGCACTTTATACATAAACTATTGAACGGATTTTGAACATTGAACTTGAGTGGATTGGAAAAAATACTGCGATCTGAGAACTTTTTCGGCGTGCATTGCGTAAACAGTTAGGGTTATAAGAAGCTAATGTATAGCTTAGTATAGCGTTATCATAAAGATACAGATGCAGACAAAATGGCGGGCGGCTCCTAGTAATATATAGTTGTAATCACTATGCGAACGATCGTGATTTGTAGTAATTATCTCCTTTTAGTACATCCGTAAAAAAACTAAGAACAATTATTGGTATAGCGTTAATAAAAATATACACAAAAAGATAAACCCGTACGACTTTATTGGCGATTCTTCTAAAATGCCCGTGGTATTGTTTCATTATCAAGTCCTAAACCGAACAAATAAATTATATACTCCATTGAATGTTGCTATGCCCTTTCGCCAAAAATTATTTTTACCCTTTCAATTTAACTATTCAGGGAAAAGTCAAACCAATAAAATCAAACGGTTCTTGTTGCAGAATGATATAACAGCGGCCAAACAATTCCACGCGGAAGTACGAAATTACATCCAAACAAGTGCTTATGACGGATTTCCGTAATGTTACGCCTTCATTAATCAAAAATGAAAAAAAAAGAAGGTTTTCTTTATTATTATTTATTTAGTTATCAGTTAACAATGGTACAAAATACAAAAACAAATTATATAGTAATACATAGCTAAGTAATAAGATTAAAAATAAAATTAAATAATTATATTAATATGTCCTCATATACAAAGTTATATGAAAGAGGATGAAAAGATGAAAACCACATTATCATTACATAGTATAAAACAAAGTCTCCTGCCGCGTCTGTCTGTCTGTCTGTTCGCGATAAACTCAAAAACTACCGAACGGATTTTTATGCGGTTTCACCGTCACCCGTAAGGGAATAGCATCCATCCTGGGTAGACTTCGCGATAGTCCCAATAGGATAATGGAAAAATGGTAGACATACATACGATAGTCCTTTCATGAAGCACTGGATATCGGTTGTTATATATAATACCAGCGGGCCCGGCAGACGTTGTCCCGCTCTGATTATAAAAAAATCCTTGACAAATTATATACCAAAACGTTCCTCATGAATCACTTTATCCACTGGTGGAAACCACATAAAAATCCGTTCAGTAACTTTTCAGTTTATCGCGAACAGACAGACAGACAGACGCGGTTGGAGACTTTGTTTTATACTATGTAATGAAAATCTAAAGATTTGGTATCCAGCATAATATAGTATTAGGGTACCAAATAAAACAAATGGACATGTTAAAACTACACACTGGAATGGTTTTAAACTTTGGAACTCAGAATATACCAATAGGTGCTCGGTAGTAGATTTACAACTTGATGGAGCTAGACGAGCATCTTTTTATAGAAATGCGGTATAGTAGTAATCAAGCGGTCTGAGGATGAATACAGTAAAGTCCAAAAAGAATTGCAAAAACTGCAAGGAATGTAGTCCATCATTGGTCTTCGTTGCCATCGCTCTGTTGAACTCGGGACGTGACCAACTTAAACGTATTACTCCGACAAGACTGTAACCATAATGATCAAGACTTAATAAGACTGTCACTTCCCAATCAATACCTTTACTCAAGTTACAAGCGTCTTCTAAAAGAATTTAGGTATTTAATGCGTCCGATTGAACCATCAGCGCTTCAAAACGTTATGAATATTACTCGTATTAAAGCAATATTAGTAAAATGGCCGGCACTATAGTTTCACGAGGCGTTGAATATTTGATGTTTATATTAAAAAGTTCCTTTGTAATCAACAGGTTGACCACGAGTTGTGGTAACGGTGAAGCCGACTTAGCAGCATCGCCGAGGGAAATCTAAAAGATAATAACTCCGGCAATTTTAACACATAAAATATTTGCGGCGCGCCAATTTCTCTCCGGCCCTGAACGTCTTTTTGCAAGTTCTTTTAGATCCAGATTAAGAGGTGTTAATATTTTACTGTTTCTTCTCTGGTATATTTACATAGTAGCCCCCAACTTATTAATTATTTCAATGCAGGTCGTTTGGTGGTTTATTGATTAGTCAAAAGATATTTATAATCCGTAGCTTATGTTATGTTCTTTTGGCGGAATTTTGCCTTAATTTTTGTGCACAAGTGAAATATATTCAAAATAATAATACGTAACTGAACGTGAATTTACGAATGTCGTCAAGATTTTCTTTTAACATATATAACGTAACAATCGCAAAATTGGAAAGACTCTTTTTCTATTTCATAACGTCACGGAAATAAAACATTGGTACTATTTTTTGCGACGCTGAGTAGAATTGAAAAGACATGGAATTTTGTATCTGTTTCATATACAGTAAAACAAAAACAGTAGTTTTTAAAAGTGTAATTTATGACATTTTTATCGCCATACCGCGACCGCCTTTTTGGAGCATCGGGAGAAAGAAACATATATGTATGCAAAGTTTTGGCAAGCTCAAAATTGTCTCCATTTAATAGAGAAGTATTTGTATTGTAGTTGAGTTATCATACTTCAATCTTTCTATATAAATTTCTTATGTACGTGTGTATGTCATTGAATTCCTCCTATACGGCTGGACCGATTTTGTGTGTTTAGGTGGCGCTGCGGTTGTATTTTAGATTTTTTTTTATCATCAAGGCAGTACAACGTCCGCTCTGCCCGCTAGTATAGTATAATACTAAAAAGTCGAGGCATCTTTAAGGACTGCCGACAGAAGTGGAAACTCAAAACAATGGAATTTAAAATGTGTTCTCTTTTGAATTTTTAAATCAATTTTAGTATTATTTATTAAAATTTCATAACTTGTAAATTTAAATTATTGTCATTGGTCTTGTTTTAACATCTACTGGCACTCCGAATAATAATTATATACATTTTATATAGTTTATTAATTCATCGAACATACGAGTATGATGGACTGCACAATCTCAATACGAAATAATTAGAGATGTGCACACGCGTCGCTAGTCTGAGCCGCGCAATCTCAATACGGTCGGTCATGCTAACTAGCATGTCATGAGTTGAAAAAATAAATTTATCTCCAGCCAAAAAAATATCGGTCAACGCGCCTAACGAGGTTGTTATTTCAATAAAAGAAGAGTCATTACTGGGAGAATATAATAGAAAAAAGATAAATAGAATGTCTGTACACAACTGGATTGCTACCGTCATGGTGACAATCTTTTTTATGTCAAAGGACAGCAAACAGGCAGACAGGTCATTTGATAGTAAATGGTTACCGTCGCCTATGGAGAATCGCAATACCATCGCATAATCACAATAACATTGTTGAGTTGCCAGCCAATTTTTCTTATCTTTTGGATTATCGTGTTTTGGAATGAGCCAGTGTATATGTATACCTAGTGGTTTGCACTTATCGATGTCATAAGGACAACTGCTTGTCGACTGTAGATATACTTAGCATGAAGCATAGTGCCTTTATAAAAAATAATAACAATTTTTAAGAGTTCAATTTCAGAAAACTGAAATAAATTGTGAATTTATTGCCGACAGAAATTATGGCAATTTTAAAGCATGTTAACAGTAATTAAAGTGCTGTAGTATATTTTACGTTAACACGAAAATATTGTACGTCAGCCAAGAATAACGCAATTAATTGGTAACGTGGCCCACTTTGGACCACCCGTTGTCGCATTGGATACACTGCGGAGGTGTCCGCCCTATATCGAATGCGATCGGGTCGGAAATGAGTGATTTATTTATATATCAAATTTCAGTGTAATTTACCTATTTATTATAATTTGAAGACAAACAGATAACGCTAAACTACATCACAGTTCCTGATATAACGTTGGTAAAGAAAGAAAGAAAGAAATATTTTATGTATAATGCATTACATAATACAGGAGTATACAAGAGTGGATAAAAATGTGCATATCGCAGCATTATGAAACGCTATCCAGCTCAGGATATGCTAAAGTGTTATGATAAGTACTTAGCGCTGATTTTCACCTAGAACCCAATGCAAGTCACGGTACATAAAAAATAAATATCAATCAAAATTTATGAAATATAATATCTACATATAGGGAAAATAATTAATGTAAAAAAAATGGAGTACATAATGTATGTAGGGGAAATAAATAAAATAAAAGTTGTAGGATACATAAAACAACATATAAGAGAAGCAAGTGCAGGTGTGACTAAAATACCTTGTCCGGCCATAAGTTCTGTTACAAATGAAAATGCATTATTTTTTTAATGAGGTAATGTAATATTATTTAAATTTATACCTACATATTTATTAGTCTCAGCAAAAAATAAAAAAATATTCTATTCGAAATGGCCATCTTTGGCTTTTATCTGTTACAGGCCTTTAATCTGTTTGGCCGCAAATCTATGGATTTACGCAATGTTTCCAAGGGAAATTTCGCCACAGCTTACTCCAAAGATTTTTTAAGAGACTCAATGTCGCCGTGTCGTTAAGAGCGGGCCGTGTCCTCTACAAATGACCATAATTTGAAGTCTAAAGGGTTGAGGTCTGGGCTAGATGAGGGCCAGTCTTCAGCTCTTATAAAGTCCGGAACGATGGTTTCAAGCCAGACTTGGGTAGTTCGTGCCTTATGACCAGGTACAGAGTCCTGCTGGAAAGTCCACGGTATATTTTTAAAACGTATATTGCTGAGAGGTTTCACAACATGATCTAAGACTATATCTTGATACACTTTGGCTGAAGTTTTCACTCTTTTTTCACAAAAATGTAGTTTTGTGACTCCTTGATAAGACACGCCCCACCAAACCATCACTGACGCAGGATGATGACCAGGTTGTACCTTTCCGACCACTTGAGCAACTTCTTTAGAAATGTGAGCGTACAATTTATCGTTTTGCTTATTGTAGTGTTCTTCAATCGTGGAAATTGTTTCATCGGTAAAGAGGATATTTTTGTGCTTTTCACATGCGTATCGCGACAGAAGGCGTTTTGATCGATCCACTCCCTTTAATTGTAAATCGACGATAAACACCGAGCTTCAGGTCTTGTTTTATAATACGCGACAGAGTCCTAGCGGGAATCTTCATTTCTTGCGATAAGATCTTTTGCTTCCTAATGGGGTTTCGACGAATTCTGGCTTTAACAGCATTAACAGCCTTTGTAGTTCTAACAACAAACGGCCCCCCATTTTTTCTGGTCATCGACAGAGGAAGTGTTGTTTTATCTGTTGATAGTACGATATACGAACATACGGTTGATGCCAAGCTTTTGAAGTGTCTGAAATATGACTAACGGCTCCATACCCACTTTGTGCAAGGCGATCACTGCAATACTATTTTCTCTAACACCCCATTCCATATTGTAACTTGATAATGAACACGAAAAAATATGTGAAATGGCGCAAAATCGAAAGAAGTTTATAAAATAATATACGTGTTCCAAATTCAAAATAATTAAAAAGTTGAAAAAAGAAAAGCTTTTATGTAACAGTATTTATCGCCAGACTAGTTATATAAGCAGCACAGAGGCAAAACCTTTAATTTATAAACATTGCGATACTAATAAAAACATTTTATAACGAATGTTAAATGTAAGTAACGTATGCGCATAGGAGGGGACAGGTCGTTCCGGCATCTGGTAGCAGCGAACCTAAAACTACCCCGAAATAAGGTGGTAGTATGCCGATGGGTACATAACATATACTTCGAAGCTCTATAACTATTCAGATCTCTTGCCCAAATTAGTTTTCCATAAAGATATTCACGCTTACCAGTTTTTATCATTTAGATGAGTAGTGAGGATTATAATTCTTAAGATCAAGAGATTCAACACCAAACTCCTTCCTCAGAAAAAGGTAGTAAAAAAGTATTTTTTAATCCATCCTTAATAAATTTACATCATAAGTTACGTATAGGTTGATTCCTGAAATATTGTCGACGAGAAACCCCATTGAACGCATGGCTAATAAATTATAAAATTCATAAATTGGTGGAGGTAGGGATATATTTTTGACTAATTCAATCGGGACAATCAGGGTTACCTACACTTTAACGTGTTGAGTCCTGCCAATAGTAATGGAGTGTCTATACGGTGGCATAGGCGTGTAGTGTTAAACCAGTCTTGGTGATTCTAATTTAGTGTGTCATGTTCATATTTAGCTATATTTTATTATGTAAAATGCTTGTAACGGTGATTAATTACCTCATGTTATGGTATAATTAAGAATGGTAACATACTATTAAGTGTTCGGAGGAGAATTCCACACGTAGTAGAGATTATCTATTCATTATTGTAATGATGATTATCTGTAGTCTGCTTTTATTATTATTAACACTAAAAAATGTCGCTATACGAACGACAAACATAAATTCTATTATATAACCATTACTAGCTTCTGCCCGCAACTTCGTCTGCGTGGAATATTTACTCTGAGCTAACGCTAACACGCAGCGGAAGCTCTCAACAGGAAAAAAAAACATTTTGAAACATTCTTCATTTGTGCTTCACTCCTTTTGGTCTTAGCGTGATGATATATAGCCTATAGCCTTCCTAGATACATGAGCAATCTAACACTGAAAGAGTTTTTCAAATTTGAACAGTAGTTCCTGAGGTAAGCGCGTTCAAACTAACAAATTCGTCACCTTTATGATATTAGTATAGATTACAAATTTCATTAGAATATAAAACAGCGAAATACCCAACAGCAGAATAACAGTTTACAATAACACCGTTATTGCCGTTTCTAATACTATTAGGGTGGCGAGTAAACAGTTAAGAACTAGAAAACATCTTGCTATCAAGCGACGTTGTCTTGTTAACTGTTGTTTATAGGCACCGAGTACATTTATTGGCATAATTTAACAAAACGCGCCTACAGCGACGGATATCGGAAAGTAATCAGGACCCAACTTTGGCCCGCTGTTAATTTAAACCCGCGCCCCTGCTTCGGTACAGCGTAACGTCTTCCTAATGTTAACTCCGATAGGGGTGGACGACACCCCCGATCGGCGTAAATGGGTCATCGATGTAATATCTCGGTCGGGGTTGTTTTTTCATCCCTCTATCGAAAAAATTGAACTTTTACTGCGGTGACGTCATACCACGTCAGAGTCTACTCTCGTATTATTTGCTGCATTCGCCACAAAAACGAAAATGTCTTTTTTTCAATTTAGGTCTTTATACGGCACTTACGAACGTCAAAACTCTACAGCCTCTTCAAGAAATATCCTAACAGTCGAATATTTTCACAGTTCTTTTTAGCAGACATACAGAAAGGAGGTTATTTTTAGATATCACTATCCGCCTTTACTTTTCTCTCATACTTAAGTCGCGTCATCATTAAAATTACAGTAACTTTTGATAGAGTGAACCGATTTTAATGAAACCAAAATTAAATGTTACTCGAGGATATGCTTTATGAATTTCTGGTGTGAGATTTTATCGTTAACGCAGTACTTTAGTAGTGATGCGTGTTCAAACAAACAGACAGACAGACAAACATTTCTAAACATGATTGAAATGTATTTTATTTCTTATTCCAAGACACCTCCAACAATTTTTTTCACAGAAATCTAAAGAGTATAGACACGTTAGGATTACATTCGTTATATGTATAAACTAGCTGACCCGTGCAACTTCGTTTGCAGCAAATCGGTTATTATCGGTTTCAATTGTATTTTAAACGCATTTAAAAAAAAACCTAATCACCAATTGCAGTTATACCTACCGTTTCCAATTGTGAATCCAAACTACTCAGAGACTCACCCAAACATACCCTGTTGGTATGTGAGAACTCTTTTAAAATACGCCGAGAACCCGTTCGCAGCATCACCTACCGGGTCCAATTAAGATAAAATATAACCTACATATATTGGCGATAAATGTCTTCCCGATAGCCTTTGAGTTACTCCTGCGCCACTCATCTCCGTACCCATTCACAATTAGCGTAGATCCAGTGGCAGCGTCAGGACAATAATTTTGCAGGCTTATAGTTTATATTTCGCATTATCTTCTGACTAACTTCATCAATTAACATTTTCTACATTAAATTTCTATTTTGATTTAGTTGTTTGATCCATAAGAAATTGTAAAGTATAAATAAAATCTGCATCCACACTAAAATCTGCATCCACACCTAATCTCTTCAAATTTATTTTGCTTTTGACATATAAACCATCTTTTTACTTGAGATATTAAACTTAGATATATGGTGTCGTAGACTTTTTCGTAAAAGTAATGAATATTTTTGCTATAGATTTTATTTTTTTATTCGAAACTCTTCAAGCAGCGCTCGCTATATTATAGATTTTTTTGCCGAGATCAGTCACATTTCTTGAAATTAATTATTGGAAATATATATATTTGCCATATTTAAAAAATATATTGCTATAGCACAAAGAAAACTTTACCAAAATCCGTCAATAATTTCATTAACTACAAATTTTTGACTTTTATCC
Source organism: Antheraea yamamai (assembly GCA_036509395.1). Classification (NCBI taxonomy): domain Eukaryota; kingdom Metazoa; phylum Arthropoda; class Insecta; order Lepidoptera; family Saturniidae; genus Antheraea; species Antheraea yamamai. The sequence continues at coordinate 1,603,788 of AP028437.1, read as the reverse complement.
GTTATCTTTGAGAACCCCTTGTGTTTTATTGGACAAAAAGTATCCTAGATGTTACTTTATAATATAAGTTATCACTGTGTCAAGATTGGTTCAGTATTTCGGAGTGATACGTGTATACAGAAACAGACAGGTAGACAAAAATTCTAAATTAATTACTTTTGGCTTCTATAACGAAAACAAAGTCTACCCCGATTATAATTTTCAAAAAATATTTAATTTACAGATTTGACCTTGTTACAGTTTTATTATATGTATGTATAGATAATATTATAAAGTTTGTTTGCTTGAACTCGCCAATATCAAGAAATACTGGTCCGATTTTAAAAACTTTTGGCTTTTATAACGAAAACAAAGTCTACCCCGATTATAATTATCAAAAAATATTTAATTTACTGATTTGGCCTTGTTAGAGTTTTATTATATGTATAGATATTAATATTACAAAGTTTGTTTGCTTGAACTCGCTAATCTCAAGAAATACTGGTCCGATTAAAAAAAAATGTAGGGTTAAATATCTCATCCATCGAGGAAAGCTATATAATATATACTACCACGCTAAGACCAATGGGGGCGGAGTACCGATGGAGAATGTTCCAAAATCGAGGTAATTTCGGGTTCGGAGGCCAAAAGTAACTGTTACACGTGGACAAAGTCGAGGGCAGAAGTTAGTATATTACATCGGTGTATAAATTACTATCTTACGAAATTTAGTGAAAATCAGTCTAGTAGTTTTTGCGTAGATTTCTTCTCTTTTGTGTTTTCTTAAAAGTAAAATAAACAGACATACGAATGTGATATATATGTAAAGCATGGCCTAAATGTTATACCGGTGTATAAACTGCTACCATACCTAATTTCGTCAAAATCCGTTCAATAGTTTTTGCGTGAATCCTGTACAAACGACAGACAGACAGACAGACCGACAGACAGACAGACAAAAATTTTAAAAACTATAGAAATGTGTTCTGTCTTTGATTGTAAACCCTCCCAAAGTATTTTTTCTTTAAAATACTTAATGTACAGATTTCGTCCTGTTAGCCTTTTATTATATGTATAGATGTATAGATTTTGTACGATACTTCAGTAATATAGATTACAAAATATCGTCTCCAGAATATATGTTTTAGGAATTATTTGGTGACCCAAATAAAGACGTACTAAACTCGAGTTTACTGTTTGACTAGCGTGGAACAATAGTCGTAAACATACGTGTTAGACACACGAGAGATTCGTTCTTATCAAGGTAAATTGGAAACAAATTGCTGTGGGAGTTATTTGCCGCCCGAGTCATGAGCTGATGCGATTTAACACAAATAAATCAATTTACCTTGATAATTTAATAATATGAAATCAAACACATTAATGTTTCATTTTGTTCATTAGGGATTATAAGTATATAAATTACTTACATTTTAATGTATATCAAGGATTTATTAAGAAATTATGTTTTAGAGTAAATGAAAGATAGAAAAGGATTGTAGTCCATAAGTAGTATGGACAAAAATTGATCAAAACAAGTCTAGATCAGTGAGTTTTATGAGTTTTTAACGTTTGACCATAACACCATCAATTCTAAAAGACTCAATAGCCGATTATGGTCATATTCTAAGTTGTAATTCTAAGGACTGATTTTGAAACTCTGCTATCGGAACACTTTTTTTTATCTGACCACGCTATTGGCCTAGCAATGCCTTAACAGCTTCACCGGTATCGGAACACACCGACGACTATTCAACGAACTATTAGTTTTGAAGTAAAACTTCTTATGGGAAAGATTTGAAATTCTGATCGGTAACGTATTTGTGTGACGAAAAGTGCCACTTTATCACTGTGAAAACACACGTTCTAGTCCATTCATCGAAGTTAAGCCAAGTCCGTTCCAAACAGGAACACCGTTTGACGTCGGTTTTCTGTTGTATTTTTTTAAATTAAAATATTTCCATGTAATACAAAAGTTTTATTTCTATCGTGTGTCTTTACGACACACCGAGATTTTTGAATATTTTAACAAAACGCTACCAACTACATACTTGGGCTCATCACTAAGAATTTACTAAGAGATTTTTCCACTTAAATTATAACACACACATATAGAGCGCTATCGTTAATCTCGGCTGTGAAGGGAGTGTTTACTGCGAACGGCAAATTGTTACGTTGAATTTTGTATGAACGAAAATTAATAAGACCTCGTCTCAAGGTTGCAACGAACTATACATTATTCACACAAGCTTTTGTGATATATTATATCGTAGAGGCTATTAATTTAGAAAAATAATATAACATTGCTGTGAATTCTACACAAATTATTGAATTCTGCGACCATATGGTTTACAGATGTAACATGCCATAGTTGCCACGCTAAGGCACCTTTTGTACTTTTATTTTTGGCAACCAATCTTCTAGTAGATTATTATTGCCATTGTCGAGTAGGTAATGAGTGATATTATAAGTTTATTGCGATCCTTCCAATGAACTAAAAATATACTGGCACTCTTGTTCGAACTTTTCAAGGAATTTTTGTGGCAAGTAAGAATCCATGCTCCGTGGCATTATTTTCCATTCACTTCACTTGTGTATAATAACCAGACTATATTTCGTAAAAAATACCACCAATATTACAATGAATCAAATAACATAAGATAATGAATAACATATGAAATCCGTTACATGACATTCCAAGATCCCGGTAAAAACTCCTTAGTGTATAACTTAGTTTAGTTTAGTATGTACCTTAGTGTGTGATCCGTGACCAAGCAGAATGGTAGGGATCTACTTGTATACAAAGTGACTCTTTTTTTGTCACTGATGAGCTAGCGTGTGTCTACCAATCGAACTTTGTCAGCAGGTTTAAGATCAACAACTGGCGATGTATTGTCGTTCTGTCATCGGTCGCTATTTTACTCTTGAATTGTTGTGCTTCCTATGAGACATAATGCTGTCACTATGTCGTGTTATTACAAAAATATTTAGAGATCTACAGATACATTTAAACTTATTTCAGTTCAATTAGCATAAGCACGTAGAAACGAAAATAGTTGGCACAACAATAGACAGATTAAAAGAATTCGGTGTCAGATTTTTTACCAGTAATTAGTTCTTGTTCTCATCTAATCATATTTACGACTATGTAATATTTTCGTTCATTATACTATGTGTAAATGTTTGTTACACTCCCACACGCTCCTTCTTAATATAGCAGTAACAGTACCCTAAATACAATTTCCGAAATGGAAAGCAAACATACTGAGAATCTGTTTATAACGACCCTAATTTTCGAAGTACGCGACGCGTTGTGATCATCTAAAGGTTACGCATTATGTTTAATATTAATTGTTAGTCTACGTACAAACTTAGTCTATATTTGTCTGGGATCAAAGAAATCAAAACACTACCCGATCTTTATTTTCACTCAATAACAGACCTGCGTATGACAAACATTTAACTTGAGGCTAAAGGCCTACACACCAAGTTCTAGAGTGTACCGGCTTTCAAATATATTTGTTGGAAGGCATCTATAGGTGCTTTGTAAGTGGTAGGCAGCCAGAAGGGGACTAGACAATGTATACTTTACTGTCGGATCAATGTGTCTCATAACATCTTTCGTAAGAATAAATCTATATCAGTAATGGTTAAAGCAGTAGGAAGACATTCGTATCTGCAGGTAGTATGCTTTCCCTGTGGGCAATACTTGGTGTTTCGCTCAGGCTTGGTTTTACCTGGTACATTATTTGAATTTATAATTTTAACTAGCGGGCCCGACGGACGATGTCCCGCCCTGATAATAATAAAAAAACCTTAACAAATTATATACCAAAACGTTCCTTATGAATTACTTTATCTATTGGTGAAAACCCCATGAAGATCCGTTCAGTAGTTTTTGAGTTTATCGCGAACAGACAGACAGACAGACGCGGTAGGGGACTTTGTTTTATACTATGTAATGAAGTATCTAATTACTCATTTCCCCTTGTGCAATACGTACTTAATACCCTAATATCGACATTATTTTTCCTTGAATGGCCAAGTTCATTGTAAGCCTCCATCTATGTGGCGTTCCTGCTTGCCACCAAAGAACAATAACAACTCATTCTATCGATTCTACTGTTTAGTTTTTCTTAACCTGAACCTAATTCTCCGGTTCTCCTAATTCTACAGTTTTGATATAATAAGTTACTACGTAGATCGAGGAATATATCTCACTCGAATTTATACTTCACGATCAGTCTTGATACTTTATCCCAATTAATTTGGAAACGCTACGCGACGGCCCTGTTATTTTTTATGTTCCGTAGTAAACTTGCCGGGAGGGACTCATTATACGGGCGGATGACGACCGACACTCCTCTGCGAGAAATCTCTATTGGTTACAATACGCTATATTAATCAAGGAGCTGTTGATAAAGTCTGCACTTATGAAGCAAGGCCGGCTCAATGTTGGATTTAGAATGTATTCGATCTTTGAATGAAGACAGAGAATTTTGATAGAGTCATGCAATAAATACAAGGTGGATGGTTGTTTTCCAGTGCTCACTTGACTAACTACCGTCAACTTATTAATCTAATCATCTCTTAGTATATTCCAAGAGCCCTTAAAACCCATTAATTCCTCACTTACAAAGCCTACTATAATATTGTCTCTGAGTGCATAATAGACATGAAAGCAGATGAAAATGTGATGAAGCTAGCCAACATTCAAAAGCTATAAGAGTTCCGCGGGGATGGTGACCCCAGGAGAAGTAAATATATCGCAAACCAGATAAACTACTACCTTATCCTGTAATGTGTAATCCTGTATCGGAGAGATAGTCCATTTACTAAATTAGTGTGTCACCATCTTGGCCTAGAATTAAAATTACTTGAGATCGGGAACAAAACATCTACAAGAATAGCTGAATGAAGCAGATTTTGATTCAAATAATTTTATACTATTTTACCCAACAGTTATCATGTTTGATAATACACTACAACTCAATTATCTTCATATGATATGTCAATGACAAGTGGTCTTTGGAATATTCATAGATATGTCTTTTTTTTTCGACCTGACTATCGATATTGGCCGGACGAGTCTTCATAGCTTTACCGGGTTTTTCTGGAGAGCGCGCCTCGGCATGGGCTGTTGTCTTGCATGTAAAAACGCACAACAATCTATTCATGCAAGTTAAGCTAATCGTTTATGAGGCTTATAAAAGACACACGAGCGAAAGTATGTTTTATTAAATTTGTTCTTTTATATCGTCACTTGTGATCTATTAAATACTTAAGATAAACGAATACGTTATAAGAACTTCAATCGAATTACAAAGTACTTTACCTAAGTACTCTGTTCTTGCTCAAGGCCGATGTAACTAGGCTGAAAGTTTGCATATTAGATTTGATTGAAGTTCTTATCTTACATCATTAGGCATGGAAGAAACATTAATTATTGAGAGCTCATTAATATGAAGTTATCATAAATGAAACGAACATAGATCTAAATAAATTGATATTACAAATAGATCTAATGAAACAACCTATGAAAAGATTTGAAGCAAAACTTAAATTGTAGAATAACTACAGTTAGGTTATATTTGATTATTAGGTCACACAGGACTAGATTTTATCTTAAAATGATACTGGATACACGGCCGTTGATACCTTATTGCGTAAAAAAAGAGGCCCGAGTTCACGCGTAAAAATAGAATGTGTAAACCGAAATGATATTCGGATCAGGTGGATCACCGTGATTTTATGCAAATACGTATGTTACTTAAAGGGTCAGCCTTCACCACTTTTTTAATATAGGCTAACGTTTGAGCAGACGAGGCCGATACATGTTCGGCGGTTATACAGATTCAAAAGTAAAAATACTTTATTCAATTTAGGCCCTGAGAGTGCGCTTATGAACGCCAAAGTTACCACCGGTTTGTAAAAATCAAGCCAGTCATCGAGAAGAACCGGCGAGAAGCTCGATCTGGTTTATCTTTTCGTGATACATATTTTTAAAAACGTAGATAGTTATATTCGTTTTTGGTGGATGCACAGAGATTGGTGTCATCTCCATCGTTTACATATATGTACATCCACCCTATAATAACCTTTAGACATTAAAACCCGCTTGACATACGGCTTGAACTCACTATCCGGCGAAAAGGGAAATGTGCTTTGGGACTTTGTTATAAAGCCTAACACTATTACTTAAAAAACTGTCACTGATTTTAATGAGCCTGAAACATAGAATTACCAATATGTTATTATTTCTATTATTTAAATTATGTTGGTCTTTTACTAAAATCCAGCGTATGTAAGTTTTTGCAGACCTAGATTATTATTGGGAGGATAGAGGGCAGTGACAAAGTTAATTGACAATGGTAATCGATCAATCAAGGAATAGAAAGAGACGATGTGCTCTTGAAATGAAAGCGGAATTTTGCTCAAACAGTTTTCAATATTACAAAAGACAAGTAACCAAACACAATTTACGATGAAAAATCGCTTCGACGCTAATAATTTCCCAGGAGGCCATCTGTCGAACCGTCGCTCTTAATTTTCACATCTTTAGAAATTATATTAAAGCGTGGGTGATGCTGGATGGAAAACTTTCAAGGACAGTTAAAGGTCATGTTAATAAATCATTTGAGTTCACAAACAAACTGATAACGTTAGCCGGTTATTTGTATAAATATATAATAGTTTTGTAATACTTTTGCTTGTCATTTGGATATTTGATTGAAGAAGGCGTTACTTGGCGGAAATCCATTATTAAATTTTACTTTTCGAATAGGAAGAGTCACCCTTGATCTGAAGGGGCGAAACATATGTAATCTATTGTGGTTACTAATATATTTTATAGTTACATACCAGCAGTGTCAACCGCCGTCAGGGTCAACCGACAACTAAGGACGCGTTTTTAATACTTGTTGTTTCAGATTTAATATTTTCAGGTACACCTAGCACAATTAAAATCAAACGCGTTTTGTTGCAGTGAAACGTGGTAGCGGCTAGTTATTCCAGGCAGAAGTGCAAAGAAACGTCCACTATGTCATTTTGAATTTGTTTTTTAATATTATTTTAAATCATAATTGCAGTTTGAAGTTGCTATAAACGACAGCTAGCAGATCGCTACCGCTAAGGAGCGAGTTAAAACGGATCGTATACCAGTGCGTGTTTATTCTCTAGATTCTAATAATTTATCATAGCTGTAACAAAGGAACCTAATGATGTAGCATTTTCTATTTCTAGTATAATTAACATTCTGAGTAAACTTATTGAAATCAGTGTAGTACTTTTTCTTGTGAGACACGGCGACACGACACAAGACACTCCTAAGAAATGCTAGAGTAATTTTTCAATTTCAAAAAAATCCTGCCTGAGTTTTTAATTAGGAAACTCAGAAATACTCATTTGTATAGTTAATTTAAGAATTTCACGAGAAGATTTTTTTTCAAACTGACGGGCTTGACTGCTTCACCGGACTACTAAGGCGACCGCTTAAAGCATCTTCGCCACTTGGTACCAAGCTCAAGGGTGCCGAAGTTGCTGAAACTCGACTCGGGCTATTGCCTTGAATGCAACATCGCGAATCTGTCTAAGTTAAGCTAGCTATTCATAGATATAAGAATCCTTGAGACACACGTGTGTACCGGCATCCGAGCCTCACGAATTCATGAAAAAAAAGCCTTGTGCTGAAATATGAACAAACAGAACATTTTAAAAATTCACTATATGTACAAATTCTACAAAGTAAAAATTTTTTTAATACCAACAAATTGTTTAATACCATTTTTAGGTCATGATTTTACCTGCAAATTAAAACTGAACTATAAAGAAATGAATTAAATTCTCATTAGTAATAATATCTAAAATCACAATTATGTTATTTGGTCAAGTTATGGTACCACATTATAATGAAGAATAATATGTTACGATAAAAGGAAATCACAATCACACTTCAGTAACACAAGTTACGCGATGGTACCGTTGGCGAATTGAATAAAATACCTACAGAGATTACCGAATACATATTATTTAAACACGGTATAACATTTAGATGATGAATCAACAATTTCTCTCCCCCATATAACGGAATTGATTGATCGTCGCTCAGTAACATCTGGCCGAGATAATTTTTTACCGTTTTAAATTTCAACACGAACGCAATGCCGAAATATGAATATCTCCATTTCGTCTAGATATATAATTTATCATTTACGGGTGCATTAATTGGCTATTGGCGAATCGAAATATAATCTTGAAAACGGGTCAGTTTTTGGTTTTATCTGGGAACGGGTAGGTATAATTATAAATATAAAAATATTCACATGGTGGTAGGACTTTTAATTCTACCTGGCCTAGCTACAACCCTAAAGCTGAAAATCTATCGCCAAGCAACCTGTTGGTGTGTTCCGGCAGCTGCACTTGAGAGCTAGTCGCCTCTAGGTTTACCGTGTTTATCATCTTAGACGACACCAGACATGATAATGTGGTCAAACGCTAAAACCTATACAGTATTTTTTTTAAAGATATATCTTATCTGATATAGTTGTCTGTTTTATTGTGTATTGTTTAGTAATTAAGTTAATCTACTCAAATCTAACGGTTTTTTAAATTTTGACGCTCAACACAATAGCATCTAAAGTAAGAACAGACATCTATTTTTGCTGACAAAAAAAAAATTCGTTGACAAGTTGGAAGAAAGTTTGAGCTATGATCCAGCTAAAGCAACGATAGCAGCCGACCGCCAACAAATGATGGTCAGACTTTTAGAACAATGATGAGTTAAATGTACAATGTTAAATTACAAAGTTTGTAGATGCACCACTACCAAACCCATTGTAACTGCAAAGCAATAGTGCTTCCGTTGTTATGCTATGGTCAGAATGGATTTTCTAGCTTGATTCTTTATCAGGCAAAGTAGCATTGGCTGCCATCGACAAAGACTGCAATTTTGTTAAAATATTGGCTGTAGATAGTTGCAGCGTAAAAAGTGACTACTTAATACCAGCAGTCGTCGCGTAAACAAACCGATAAAAGACGTAACACATCATGAAGATTTCTCAGCAAATCCAATGACACGTTGTCTGGAATAAATTACTCAATCCAAGCAAAAGTATCTAATAATACTGTAAACATGTATTCTCGGTACGCGAGCCTTACACCCGTCAACTACGTTAGTGTATCTGTTCGTGGGATTGTGGCGCTACCCCGCGGGATCCGCGGCTCACATTTACATATTAACTCGGATACGTCGACTGATGTCTTTGTATAATGCGTCGGATAAATGGAATGATAAATGTTTATATTTTATTACGTTTACATTCCTTTTGATACGTATATTCTCGTGTATTTTATAGAAGCTGTGCCCGCGGTTCCGCGCATAAATAATTTACACACTTCAACATTATTTTATTTCAATTTAACTTAATATTTAGGATTTATATGTAAGATTCTGTAAGAGATAGTAAAATAACTTATAACAACGAATTTATTATCAAGTTTTTATATCTAAACTTGAAAGACCCAACAGTTTTTTTGGTGCAAAAAGTTTCCAACAACGCTCTTATTTTCTCCCACGTATCAAACAAAGCTTTTCGTCAACATAATAGGTCTTTACCTATGAAATTGCCGTTCTGCAGTATTGGCCATTTCAAATCAAAATAATTTTTGTTTGGCTAAGAATTCTAATTTCAAATTAATTTTATTTTAAAAACATGGAATTCTTTTTCCAAAAGTAGTCATTTGTTTATTGATTAGTGTTACATTTTCATCGCATTTCAATCTTTTTTGTCATCATGGATACGTTAAAAATTCGAGTAATTATGGAATATGAGTACCGTCGTGGCAGCAACGGGGCACAAGCGGCACGCAACATCAACGACGTTTACGAAGCTAACACTACAAACCAACGCACCACCTGTTATTGGTTTGCTCGCTTCCTTTCTGGGAATTTCGACCTGAAAAATGAACCTCGCGGTCGTCCGAAGACTTTGGTCGACAATGACGAATTAAAGGCGATTGTGGAAGCTGATGATACACAATCTACGGCTGAATTAGCAGCAGCTTTCGACGTTAGCGTCAAAACAATATTGGTCCATTTGCGACAAATTGGCAAGGTAAAAAAGCTTGACAAATGGGTGCCCCATGAACTCAATGATCGCCAGCGTGAAGTACGCGTCGAGACGTGCCTTGCACTGCTCAACAGACACACAAATGAAGGAATTTTGAACCGCATTGTTACCTGCGATGAAAAATGGATTCTGTTTGATAATCGCAAGCGCTTAGCAAGTTGGTTGGATCCTGGTTCAGCACCTAAACAATGCCCTAAACGAAAACATACCCCTAGAAAAGTGATGGTCACTGTTTGGTGGTCTGGCGCCGGTGTGATTCATCACAGCTTCTTACCAAACGGGGTGAGCATTACTGCAGATGTGTACTGTGAAGAACTGAACACAATGATGGAGAAGCTGGCACATCTCCAACCAGCATTGGTCATTCGCTCGTCTCCGCTGCTCCTGCACGACAATGCGCGACCTCATACTGCACAGCAGACGGTCTCCAAGTTGCAAGAACTGGGGTTGGAAGTTCTCCGTCATCCGCCCTACTCACCAGACCTTGCGCCTACAGACTACTACTTTTTCCAGAATTTGGTTTTGGTTTTGTTTGGCAAATTGGTTTGCGACTTTTAAGATGACGCTTGCTGTGTTTAATAACTCATATTAGGATGTGCTAAAAACTATTGCAATCCAGGAGTCAATGGCACATTTGTTTTGTGAAATAACAATAAATAAAAATAAAAATAGTCGGAGTCTTTTGTAAATAGATAACATACAAAATAGTATTGATAATACTTAATGTCAGTACCTATTCGTATGTAAATCTCTTCTTAATAGAGAATAGTTGTTACGGTATAGAGTGTCTCCATGTAAACGATGTACGAAATCATAATAAGATATCTTTTAATTTTGCATACGCGTCGTCAGAAGTATAGAAAAGGACTCGGGTTATCTTTTTTCCGAATTAAAAGTAATTTCCATGTAAATCAAAAGCGGACAGCCCTATTGAAATTTATATTACACCAGGTTTTCCTTTCACTACCATTACTGCTACAACAACAAAAGTTATTACTCTAATTGGTACATAAACTCATAATTCCGAGCTCAATTATTTGTAATCATGCTTTGTGTATGTTTATAGTGGTTTTTTGTTTTTATTCCATTTCGTGGCTGTTATTGTGTTTAACGTATCATACGTACATTAATTAACCAACCTGGATATGCCTGTTAAGAAACATTGATATTCTGATGGAGATAGGCTGGCGTATTTCTTGAAGGCAATTAATATAAATAATTTAGAGATTATATGTTCGAACAACGCCCATTTTAAAGAGTGTTTTGAAATTTTGTAGATCGTTTTATCTCAACATTATTCTAAAGATTACATATCGTACACGTGTCTAAATGGATTTCGATCACCATACTCCCATTTCAAAATCCTGTCATTTTGATAAAACTTTTAATGACAGACAGAGGACTTTTCAGAATGATATATATGTCACATATCAATTTCCTTTTTTCACAGGAAATAAGCTGTAATGATAATCTATAACAGAGGTAATTTTTAAATAGATAAAATGTTTATATTAAGTTTTAAGAAATAAATACAAAGTTAGAAATTTTTTTTTTCATGAAACAATTAACGAACATGGACGTAAGTAAGGGTGTACCCCTCGGCTGTTTTTTCAAGACCCAGATCCCAATATGGCGGATTATGTTTTTAAATACCCAGCAAATTATAGAACAGATTTTAAATTATAATTTTACATTATATAATTTGTTATTATTCAAGTTTATCAAATTTTGTAATAAATACAATAAAAAAAATTATGCTGCCAACAGGCTGTTAACCTGTGCATCATAAGGTCTACCTTCTTTTGTACAGAGCTTAAACCTCTATGGTTTTAGACAGTTCAGGGGTTAACTAGTTTTCTATAATAAAAAAAACATGAACAACAAAGTAATACCAGTGGTTTTGTACTTGGAATATCTCTATTGCGGGAAGCGAACCCCATTACATAATCCGGCGGACACCGGCATCGATAAAGGCTCTCTGTCACGGCATAAAGCAATTAACGCACTGGGACGCACCGCTGTGCTGGCTTACACCGAAGTTTTATATATGAAACTATCTGGCAAACAGGTAAATAGATTTATAAATAGCTAGCGGCCCGTCCTGGCTTCGCACGGGTGGACGTTAGTTTTTTAAACATTCTCTCTTTTCTTTCAGCGTGTTGCCCACTGCGCGCGGCTGTATTTATTTTCTACTAGTTTTTGAGTTTATTGCGAACAGACAGGCAGACGTGACAGAGGACTTTGTTTTATAATATGACTAGCAGTCCCGGCAGACGTTGTCCCGCCCTGATTATGAAAAAATCCTTGACAAATTATATACTAAAACGTTCCTCATCACTCTATCCACCGGTGAAAACAGCATGAAAAGCCGTTCGGTAGTTTTTGAGTTTATCGCGAACAGACAGACAGACAGACGCGGTAGGGGACTTTGTTTTATACTATGTAATGATTATTATAATAGAATATGATTAGTATTTTCTTAAGATTGACATTTTAAAATTTGTAATATCTTTTGAATGGAATGTCCGGCTTGAATAATTCAAAAAGTAATCTATTTGTATTGAAACAGTCTTGTAAACGGAATAATATATTTAAAGATTTCACCCACAAAAAGTAGTATTACTGAGAGCTAGATTAACGCGAGCAAAGTCGCTGGCAATAGCTAGTAAAATATGTTGTTAAGATAACAAACAACTCAGTCGCGGATATCAGCTAGTAGCAAATATTGCTGTTTTTTATTCATCTCCACAACTTCATAGTAGTCCTCCAAAGCTAACGTAAAATGGCGCTGTAGATTTTAATTGCAAACATACAGTTAATTGGTCGCTTCCGTTTGTTTTTAGCGTCGCTCGTACTCGTTCTCTAGTGTCATTGCGATTGCGAGGTGACAGTTTTGATGACCTAATTCCTTTGTCGCATACATTTTGTCAATATTGACGGAGTTCATTGGTACCGTATAGTGTATTTCATACAAATGACGATATACTAGAATATATCTATAATTTTAAGATAAATCATTCAAAAGATAGAGAAAAATTGTATCTCTCTAAACGAAGTAAATTTATGTGGAGATTCTACAGAAACTATAATTTGTGGCGATATATGATATTTGTTATTTTTTCTCGAAGAAATTACTGAATGGATTATGATTAAACTTTGCAGTAACATAGCTTTAAGTTTAAATCGACTAAAATATAATGAAATCATTTATTCATATGAGCTTTGTTCATCCCTTTATTTTCAGCCCTTATGGTTGGAACATTTTTTTTTAATTTGATGGACACTATCTCCAGGTGTCAGTAATTCAAATAAAATTATTAAAATCGTTTTCGAGTAGACGAAAATACGTAGACACGAAGTGGGTGAAAATCAAATAAACGATATTTCACACCCTTAGGGGTTGAATGTTTTGTTCAATGTTATAATATCGGACCACCTCTGAGTATAGCCAATTCATATAAAAAAAAGAATCATTAAAATCGGTTCACTATTGACGGAGATATCGATTAACATACATAAAAAAAATATATACAACCGAACATAGTAAACTCCTCCTTTTTCGAAGTTGGTTAATAAAAATTCAAGGCAGTCATAAAGACTGCCGATAGAAGTGAAAACTCAAAACAATGAAATAACTCTGTTTTCTTTGAATTATTAAATGAGTTATAGTATGAATTACAGTCAAATCTGGGTAAGTGAGAACTAGATAAGTGAGACAACTCTATAAGTGAGAGTAATAGCCAGGACCCGTCATTTTGAGCTCCCACAACTTCTATTAGCGAGAAACAGAAACCTTTGTAAGAGAGAGTCGTTTTTCCCTCATGGATCTCCGTAAGTGAGACTGCTACCTATCTATACCTCTATAAGCGACAGTCGAGCTTTATTTATTTATATTATTTAGGAGGAACAAATGACAACAAATTACAAATTTAACATCTGCTATTTTATGACTCATTCTTAACTTTCGTGGTAGTTCCTACCATTGTTTTTGTATTGTTTTCTCGTCAATATTGTACCTATTCTATTTCGTGGAACTAAATAACGTTGTTATTTTATCGCATTCTTTTCGAATGGACACGTGTGCCTGTGTACCGTTCTGTTTGTCGGACTTACTCAGTTTATCGTCAATCAATTGCGAAGGAAAGTTCTGTTCTGCATCATGTCAAAACGGAAAATTAAAGTACTGTCATTAAGTGATAAACTTAAAATAGTGAATGCGTTTGAATCCGGAAAATCACGAAATGAAATTCAGAGGGAGCTTAATTTACCAGAATCCACCTATGATAAAATTATAAAATCAAAAGACTCTATAAATTCTGAGTGCTCTGATGGACATGGAAATATTAAGAGACGGTCCATCAGTACTTTGAATACGCGGCGGTTGTTGATCAAGTAATAATATTCGCCAAAATTTATATGAGTTAGAGAAAAACATTCAAAATACAAAAACAGAAACCCAAACGAAATTGACGGATTTTTTTAAGTGTAAATAAGTTCTAAATAAAATAAAATTACATAGTGCATGAATTTTTGTTTTGTTTTCGTAAGCATCTTGATACCTATCCTTATAAAGTTGCTGTGACTTGTTATTGCTGCGTACCTCTATAAGAGAGAAACGCTACCCATGTACCTGCATTAGCGAGAAACTCGGGTTAGTGAGAAACCTCTATAAGCGAGAATGAGATTGGCGCTCCCTTGAACTCTCGCTTATCCATGTTTGACTGTATTTAAATTTCATAATTTGTATATTGCAACTATTAGTCTGTTTTTTTTTCACATCGATTGGCACTTTGAACAATCATTATATACATTTTATGAATTAATCAAACATATAATGGGCTGCACAATCTCAATACATAACATCAATATTAGACGTACAAAGGCCGCTATACTCAATAATATTATAACTAAAAAGCTAAGTTATAACATCATTGGCTATATACTACGTGTCGCTAGTATGATGTAAGGTTAAAGTTCCACACAAATAACATATAATATTATCATTTATAGGAATTAAATCGCTCATAGAATTATGAAATAGCTTACACTTACAGTCGTAGCTTTGTTACTCTATGTGATCCCTAGTATACATTGATGGGAAAATTGTACATACATTGAACTCTAAAGTAGTGTAATTCAAGCTTTATTAGATAGTGTATAGAGGTTTGACGATATTTTAAATCTCTTCATACTTCAATTCAGTCTTGTGGAATGTTGATAGATCATTTGTCGAATTAATTTTATTTTCATTATGTTTTTAACTGTCTTCCTTATGTATTTGTTTTATTAAATAACTAGTAATAACCAGCGATTACATTTGCATTTTGTATATATAGTTAGAAATATTGAAGTATCAATATACAAAATCAATAGGATTATTTTTCATCACAATGTGATCAGTACAGTCAATTTTCATCCAAACGTCTTAATGAGATTGTCAAGGTACACCTACTTTAGTAGCTACTAGCTGCGCCCTCGACTTTGTCTGCGTGAAACTTAATGCAAGAAACAGTGATTAAATAAACCATCTGAATGTATTAAGTCCATTTACTAATCTAATTTTATCTCGTCGTTCCCGCGTCGTCATTAAAATTTCTATAATTTTTGATAGAGTGAACCGATTTCAATGAAACGCAGACTACACGTTACTGGAGGATATGCTTTGTGTTTTTCTTTGCGAGGTTTTATCGTGAACTCGGTACTTTAGCAGTGATGCATGTCAAAACAGACAAGCGTTTCTAAAAATGACTGAAATGTATATTATTACTTATCACCTGCAACAATTTTTTTTACAAAAATTTAAAAAGCACAGGCTTGTTAGATTTACAATTTTATTATATGTATAAAAGAAGATAGATAGTGTCACGGCTGTAGTGTCGTGTTGGGAGCTGTGGAATTTTCTGGAACGCAATTCCATTTCTTTAATTCCAAAGGGAATTAAAATCACATTATAATAACAATGATTCGAAAGTCCTATAGCGAGGTGAAATGTTCCGTGAAATGCGACTGCAGTTAATCGCCGTAGACAGTTAGTTACTAGTTCACTTTCTACACAGAGCAATGGGCCCAAATAACAACATAATGCACTTTCACTTGCGTTTTATTCACGCCCGATTGTCATTTACCATCGTACAATATTTTCGTTTCAGCACTTCATGTAAAGATCGTTCGTTCAAGTAATATTTTGCTTTGAATCACTTCTACTAAATACACCGCATCGATCTATGTCCGCTTGGCTAGTCACCACATTCAAGTTGAAAATCTCTCGCCAAGTACCTGTTGGTGCTTTTTTTTTCTCGAACTGACTACGCTATTGGGCTAGGGAGGCCATAACAGCTTCACCGGACTACTTAGGTGAGCGCTTAAGGCACTTAGCCAATATCTGTTGGTGCGTTCCGACAGCTGCCCTTGAGAGCCGGTATCCTCTAGGCTTAGCGTGTTTACCATATTAGGCCAAATCGTCATCTAACACCAGGTGAAATTGTAGTCAAACGTTATTGTAGTAAAACCTATAAGGTATAAAAAAGTGGAGTAAGTAGTTCATGACTTTACTACAAGGAGCTGCAAATGCATAATTCTTACGCAATTCTACTTTTCTCTGTTAGACGGCTGGTATTATCGTAATATCGGAAACAATCAAGCAATTTGCTATACCCTGTAGGTGTGAAAGGGAGAGCATTTCAGGTAAGTTACGATCAAAGTCAAGATACGAAAAACGAATATTTATTTATCTATCTTGGTATTGTTACAAATAGGAATACGATACAACAAATTAAACTAACTAACTTCAGAATAATTGACAGCAGTTTATAACAACGATTGTTGTAAATTAGCAACAGCGTTACTCATTATTTTAGTTGTTGTTATCTATAGGGTCAATTTATTAAAAAAAAACCTTTGACTGTGAAAGTGTAATATTTACAGAATGGTACAATAAAACCGGCACACAAAAAAGTGGTTTGTTTCTATAAAAATCGTAAGAGAATTCAGATGAACGTCAAGACTGAAGATCCGCAAGACGAGGATGCTGAAAGAACCGCAACCTCACAAAGGGCTCCGGCAAAATTTTCTAAAAAATAAAAATAGTGGTGGGGGGGATACCCCCAAACAAAAAAAAAAAAAAAAAAATCCCCGGGGGGGAAAAAAATCCAAAAAAAAAAAAAAAAAAAAAAAAAAAAAGAACCACCGGGGAAGAAAAAAAAAAAAAAAAAAAAAAGGGGCCCCCCTCCAAATATAAAAAAAAAAAAAAAAAAAAAAAATATTTTTACAGAAATTTTTTTTTTTTTTTTTTTTTAATTTCCTGGTTTGTACATTTGACAGCACTTACCTAACGACATGTATTTGACCCGATGAATCCGAATCTGGGGTCTGTTTGGACCGTATTTTGAGCGTATACGGAGTCGAAATACATATCGGTTGGTAGTTATTATTAATTCTTATATAAATAAAAGGGTGCAACTGAAGTGTCGTTAAAAGCAATAACTTACATCTTAATATAATGGTGCTTAGCACTCGTACTGCCTCGGGGCCGATATGGCGTGTAATGTGTATTTTACGACGACGTAATAAAAAGCCCATCGGTTTAAGATCGATTCCGGTGGATAACTCGGTTACGGCCAACGTATAACTGTTCGGAGATATCATCAAACCGAACGGTCCCTTACAGTCTTTGGTATGTGGGTCGGCAGAGATTGTACGTTTTACATTTACCTATTAAATTATATAGAATAACTTGTTTTAACACAACCAAGCTGTGCAAAATCCTAATTTTTTTCTAAAATAAAAGTAGCTTGAGTTATGCCTTATAATAACAGTTATCTGCCGGTGAAAATCCCATCAAAATCGGTCCAATCGTTTCAGAGATTCACCGGAACAAACAGACGGACAGAGAAAATTTTAAAAACTTTTTGAAGTGAAATTTCTTATGGCACGGTAGGGAAAGTTTTCGTTACTAGTTACGCGTTAAATGTAAGATGCGTATGCGTAAGTATGTATAAGTGTCTGTCTGTGTGTAGTAGTAGGTATACCAAAATATGTAAATCTATAGATAAGTATCTAATGTATGTATACTATAGGACTTAGTATAGTAAGCCAAAGAAATTTCACTTTCACCGCGTGTACACACTGAAACACGCAATTTTTTTTGTTACAAGTACCGTATATACTTTCATATGCATTCAGTAAAAGCTGTTTTTTTGACTTTACAAACGAATACTTCAACTACGTTTATTTGTATAGATGAAATTATGAATACCAATTTATTTCCGCATAGTCCTCGGTTGTCAGTAGACCTCTCTCATGAATACGTCATAACTGTCGAAATTCGAAACGATAGAGGATTATACAATAAAAAAATATATATTTCTTAATATTCAAAATGGCAGACACAAACGTCACGTCACGCTGTCAAAGCGCGAAATGTCAAGTGCCATTCGAGTGGAGTCTCGCGCGGCGGTAGAGCGAGACGTAACGTAATTGGATGTTTCAGCAATGAGGGTAGATTATTTTAATGATGCCGCTTATTTGAATGTCACTTTTAATATTTATCTATCTTTAAAGGTATATAAAATTATGACTTTTAAATGGCATGACATAAGCTACACCGCACAATACGACGATACGAGGTGTGGTTTTTCGGCTATTTGAATTTTTTTTAAATGTATAAGAGTATTTTTCTATTTTACTTATAATTTTAGTTCCTTTGTATCTTCTCTAACATTAGCCATTATCATCTACAAGATAAAAAAGACGTTAGATGCTATCTAATAATAATAAAAATTATTTAAAAATGTACACTATGGACAAAGATTGTTTGGCCTTCCAACTACCAAAATAGGTTGCCCTGTATCTTGGTACTTGGCATTTGGTTTGAAATATATAAAATACTGGTTACAGGTGAGCTCTCAGTTTAGACAAATTATGGAGATTATATCATTATATTCGATTGTTCATGTAAATACAATTAAATTAATGGAGAGGAGATGAATTTTGCTGCTTCGGCGATACCGACGTAGTTTGGATACAAGGATTAAAAGCTTCTGGTAACTGGATATACTTCGGATGAAGCATAACACGTTATTGTGACTCACTAAATGCAATGTTAGTTCCGTTAATCATATTTTTTGTTTGTACTGCTGATAGTTATTAGACACGTCTATTAGCTACTAACGTTTTCATTTGACTTTACAAAACGTCATACGAATTCTCATCTATTGAAATCATCGACGAGAAATGATGTAGACGTCTTACATAAAATAATATGCATAAAAAATATTGTATTGCAAAAAGGGTATATATGATTTTTTTAAACTGTCAATCGTGTTGTAGCCTTTTTCTATAATTATAGTTCGGAGTGCCAATAGTTGTAAAAACCAGACTAATTAATAATTTCAACATACAAATTATGAAATTTAAATAACTCACATTACAATTGATTTAAAAATGTTAAAAGAGAACACAGTTATTCAATTGATTTGAGTTTTCATTTTTCTCGGCAGTCCTTATGACTGCCTCGACTATTTTTTATATTTACACTGAAGTCACCATGTGCTGTCACCATGAAGTAAACAGCAAGATGGCGATGCTAAAACTAAAACTTTATTTACATGATACCCACTAACATATAAGTAAGATATAATATACATATCACTACCACATACACTTTAAACTCTGAATAATATTTATCACAAAAATAGTGATTAAATTGATTTATCGTGCAAATAACGAGGGTTACACCCTTCGCGTATATGTTGACACTTGTAAGTCCGCGTCTAATGGATGGATATGAGAACCGAGGGTCCAGTGACAGTTTTGTTAATTTTCCAATACGATCAAACGTTTCGCTTGTGTATACTATGGACCGAGAGATTAATCAGGGCGGTGTTTACACCCGCCATGGCAATATGAATGATGATAAGTCAAATATATATAATTAATACTTATTTAAGCCTCATTATTTATCACATAACACATACATATACATGGCTCTCCAGTACAGCTGCCGGAACACATCAAAAGGTGCTTGGCGACAGATTCCCAAGTCGCGAGTGGTAGCTAGAGGGCGGCAGACTCAGTAAAAGACCTACCACCATGTTATGGTTTCGTCATGATGTCTTTCTTCACAGAAAGCTCCCAATCAGTTGCTTGGATTCGAACCTACGTCCATCGATGCGGTGTCCGAACATGCTATTAACTAAGCCATCATCGCTTCTCAGGTATTTTGGAACTACGATTATAATAGCAGAAATTGTAGTATCAATAGATATATTCTCAAAATTAAAAAAATATATATCCTTCCTATATGAAACTTAAATCACTATTAATTATGTAGCTGGATAAATATAGTGCGCTGAATAACCACTTGGTCCATAAAATATGATGGCATCCATTAATTTCGTGAGGTATTTAGGGTAGAGAGGCTTAAGCTGAATCTCACTAAATCTCATGTAGAAGAGACATGGGGTTTGGGTAAATATCGCGTTTTTTTTTCAAGCAAAAAAGTACCTAATTAGTAAGTAATATAAGTAAAGGAATTTCTAGGAATTCTAGGCTAAAATATGTCAATATCTGCCACAATTCTTCTATATATTAAAATCCATGAACAGATGTAAAGTTAATTAGTATTGATATTTCGAAATGTAATGTAATAATAATTATGACGAAATGTAACAATAAAAGTTGAAGTAAAAATAATAAAGTAAATTGTGTATTTTTTAATAAATCCAATGTATTTATACTCAAAACCAACATTTTGAAAAATTTCGCGTGAGATTAGAGGAGATGGGTGGAGACAGATCTCACATCTCACTACGAGGGTCAAAAATCTTTGAAAACGCGTCACGTAATTAATAGAAGACCCCCTATTGACAACGAATCTTAGTTCATCCTCGTCTCCGCTAGAGGCGCTACTAGTAAGTGTATGGTAAAAAATAGTCAGTCCTAGAAAAGTACGTAGGAACCACGTTTGAGTGTTTGCGACCGTCTCTATATACTAGACCTCTATTCTAATTAAGGTCAACGCTAGAACGGATGACAAAATTGGCGCATCCTGATTCCGCGGACGCGATTTCCTGCAATATATTTTTCTTTATATCCGATACACGACAAAAGCGAACATAAATAGAAGTGAGTACAACGAACTTAAACACGTGCGATCAACTGAGCCTGCTGTAAACTACTTCTGCAGTAAGCATTCGGAACTTCACCTTGCTTTTGTTGATTGTCACAAAATGTAATTATAGAAACTTGTTTTATTTTGGAAAAATTACATGAAATAGTACATTGTAATGAGTCAAGAGGTGATGGGTTAAACCCCTGTGCGTGACTTTTGAAAGTTTTTCTATAACTCGATGAAACTGACGTGAACAATGAATCGAATAAGAAACATTAAAAAGAGACAACACTATACAACTATAGGATGTAGCGTGCGAGAGAATGAGATAGAATACATTATACAGTGTTTCTTATTACATGTGTGTGAGCACCTGCGTTTTATGAAGCTTTGGGAAAAGCGTCAAAACTAACGTGATGGTGACGTGATTGTTCACGTGTATCGGTTATATGAATATTTTATCATTTTTAAAGTTTTCACTTTTACCACGTGTGAACTGCACATATGTTTTTCATGTAGAGTAAACCGAATATATTTCATTTGATCATAGGTACAATTCAACCCAAAAACGGTGAATTTAGAATTCGTCGACAGGCGTGGCTTTTTGAGTGATTGATTTTGAAACACGGCAAACTAAAAGAGAGTTACAGCTACGGATTAATCACTAAATGTACGATGGTCTCGTTTCAATCAGGCATGTCCTCAGTCCTCAGTCCGCCAATCGGTGTCATATGCCGCGGCGCTTCAAAGAAAATTGAATTCTATAAAACGTCCTTTCGAAAACTATGTTAAATCCATAATCGTCTTTAAACTTACACATTTCTATAAATTCGTCTGGTAAAATTACCTGTAATAATAAAAATAAACATTAGAATAAAATTATAAAGAAATCGACGTCAAACGAAATTGAAAATAGCGGTTATGGGGCAGTATTTTAAGAAGACACTAGCGGACTCGGTGGACATTGTCCTGTCTTGATAATAAAAAAAATCCTAAAAGTCAACTGCAGCGCCACCTACAGGGTCCGATTGTATCCGTGTCCGATATAAACCATTCTTGAATCCATCTGAACACACAAAAAAATTCATCAAAATCTGTCCAGCCCTTTTAGAGGAGTTCAATCACATACAAGCAGACTCAAATCCAGGTGTTGAAATATATACTACCACAGACATAAATAAATAATGGGTAGGGACAAAGTAGAACGTCTCGGTATCGTCTGAAATTGAACCTCTATCCCTTGATGAGTAATATGCTATTATATTTAACAGCGACGTGGCGAACCGCACACACCGGCGCCATATTTAATGTTAATGCATTTCGTCTGTTAATGTACGTGTTTTTATGTTTTAATTTCTTATTTCGTCGAGTTTATTTGAGTTTAAAATTATAGTCTCAGTTATACGTTATAACGCGCCGTAATATATTCTTTACGAGATGATCTATTCGTGCGTTTATGTGAGAGATAATTAAGTCGGCAATTACCTACTGTCTGTTATTAACTCCGCATCTTCGCGTTCCTCATTCCAGCCCCAATAAAGCGATTCGTCGCTGTTTGTATTTCTTACTAACTGATACTCGCGACTGTGTTTACTTGAATATTCTTTATATAAAATTAAAATAATATCAAATACGTTATTTTTCAAGATCTTCAAATTTTAAACATGTAAAATATGAATATCATAAAAAACGAAGTATAAAAACTAAAAATCATAAAAAAAAATTTACCGATGAATTGGATTTGGCACATTTTGAAATGTATCTCATCGCAATTGTTTACATGTATCTGATCGCAACCCATTGGCATGGAGATTTTAACCACTCCGCTCGGTTACTGAATAAGTTAGCCACTATGAAGAGCGTTACACTCGGTGTGTGATGGTCAAGCTGTAATCGTGCCCAGACACTAATTCAATATGGCATCTAAAAAAATACAAAATTTCTTTGCTCAAGTTTATTAATGTTTCGATGTAAAAACTTAATATGTTACAATCTACAAAATGTTCTAGAATCGATACCGGATAAAGACATAAATCTAAATCAGTGCGGTGCCAATCGAACCGTGGTTCGTAATAAACTTGTTACAAATAGAGTGCAATGGCGGAGGCAATGACCCATCGGTTACAACGGCGAAAATAAACATCACAACGATTTAACGTTCACTGGATATGACTACCGAAAACTCATGTAGAGTGCCGTGCAAAATTTTGGCGTTTGTGCGTAGGTGTGTTTTACGACGAGTTCAAAGAATTACATACAAAATTCACGGATAGAAACTAGTTAATACAGTCCGAATTATATGAATTTGTATATTAAGAACCCCATCTAATTGGTCATTGTATACTAGCTGGTACCCGCGACTTTGCTATCATGAAAATGGTTTCGCATTTGTTGTATAGAGATGGAAAAACAATACTAACACTTATAGTGATACAATAAAAATATTCAGTGATATAAAAATCGATATCAAATTAAAATTGAAAAAAATAAAATAAAACTTAACAACCTATTAACTCCACAGCCGACCAAATGCGAGATACGAATATAAATATCTTTATTTGTAAAAATATGTGAATGATGAATAGAGATCGAATCGAGTTTTTTGCCGGTTCTTACTGGTTTCAGCATAAATGGGTCGGCTTGCCCGGGATAGTACCACCCTCTCACAGAAAACCGACGTGAAGTAACAGTGCTTGCATTGTTTTTCGGTGAGACCGCCAGACACCCACCTCCCCTCCCCTTCCACTTTCCCCTTCTCTTCCTCCCCTCTCTAAATGTCTGGGTTTGTTGTGTCACGAATCGGTGGATCACTTACATCAGGTGACCCACCTGTTCGTTTGCCTCCTATGATATAAAAAAAAAAATAGCTTTGACATTCATAAGCGCCTTCTCAGGGTCTAAATTGAATAAAGTATATTTGATTTTATTGAGAAGGAAATGAAAAATGGTGCCAAGTTTTTTACTCCGATTTTTTCAAGTTACTGAAGGTAGTCTTTTGCTTTTGATCACGATCTCACCTGATGTTAAATGATGATGTACACTAAGATGGTAATACGGTAAAACCAAATGGAGGTTCTCAAGTGCCGGCACACACGTACAAGTGCTTAGGAACAGATAACTTGAAGATGGTAGCTGGTCAGGCGATCTTTTATATTGTAATTTTTACTATATCCTTAAGTTTTACCTTGTAAAGTGTGGATTCTTTGGATTAAATAGTTAGTTTCTTCTTTAACCTTTTATGGTAAGGATGTAGCTGATTGCTGATCCCTTTACACCTGAGGAATGAGATACATCGTGTCACTTCGATTTATCCACGGTTATAGCTGCCCAAGTGTTCGTTAAAGACTCCACAGAATCACGGACAAATTGTCATGAAGATTATTTTTGATTAAGTGGAAACGTGGGTGATGTTTAGCCCATACAAGCATATTCCTCTTATTTATGCATCGATAACGGAACTAAAGTAAATATTTTTACAGCACGCAATATATATATATCATCATCATGTTCCTATGTTTTAATTTTTTTTTAATCAATTAGATATTACAAGACCTAGGAACCGTTTAAAAGTATTAAAATTGCTCGACGCTTTCAATCTTATATATATATACAAAAGAGAAACACTGAGACATATTCAAATCACTTCTTGTATTAGTTTCGAAAAAAAAAAATTAAAATCGCGTCAGTTTTGGCGAAAGAAACTGGCGATTACAAAATTACGACTGCGACAAATTTATGAAGGTATAATCAGTCCGAACTGCAGTTGTCTCTCTTGCACTCTATTTGATAGTTCGGGGAGAGTGCGACAGCAATAGTCTTCTAAACT
Organism: Antheraea yamamai; assembly: GCA_036509395.1. NCBI lineage: Eukaryota > Metazoa > Arthropoda > Insecta > Lepidoptera > Saturniidae > Antheraea > Antheraea yamamai. The sequence goes on along the minus strand of AP028437.1, from coordinate 1,578,746 downwards.
AGCCCCTCAAATTTCTTGGAGAACGCGTTTTATCTGAATGAAGTATAATGACGTATTTATATAAGGTTTATTAGGTTCATTTCTATAGCAGAATAATAACATTGTAATACAAAAAAAACACAACAACAGGTTCCACTAACAACGTTACCAATGACGTCAATGGTAATTATATCACGTCCGTCGAACGAGCCGCTTCCATCATGTCTACATCTGTGCAGGAAATTGGGCATTTTTTTATTACACAGACTTCCTTTGTCAAGAGAGTAAACGCTCGTTCATTTGTCTATATAATTAATAAGTAATACTTTATGAACATTAAATTTAAATGTTTCTATAATATGGGAAGATCCATAAATTATGTCGCACGTTAAGGGGGAGGGAGGGGGTCAACGAAGTGTGACATTATGTGACAAGGGGGTGGGAGGGGTCCTAAATTTCGTGACGTCACATTTCCAAATATACGAGTTAAAATACGCATTTTGCACTATTAACGAAATACTCGAAAAACATTTTCAACCCTATCTGTATAAACATAAGATTCAAATTGTTTTGCCGGTCACTCGCTCTAATAGCGTCATGCGGCACGCGCCGACGAACTATTTCTATTTCATTAGACAATTGATTTTCGCGGATTAAACGACGTAGTTCTTTTAGTTCTGGTATTTTATGTTTTTAACTTACGAAACAAATTTAAAATTAACAAAAATACTGATTTAGGTAATCTTTATCATAAATTAAGAGTTTATGGTATTCCCGAGAATCTTTGCTTGTGGGTAACGAATTTTTTGTCCGGGCGGAGCATAACAGTTGTTGTCGCTGGCTACACCTCTGACGCCGTAGCAATAAATGCCGGTGTCCCACGAGGCTCTGTGCTATCGCCAACGCTGTTCGTTCTGCATATCAATGACTTTTTGAATATTTTTAATATTTGTTATGCAAACGATAGCACAAATGATGCCGTATAATCGGGGTGTGCATATATCTCCTAGGTACTTGTGGAGCAAAACCGAACTAAACTTATGTCTGATGTTGAGAGGAGATTGGACAGGGCCTCTGAATGGGGAGAGGTAAACCTGGTCCAATTTAATCCTTCAAAGACACAAGTCCGTACGTTTTCTATGAAAAAAGTCTATTCGTTATACCACTTAAGTTCCAGGGCACTTCTATTCAAATTTCCAGCAATATTGGGATTCTTAGTATCAACATATCCAGCGATGTGCAATTCCGGTTGCATTTGGAAAGCAAAGCTAAATTGGCAACCAAAAAGTTAGGTATCCTCATCGGTCAAAGCAGTACTTCACTCCAGAGTAACGATTTGTGCTCTATAAACTACACGTACGTCCTCACATGGAGTACTGTTCACCCGTTTGGGCTTGTGCCTATCAGCTATCCCGTTTTGATTCCGTGCAAAGGCGAGCTATCCGCATTGTTGACGATGTGGACTAGAGTCATTACAACTGCGCAGAGACATTGGATCTCTGTGTGTACTATACCGCATGTACAAAAGAACTTTTTGTCATGGTGCCTTCATTGACGTTCCAAGCTCGTAGTTCCCGACGCTGGCTGGTAGCTCATCCACACACTCTAAAACTTAATAAAGCAGCAACAACTGTAAGGTACTCTAGAACTTTCATTATGCGTACGCTGACATTGTGGAATGGGTTACCCGGTACAGTGTTCGCTCAGAATTATGATATGGGTCTCTTCAAAAAGGGATTGAAACACACTCTTCAAGCAACAGCGATACCCCTGGTATTGTAGGTGCCCATTGGCGATGGTACCCATTTACCATCAGATGGGTCCTCTACCTGTTGGCTGCCCTTTACCATAAAGAAAATAATATGAAGCTTACAGTGCAGCCTATGCTGATAAAAAAAGCAAAATGTTCAAGAAGTTATTAGCTTATGGAAATGTTTGAAAATTGGTGACAATATTGAACATAAAGTGGAATCTAAGATCAAAGAATTCCAAATAAAAATTATGAAATATGAATTTTTTTTCAACAATTCCTTCGACGCATAACACAACACAACGAATGTTCCCGACATCAACAACACAAACGAGAACGAAGTGATTGCTATGCCAGCTATAAATAATTCAATGGAGTAGATTCAAAGCCCATGGACTCAAGATGAATAAGTTTACTTTAATTAATAAAGTTATCGTTTTTAGTTTTGTTAATTTCTTAAAATGTTTGACTTGATATTAATTTTTATTAAAAAATAACTTAAATGGATATAAAACTAATTTAGGACCTGATGTTTGAATGAAATAATTTCTAAATGTAAAATTGTAAAATATGTGACGTCACACTAGGGAGGGGGAGTCTCACAAATGTGACCAGCTGTGACAAGGACGGGGGAGGGGTCAAAAAATCATGAAATTCGCGTGACGTAATTTATGGATAGCCCCTATTCCAGCCAGTACGAAGTCATTTCATGGGAGAATGGACATGAATTCTCGGAGTGACAAACTATCTTGATGAGACCATAGCATTTCTTAGTCTTTTGCCTGACCTGACTAGGTACCACCCTCAAATTAAAAAGTTGCCGCTAAAAACTTAACTAAACAGGCAGCTACATCGAACTTGTCGAGTAGACAATAATATTACAAGTGTTTCGCGATAATTTCAATGTTCTAATTATAATATGATGACGCTCTTGTTAGAACTTTTCAGGGAGTTTTCGTGACATCTTAGAAGTCATGCTCCGTGGTATTATTTTTAATCCACTTCAGTTGTGCACAATAACCGAACTATATTACGTGAAATGCCACCAATATTACAAAATATAGAGTGAAATAATACAATATTGATACACTAAGATCCAGCCAAAAAAATTGTCGTATGGTTACGTGTCTCGCGTTTTAGGGTTCAGCCGGTTATACATATCTAGTAACCAAACCGGGTCGCGGATTCCATACACAAAATACTAAAGCCGCCACTCTTTTCATTGGCCATGTTTCGGGTAAAGTTAGTGCATACGTGACAATACCAAGATACTTGGGAACCAGATAACAGCGGCGAACGACGATGGATTGCCGATTTTTATAGTTAGCGTTGTTCTCAATTTATTGTACTTACTTAGGCACAGTGTCGTCATTTTGACGTACTACCATAGGTAAGCGAATGCCATACTTGATAAAAATCAAAACAACAGATTCTCCATCATATATTAATCCCATTATCCAGAATTACATTTGTTTTACAATGTAAAGAAACAGAATTATCAACGTCAAGAAGGATACTTATTCAAATTGACTTAATCACTTATCAAAGTTACATATAATTAAGTTGAAGCTAATAACCAAAAATATTAATTTTAGTGGCATTTATCTATATTGTTTATACTTAATCATTGTTGCTAGGTTCACGAACGGATTATAAGCCCGTATCTAAGAAATGTTCTTAAAACTTTGTTATTTAAAGTATCACTTAATCAACTTAGGTTCTGCTTGAATCTATCGCATGACTTATTAATACCTGTAGAAAGTATTTTAATAAATATGGTCAAATAAAATATAAAACATTGACATGATTGCATTGCTTGCTCGGCTCGTGCGTTATGCCCGTTTCTAACTTATAGACTCAGTTACATTGAGCGTTTCTAGTTAATATTCACAACGCGAGTTGTTTAAGTCATATTTGTTTATAATATGTAGCGACAAGCATAAGTACATAGCACCTGATGCTAAATGGTCAACGAGGCATGCAATTAAGTTGTAATAAACTTCACGAGGGGTTGCATACCTCCTAAAAATTGAGTTTATTGTCAAACCATCCGAACAGAACACGACAACACAAGTTGCTCTATTTATTTATTCCCCAATATACGTCTATATAAACGGCAGAATAACTTTCTGAACGCATCAATTTGTCGTTTGACATAATATTACCCCACAGTTTGGCGGTGCAAGTCGTGTTTGGTTAACACGTCATCATTGTTCACGGTATCTTGTAGGGTACAAGTTTCAAACGTTACGCTGGAAACTAATTATCAAAGATTTAAAATGACATTTCTAAATAAGTTCATCATCTTTAGAGATGCAGACTTCAATCTGGAGAAATTAATTTTACAATCATATTCATTGATGACTGTGAAACTGTTACAGTTAAATAAAGATCTATTTTAATAATCATCAGAGATTATTGTAGCGTATTTTGTTGAAATAAATAATGGTTTTATTAAATACGAGCACATTTTCGTTAACGCATTATTCGATATATTGAATATGAACTAATTTCTACACTCATTTCATACAATAGATAATAATGGTAGATGGGTGAAGGGTCTGCTAAGCTTAGAAGGAAATTGTATCCCAAATGTAGCCGTCGGAACATTAATATAGGTGAAAATTGTCGCTATTAAAGCTGGCATTAACCGTGCTATGTTTTTATCACAGTGGTTTCCTTCACCAAAAACTCGGAATTCGAATTCACGCCGATTAACACGGTATCCGAAGATTATCAGTTATCATCGTATAAAAGTTAAAAAATCTTAATATTCAAACGTCGGGTTCGATGTCGCGAAACAGTATGCGTACTCTAAGATTAAACAGTCTTATGTGGAACATAATCATATTTATTATAGTGTGATTAAATATTTAAATTTCAGAATTTCTTTATTGAAATTATTAACATTGGTGTGGATTTCATATATATTGGCACTCGGAGCAATAATTATTACATTTTTATAAATAGGCCTCTATACTACGCGTCGCTAGTCTAACACAAGCCACGCAAGCGTAATACGGGCGGTCACGCTTACTAGCATGTCATCACTCGAAATTATAAATGTTAATCCTTCCAAAATTACCGCTCAACGCGCCTAAAGAAGTTTTCACTCCAAAAAATAATATAAAAACGTTGGGTTCGATCTCGCATGCCGAGGTTAAAATTAAATGATCATATTACGTGGAATTATACCCTAATATAAAAAAATTACCTGTGATAAACAGGAAAATGGCGAAACTCGCTGTCGCTTGTGGATTAGCCCACGCGTAATCTAAACTTTGTTCAAACATTCGAACGGGCGCGGACGTTGATTTCGGTTGAGTTTTTGTGCGTTCATTTTGTAAACAGTATATGTTTTTTTATAAACCCCGCGCCATCACGTGTCAGTGTTACCGATATGTTTGCCTACGTTCTGCATGAAAAGCGCGCGCGTTCGCGCCCGAAACAAACATCACATTATAACTCGCTAATGTTATGATTAATTTTTGATTTATGTTATGAAAATTCATTGAAAAATATCTCATTTATAAACATCTACTCGTATATTATTTTACAATAGTTGGTTTATAAAAGCGTTGGCATTATGGACAAGCCTTGTGGATTCTCATCTGACAATCTATATTAATAAATATGTTCGTCGGTCTTTTTTCAAATGTTATGCTAACTACCTGTATGGGTTAAAGGTCATCAATTTGACATTTACCATAAAAATGTATGGGGATTTAAGTAAAAAAACGTTTTATTTCGCTGATGTGTGTAGAAGGGAGTAATCATTTTCTAAAAGAACAGCTATAAAACATTAATAATACTTTTAGGTTTTGTAAAAATAAAGAACTTTTATCAATTTTTAACTAATTTAACGCTATTTACGAAGTTGATAAACTAATAATATACTAACAATACTCGCAGAACTGAAATCATAAAATACAAGTTTTTTTTACCTTCACCTGTTCACCTGATAGTAAGTGATCACCGTCGTCCATAGACACTAGCAACACCAGGGGCGTCGGAAGTGCGTTGCCGGCCTTTAGTAGTCAGAATGAAGTTATGAGACGAAAATAAATATATATAAAAATAAGTAATCGCGGATAAGCTCATAATTTTAGTTTACGTAGGTTTCTTAAAACTTTATTTTAATTTACAATAGGTATTTGTAATAAACTTTTTCGTCAATTGACAGCATTTAAAAACCCCAAAAAGAATATCGCGTCAAACAGGTTAATACTATGAGAGCTGAGAGTTCCTCATCGAATGGTTCGTGACTGACTTTTGTTTCAAATGTCCTTTCTAGTAGTACAGTATGTTTTAATTCGATGTGATCTTGTCGCGAGCTAATTCACTATACAAATACTTTGACGGTATAATCTTTTATTTCTATTTGTGGTCTAACTTCATTATTACTTGTTATTTGGTGCCCGCGATTTGTTTCTATTTATATTTTGTTATCCTTTTGTTATTTCACGGAATCTATTGCTTCATCTGGATTCACTATGTCTCGTTTTTCTTTTCTTTACAGTAATATAATTATTACTCTACTTAACGCTTCTATCGATGTACCATGTATTCAATTTTATCGTCACTGCTTAGCTCTTGTAGAAATGGGTAAAATCCTCAATCTTACTTTTGAAGCGGACTATTAAAAAATGTTGACATCTGATTTAAGAGGCGTATCAATCAGTAATTGACTGCACAATCGAAGAGTAGTGATTGAGGTTCGAGTATTCACTGTATTCAGCTTCCAAAGATCACTAAACATACCTGCCAAATGAGATCCGACAACGGAAATAGAAACTATAAATACTGAAGAGATATGAAGAAAAAGTTCTGTCTGCTATGTTTCGATTAATTATAAAAAAAAACCAACAGCTAGTAGAATCGCTCTTAAAGGGTTCCGTAGTATATAACATGTTAGACATAATTAATTTTATAGGATATCCTTCGAATACCTATACACTCTCGTGAGCACATCGCCTGAATGCTCTCCCAAGAGTCGTGGCTAACTTTCTCGAATACTTATAACAGACAGACTTACAAATATATTATTTTAAGAATTATTCTATAACTTTTAAATATCATACTAGACATTACTTTGAAAAAATTTACTCTGTACAAGTCGCGAAAAAAAAATCAAATGTTTTTCGTTGCAGTAAAAGACGTGGTAGCGGCCAAACAATTCCAGGCGGTAGTGCAAAGTAACGCCCACTATAATAGTTAATGATGGACTACTGCAATGCTTCATTACAAATTATTATATAACTTTTTTTAATAGATGTTCTTCGTACAAACTTTGAAGTCTATATAGAATATAAAGAACCTCAACACACAGAAAGGCAGACATTCAGACAGATGAAGTACAAAACGATCCTATAAGGGATCTGTTATTTTATTATTAAACTAGCTGTGTCCGTGATTTTATCCGCGTGGAACATTATGTAAAAAAAAGTGATTAATAAAGTAATCTGAATGTATTAAGAACATTTACTTATCAATTTTTCTCTCGTATTTACGCCGCGTCGTCATTAAAATTACAATAACTTTTGATGGCATGGACCGATTTAATTGAAACAGACTAATTTATTTTGGAAGATATGCTTTATGATTTACTTGGTGTGGTTTTATTGTGAACCCAGTACTTTAGCAGTGATGCGTGTTCATACAAACAGACAGACAGACATTTCTAAATATGATTGAAATATATTTTATTACTTTTTCCTAGACAAAAGCGGGCCTTGGTACCAGGCCGGGAAAACGCTAGGAAGAAGAAGGAGACTTATTCCTAGACACATGAAAAAAAAATTTTCACGAAAATCGAAAAGTACAGACACGTTAAATTTACATTTTTATTATATGTAATAGAAGAAGATTAAGAAACTCTAAAAACATTAACATCTGATTAAATCTCAAATTTCAGCTGCATTTTTCTTTAACCTTCATCTGTTTTATGTTAACAAAATTGTTCTTATCGTATTGTTAATTTCTAAGTAAAAATATAAACATCATTTCTTTTATTTATTGAAACCATTATAATAAACACAATAATTTACTTAACGAGAATGTCGCCCCACAATGGCCACCCTCGGTAAAGTGACCCTCAACTGACTTACAGCGTACCTGTCGACCTGGAGGTCGAAGGAAAGCCACCTTGCAATAGACTAAAGAGAACAGCTACCTCACTACATATTATAAAAGTTATATAAACCACTTTGAATTTCAAATTAGTAGATAATCACGTCCGTGTCAATTTCCCTCGACACTTATCAAATTGTTCTGTCGGTAACAGAAACATAAAATATTAAAATTGGTTTCATTTTTATTACAAACCAGCTGTCCCCGCGATTCCGTCCGCTTGGAACCTAAAGTAAAAAAAAACAGTTACTAATAAAATCATCTGAATATATTAAATCTATTTACTTATCTACTTTTCTCTCGTATTTAAGCCGCGTCGTCATTAAAATTACAATAACTTTCGATAGAGTGAACCGATTTTAATGAAAACAAGACTAAATGTTACTCGAGGATATGCTTTATGATTTTCTTGTTTTATCGTGAACGCAGTACTTTAGCAGTGATACGTGTTCAAACAAACAAACAGACAGACGGACATTTCTAAAAAGGATTGAAATGTATTTTATTATTCCAAGACACTTCCAACAATTTTTTTCACAAAATCTAAAAATTACAGACACATTAGATTTACATTCTAAGTATATGTATAAGATAAAAAATTACAATTTAAATTACTGATATTAGAAAAATGAACATGGTAGGTACTTAGATATGTATTAGTGTGCTTCGTTTGAGGGGAATTTTTTTTCTCGCTCCATTGACGAAATATTACTCAAAATATATTTAAAAAATTCCTACCAAAAATGAGCTCCTAACTTTAATTTTTAATACTCGCTAAATGAATTTGAAATTTTCCTATTTAATTGACGCGTAATTTTTTTAAATATTTTCTCTATCTTGGCAACATTTCACGCTATTAATTTGACCATGGGCGTAAATTGTATAGAAATTCTTCCTCTTTAAAAGCTTTTATGGCGTATATTCAATCTACGAACTTCGTTGCCAATAAAAAATGGTAAACATGATTTTTGCTCAAAAATCATGGATTTTTCTATTTTTTTTTTCAAACCTTCCAACTTTAAGGCAACATTTTATAAAAGCTTTTTGAAGTAAAACTTCTTTAGGCGAGACTAGGAGGTAACTGGACGACAACTCAATGGAAGTTCGTTACGGCAATATGGCGTTACGCTTCTGTACCATCCGGTTTTTAAATATTGTTGATTTTGTCAATAAATATTTTATAAACAAATCAATGAAAATTTTTTGAAAAAAATAAAACTTGAATAATAACAATAATCATACAATAGAATTAATTATGTATATAGGGACGCGCGACCGTGCTGCCATCTGGTTTTAATGTAAGTAAGTAACAAATTAAATCAAAGCTTCATTATCTGTAGTGCCATCTATCAGCTAATTCGGAACTTAAATAACGAACGAAATATTATTAGCAACTCTTTGTTATAAAGTAAATAAAATATAGAAAAGTACGAACAGATTACTGTCTTATAACGCCAAAGAAGTTTTACTTCAATCGCGTGTGACGATTACGCGCACTCATTATTTGTAGAGAATTTAATTTTCTATAAAAATGTTCTTTAATCCAAGCTGCATAACTTCTAAATTACGAGATAAATTCAATTAATCATAAAAAACTGTATATAATAGGTCTTTACCTATGAAATTGCCGTTCTGCAGTACTGGCCATTTCAAATCAAAATAATTTTTGTTTGGCTAAGAATTCTAATTTCAAATTTATTTTATTTTAAAAACATGGAATTCTTTTTCCAAAAGTAGTCATTTGTTTATTGATTAGTGTTACATTTTCATCGCATTTCAATCTTTATTGTCATCATGGATACGTTAAAAATTCGAGTAATTATGGAATATGAGTACCGTCGTGGCAGCAACGCGGCAGCTTTCAACGTTAGCGTCAAAACAATATTGGTCCATTTGCGTCAAATTGGCAAGGTAAAAAAGCTTGACAAATGGGTGCACCACGAACTCAATGATCGCCAGCGCGAAGTACGCGTCGAGACGTGCCTTGCACTGCTCAACAGACACACAAATGAAGGAATTTTGGACCGCATTGTTACCTGCGATGAAAAATGGATTCTGTTTGATAATCGCAAGCGCTCAGCAAGTTGGTTGGATCCTGGTTCAGCACCTAAGCAATGCCCTAAACGAAAACTTACCCCTAGAAAAGTGATGGTCACTGTTTGGTGGTCTAGCGGCGGTGTGATTCATCACAGCTTCTTACCAAACAGAGTGAGCATTACTGCAGATGTGTACTGTGAAGAACTGAACACAATGATGGAGAAGCTGGCACATCTCCAACCAGCATTGGTCAATCGCTCGTCTCCGCTGCTCCTGCACGACAACGCGCGACCTCATACTGCACAGCAGACGGTCTCCAAGTTGCAAGAACTGGGGTTGGAAGTTGTCCGTCATCCGCCCTACTCACCAGACCTTGCGCCTACAGACTACTACTTTTTCCAGAATTTGAATAACTCCTTGGCGGGAAAAAAATTCAATACCCGAGAGGCAGTGCAAAATGCCTTTGAAGAATTTGTTGCCTCCCGTCCAGCTGATTTCTTTAAGAAGGGCATCAATAAATTGCCACTGCGTTGGCAAAGATGCATTGATTGCATGGGTGATTACTTCGATTAATACAAATAAAAAATACATGAAAAAAAATTCGTTTAAATTTTTTCATACAAAACGGCAATTTCATAGGTAAAGACCTAATATAACTGTTTTATCGAGATTTTCGTTCTTTTTTCTGAATATATATATTTAAAAAAAGTGTTGCCATTGTCTATTCTCATATTTGACAATAATGTCGATAAATACAATTAAAAAAAATGGTCACAAAAAAAAAATAGAAAAAAAATCTGTACAGCGACGACCTAATCATGTAGCGGGTAGCGGTATGAAACATACTTTACAACCTATTCTCATACATACCAAATATACATAAGAAATTTCATAAAAATGGGTCCACCTGTTTCGGAGGAGTTTAAACACTAATACCGTGAAACGAGATTTTTATATATTAGATTTAGTATGCCGCTAGCTACGTTCCCGAGTTTTAATAAAAATAGAAAGCCCTCGTATTTTATTAATTTACGCACAGTCACATGGCATACAGCATAATTCTCCATAGGTTATTGTTTTTCTGATCGTATATTTTTTACTGAATTTGCATGTGAAACGCGAAGCAAGATGGCTGTGCAGTGTGACAATTATCTTCCTATTTAAAATATGTAGTATATGACGGCATTTTTGTTACACACCAAAATGTATCGTTAATAAAGTTCAACTGAGTTTTGATGGAGGCTGGTTTGAACATAAAATTACTTTATTTAATATACATAATACTAGTTGCTTCCAGCGCTTAACCTCGGGCGACCTTTAACTCGACATGCTCGTGACGTATCGCGTTTGCTTCAGTCTAGCGACGAGTACTGTAGCGCCCTGTGTACTTGTAATATTAATATTTTGTATTGAGCTTGTGTAGCCCATCATATGTTTGATCAAATAATAAACTGTAAAAAATGTATATAATTATTGGTCCGAGTGCCAATGCCAATAGATGTGAAAACCAGACTTGTGTTTATAATTTCAATTTACAAATTATGAAAATTAAATAGTTCACACTCAGATTTACATTTTTTATAAAGTACAGTTATTTTGTTGTTTTGAGTTTTTACCCGATGACTACCTCCATGTTTTTTTTATTTGCCATTATTGTAATACTTAATTGAGTTATAGCAAAATGGATATTTGATATCTGCTTATTTTCTATGTTTAAGTTAAATATATTCGAACTAATATGAATGTGATTTTTTAATTAACTCATAACCTTTCCATAGAGCTTAATCGAGGTATCTATTTTACACTTTACTATGGTATAACCGTTTTCAGCATACTTACACGATGACTTAACTCCTGACCACGATAAGAACGATTCAATCCGATTGAACTGAATTTGTTTTTTCCACGGAACGAAAACACGCTTTATGGCAAATGTTTCTACTATGAGGGCTTTGAAAAAAAAACACTAACTCTTTAAACTCTATTCTCATCTCATATTCGGACACATTGCAGACATTTTGGCTCAGTAAATATTCAAACAATACGTGATTAACAGCACATGCTGGACGTGTTTAAAGCGGGGGCCATCTGGAAATTTGTATACAATATTTTTATACACAAATATTACAATGTAAAAATTTTGCATAACAGTAAGCTTTATGGGTTTTGTGCCGGTTTCAATACATACAAACTGAAATCAATATATCAGCGGTCAAAATAAAACCACAGATATATTTTCTGTTCGATTTTTGGCTAAATCACTATTCAGCACAGTAAAGTTATTAGAAACCATAACAATAACGCATTTCTAACAAGGGAAAGAAAAGCACGAAAAATTAGTGGTATTTTTAATGAAGTTCAGTGTTTTAAAATAGTCCCTCAAAGGAAAGACAATGGACGAAAAGTACTTTATTCAATTTAGACTCCGAGAAGGCGCTTGTGAACATCAAAGCTACCAACGGTTTAGCGTGTTTACCATCTTAGATCACATCCTCATCTAACATCGAATGAGTTTGTAGTCAAACGCTAAAACCTATGATTTAAACAAAAAGTTGATATTACTGGCTAGTTTAACATTAAAAAAAAAAACAGAAATATGGCGAACAGTATGTATGCATATGAAGCGGAATATAAATTAGCCGAGCGAAGGCAGTTTTTTGCAGACCGTGTACAAACATCACGAACGCAGAAAGATAGAGAGGGCGAATTATATAACGTTTTTTTTTATTATTTCAGCGCTGTAGTCGCTGAAGCAGGAAAATATACAATAGGAGCTTACTGATTTGTATTCTTTTGTGTTACAACGCATATTATATTACGTATGTATTGCTTAAAATAAAGCCCGTGATACACATGGCGTTGGATCTCACGATAGCATAGCAAATTTGCCAATTGTGTTTAGTAGCATTCATATCGAGCTTTTGCTATTAACATATATGGGTACTCTTCATACTAGGACATCAGAAGCAGTGCGATTTTCTGTGAGCTTCGACTGCTATATAAACGAGTCTTAAAACCTGGCTAAGACGTGACAACGCTAAAGTTCTCTTGATCTTTCCTGTCATGTAGGCTAGAGTTGTAAACTGATCTACCCATTATGGTATTTTCCTTAGAGTTGTGACATGCAGCCCTTAAAAAGTACTGAAATACGATGTCCAAGTTCAGCAACATAACAATTAGATATATTTTTAATAATCATAACACTTGATAATATGCATAATGCAATGAAACGCAACGGTGATAGCTGAAATGGCATCTACTATCCGTCGGTAGATGCCGCTATGGAGCCAACCTGTCTAGGTAGCTAACGCGAAACGAGACACGCCAAAGTATGCTACTATTTTGGATGATGCAACTGGCATATGACCGCCGCGTTCCATTCAGGCAAAATTGCCATATGTGACTAACCGTAAAGTAATACTGGAGTTGCAGTTGTCTACATGCGACTGTTATTCCTTCGCAAACAAAAAGAAAAAAAAAAAAACGGTCTCCAAAAAGTGAGTGAGTTCTTCTTTCATGTTATTTTTGGCAACCGATTTTGTTGTTTAGTAATGTCACTGTCGAGAAGGTACTAATATTACAAGTACCTTGTGATAATTTCAATGTTCTTATAAGATGGTGAACCCTGGTTAGAACTCTCCATGGATTTTTTGTTGTCGGGATATCCGAATTTATGCTCTGTGATATTATGTTCCATCCACTTCACTTGTGCACAATAACCGAACTGTATTACAAAACATAGAGTCAAATAACACAAGATTATGCATAAAATATAAAAGCCACTACGTGATAGACTAAGATTCTATATATCCTAAGATAAAACTCAAGAGAATGAGATAAAAGCATAAGAATATATCGTTTAAGTAAAGAACGTTGAAATTTTATATGACTGCAACAAATATCTAATCTGGCAAATATATGTGAATCACCGCTTTTACACTATATTTGTAATGCATTTGTCAGCTTAATCCTATGTTTTAGGAACCATATATTATGAGATCGATGTGCGTTTCCTTAACATGGCTAAACTGAATTTACATAACAAGTGAAGTCATGGTAGTCCTGTGATAATGCGAATGGGTATTGCATCCTTTGACCTAAGTTCATATCCTACAGTAACCTGGAGCTATAAGTAATGAAACACATTATAAGACTGCAATATATTTTCTAATATGCGTTCGGGCAGCTAGTAGGTTCAAAATCTGTAAATCACTTATATATATATATGTTCCGGCAACTGATCTGGAAAACCGCTCTTTTAAGTTACGGCGTCACCACCAGAAGTTGTCAGTTAACATCAGGTAGATTGTAGACAAACGATTGTTTTTTCGAACTGAGTATTATTGGCGTAATGGCCAGTTCGCCTATTGGGTTTTTATAGCTTCACCGGACTAATGTGCCTTCATAGCTTCACCGTACTAATGGGCATTTACAGCTTCACCGAACTAATGTGCCGTAACAGCTTCACCGGATTAATGGACCCTGATAGCTTCACTAGACTATGGGCCGAACGCTTATGTCGCTTAGCCGTTTGGCAACAAGCTCAAGGGTGCGTCAAATGATAAAACCATAAAAAAATTTAAAATATTATAAATGCGAATGTGAGTTTGTTCAAAATTAAAATCAAAATATCCTTTATACAATTTAGGCCCTGAGAAGGCGCTTTGAACGTCAAAGCTACCACCGGTTCGGAAAACAACTCAGTCATCGAGAAGAACCGATAAGAAACTCGATCTGGTTTATCTTTTCATGTCATATATTTTTACAAAACATAAATAGTTACATTTGTTATTAGTGGATGCACAGAGAGGGGCGTCATTTCCACACGTCACAATCGTTCACATACTGATCCACCCTATAATAGCCTTTAGATATTAAAACCCGCTTGACATGGTTCTTGAACTCACTATCCGGCAAATCGGTAATGTGTTTTGGGACTTTGTTATAAAACCTAACACTATTACCTAAAAAACTGTTTTTGGACTTAGTGAGCCTGAAGAATGAAATGACCAATTTGTTGCTGTTTCTACTATTTAAATTATACTGGTCTTTTACTAGATCCTGCATATTTAAATTTTTGCGGACATACATTAAATTATAAAGAATATATTGGGAGGGCAGAGTTAAGATACCGAATTCCTGAAACTTAGTCTTTAATGATTCGCGAGGCCTGATATTATAAATTGCTCGAACTGCTCGTTTTTGTTTGTTACACTTTCACGCCTTAACTAGTAAGTCCGATCATTATGAAATTTTGCACACATGTTGTCAGCGCTACTTTCATCTAGAAAAAGCAGAAGCCGCACCCAAAAGCTATTAATATAGATATAAAAATAAAGCGAATTAGCAAATTGTTATGTAATTTGTTAGAAAGATCCCGAAAAAGTACGTGAAAGATGGATACAATGAACCGTAAAATCAGATAATTCTTCCATAAATATTTTTAAAAAGAGTTCAAAAGAGGTTATGTATAAACTTTCGTACACGAACAACCCCTATATGTATACAGAAAAGATGATAATCAGAAAACAGCTAATTATCCATTGAATATTTTATTACCGAGAAAACTTTTCCTATCGATGTAAACAAAGCAATATTAACAAAAACAACCATAATGGGCGCGGGTAGTGTTGTCATTCACTAAACTACATTTATAAGAACTAGATGTAACTTTGTAAAACACTTGTTTTTGTTCGAGGCTTTACTTGTTGTTGTACTGTTTGTTAGTGTAGATTTACCCTATCCGTCGGGTACACTTTTTTTTAGATGAAAGGTACTGCATGTCCTCTTCTGCATCCCAGATAACGTTTATAAGTGAGCAAGCGTAACAAACAAACTAACAATTCGTATTTAAAATATTAGTCTGGATCCCTGATTACGACCAATGTATGTGTAGTATATACAAAAATAAACAAAGTTACTCAACTAACTACTTAATTAATTAATCAACTAACTGTTACTCGCGACTTTGTTCTCTAGAATATAGTTTTTTGCTTGATAGAAACTAAGTGTTTTATCTAGATGAATGATGGGTTGTCTTTTTTGTAATTTCATCATTATTGCGCTTACTTAACTCCTTTACGCTTCCTACCAATATAAAGTTATACCTGTTAAATTTTATCATTTCTGCTTAATCCCTATGGAAAAGCTTTATAAAACGTTCTCTAGTCAATACTATGAAAACTCCGCTTTTTGACTCTAGAAATTTAGTTAAAATTAGTTCTGCCGTTTTGAAGGTTACTCCGGACCAACAATAGGCATTAGAATTATGTTTATGTGCCTAGGTAAGTAACCTTAGAGATCTCCCCATGGTAATTTTTAATTTAGCGTCGAATAAAAACATTATAAATTGAATTGAAATGAGAAGAATAATTATAAACATAATACAATCAATTTTTAAAACAATATTATTTGAGTATCGCCTAGCACTTTTTATTCCAAAGATTACAATCCTAAATCTTTTTCTGGCAATATTACATAACTGGAACAAAAGAACCGCCGCCACAACTTAAGAATAAATTATGGGAAGGAATAAATAATGTCCATATTGTTTTATGAAGTAATTTGAGTAATTCTTGAAATATATTAGTTTAAGACAGTTTGGTATTCAAGAATATTATATTCCACGTTATAGTAAAAACCAAGATCTGGGGAATGAAGAAATAATAGAAGTATAAGGAGTTATTGTACAACATTTACTGAACAGTGAGGTTAATAAGGAAAAATAATAGAATATATAATAACGCAGTGTATTTTTTTTTATGTTACAGCAGTAAAAATAGATTACCAACGTTTATGCCATCGTATAAAAAAAGAAACAACTTTTACCGCATAAGAAAGACTCAGAAAGACACGGGAGACAAGGAAGTTCATAAAACCAAGTCCACTGAGAAAATAAAGTTGCATTTCGCTTTGTAATGGCGAACTTTATAACTCTCCAAACATGAGTATAGTATCCAAAAGAATATAAAGAATTATGTAAAGGACATATCGAATAAAAATTTAAGAGCACTTAATTGTACTTCAAAGCTTAATTAAACTTAATATATTTCTTGCCTTAACAGATAACAAAAAATCAAAGTCGACACAAATATACAAAATCGAAAGTATCCATGTTTACCAAGTAATTACAACAAAGGGAAACATGATTTTAGTGGATCATTAATAAAGATAAGGACAGTTAATTAGTTTAAATCAATTCACGTTATCGCGGTTCAGTGCTCAGTGGCCGGGCAATCCGTCACGCAAACGAGATAACTGCGTCCCGACTAAACAGAGATGTTCACAAACAAACCCGGAGATTCCTAAAATATTCACGGCATGAGAGTCAGCGGTTTAAACGTAATGACTCTATACAATCTATACCTATAATTAAAAACTTTGAATTCAGTAAATTTTTAACAAGTAATTTCATACCTTAAAAAAATTCAGATTCGGACGTAAAGATTTAAAACTTACATATTGAGCAATTTAATGTGTACATACGTGGACGCTTTAAAGAAGCGAAACTATAAGTAAACTAGCTGACAACCACGCGTTAGTACGTGTGTACTAACCAAGAAAATGGGACCAAAAATTACCATTGCAGTAGTCAAGTGGTGCACAGACCGCGGCCCGTGGTCAATGTACACGCTGTACTGCACGAGTTTATAATTGTGTTTAACTTTTTTATACATATATTGTACAGTTTTAATTTGTCCATCATTAACTAATAGCAGTACACCATGTAATTAAATGAAATGGTAACTAAATAATTGAACTCAACTTTGTCAATTATGTCAATAATTTTGTAGGTCTGTCATATTCATTGACTCGATATATTGTATGGTGTTTTTTTAACCCCAATTTTCCACGTTTTCGTACAATTATTCAAACCATTTCTTTCATAATATAAACCTTGTCCTAACAATTACACGGATAAAAAAAAAGAATTAGTGAAATAAACAGAACCGTTCTAAAAAGAGCTTACATACATCCAGCAATTGGTTTTTATCCTTTAAGTAAGTAATGAATGCAATAATTTCATTAAACAACATAATCTTTCCCAAATCACGACAGAAGTCAACCTATTTATTTTAAACCAACAAATTAAGCGAGCGAAAGTTAGACACATTAGATCGTGTATAAAAAAATGACACTAATAGAAGAAAATAAAATCACATAACTGCCGAAAAACCCATCGCTTGGACCGTAAAACCACGTAACATTTATCATGGACACGTTTCTTAGGCTAATTTACCTCGAATGATTTACCGAGTGCATTCTTAAATAGGATTTGTTCATTTTTAAACGCCTTTCACCCTTCACGGGTTTAACATTCAGTTATTTCAAACATTATATTATTAGACAAATAATGACCTTCAACACTGACTTCCAGTCATTCGTATCCAAACACTACTCTATTCGTTAATTCAATGTGAGTTTTGTTCTCACCGTTGAAGAGTGATTATTCTGAATAGGTTTTATTCTAAGACTAGCTATGCCTGCGACTCCGTCCGCGTGGAACCTAATGTAAAAAACCAGTGACTAATAAATTAATCTGAATGTATTAAACCCATTTACTTTTCAATCTCTACTTTTCTCTCGTATATAAGTTACGTCGTCATTAAAATTACAATAACTTTTGATAGAGTGAAACGATTTGAATGAAACCAAGACTAAATGTTACTCAGGGATATGCTTTATGGTGAAATTTTAATGTGAACGCAGTACTTTAGTAGTGATGTGTGTTCAAACATACAGACAGATAGATATATAGACAGACGGACATTTCTAAAAATGATTGAAATGTATTTTATTACTTATTCAAGACAATTGCAATTTTTTTTTTCTTAAAAATCTAAAAATTACACCTTTAAACACTGACTTCGAGTCATTCATATCTAAATCTAATTACTTTATTCCTTAATTGAACGTGAGTTTCATTTTTCATTATTAAAGTGTTACTCTAAGATGGGCTTTGGATTTTGTATACTACTTCATGTTTCAATTCCAAGTTATACAGTACTCTAGGGAAGTCTGCGGTTTACCGAACTACGCTCGCAAAGCCTTAGACGAAATTGAGTTCGCAAAACACTTTTCTATTAATTATTTTTATCTCAGGTTTTATTGTTAAACCAAAAGAAACCCTTCGTTTGGTAGAGTGGAATTTATAGCATCCTTTAAATCACGGACGTTCGGTATTCTGATCAAACTTTTCACAAATACAATGAAACTTAAACTGTGTACGTGATTTACGACTTTATAAATGACGCAGTGATACGGATCCATGTCAGACTGAATAGAGAAATGTAATAAGACGAATGAAAAGTTATCGACGGTAGCTCGTATCGTTTCCTTAAGTTTAGAGATTCCACAAACGTATTTGCAAATATGTAAATTATCACTATCTTCATCAGTCCAGCAAATCGGTAATATGCTTTAGGGCTTAGTTGGGAAACCTAACCCTATTACCTAAAACATTGTTACTGATATTACTCAGTGTGAAACATGGGATGAGTTACATTTTCTAGTATTTCAATCAGGCCGATCGATTACGAAATCCAGCTTTTCAACGTTTTTGCTATCATACATTATAATAGCAGAATTTAAAAAAACAAACTGTAAGTCCGCACTGCGAGCACCCCATAATATTAAAAGAACGTAAGTTCTCATTTCATGAATCTGAACACGTCCAACAGCCTGTTGCAAGCGAGAGACCGTTAATGGATTAGCCTGTTTTAAAAAAGTACTTGCCACACGTAGTAATCGCACTACGACACTTCAGCTAAAATGTAATTATTTCACGTCCTCGACAATCTAGGCTAATGCTTTAGTAAAATTTCCCTCGTAATAGCGACCCCCGAGTTTTGGAGCATCAACCCCGTGCTACTGGCACATATTGTTACATAGTATGATATGCAGTCGGTATATCTAATGTAATATTACAAAACAACATCGATTTTTGTGTCTGTCTGTCTTCCATTAGCTGTTTTAAACTGCATGGTGAATTGGTTTGCACTATTTTTAATTTTATTTTGTATATATATATATATATTTTTTATATCATAGGAGACAAACGAACAGGTGGATCACCTAATGTAAGTGATCACCACCGTCCATAGACACTTGCTACATCAGGGGAGTCAAAAGTGCGTTGCCAGCCTGTGTGGGTGGGGGGTGGGGTGAGGAAGAGAAGGGGAAAGTGGAATGGGAGGGAAGGTGGGTCTCCGGCGCTCTCACTGACCGAACGAAACGCAACAATGCGAGCACTGTTACTTCACGTCGGTTTTCTATGCGAGGGTGGTACTACCCCAGGCGAGCCGACCCATTCATGCTGAAACCAGTAATAGCTTCAGCGTGGCTCTACCACCTACCATAGCGTGGCTCTACCACCTACCAGCGTGGCTCTACCACCTACCAGCGTGGCTCTACCACCTACCAGCGTGGCTCTACCACCTACCTTTTTAGCAAACTAACATAAAGAAACTTGTAATATTATTGTTACCTACTCGACAATCGCAGAAATAATCAACTTGAAGATTGGTTGCTAAAAATAAAATGAAAAAAATAGCGAAACATCAGCAAATTAGGAAAAACTGTCTTACACTCTAAAAGATAAGCTCAAATCAATAACAAGAGCCAGTCTTATCGTTAGTACGACTGTACTTGAATGCAAAACAGATGATCAATATTTACGTTGTTTTGGAATAGTGCCTTTTTTGTACAAGACTACTGTGTGAATCACTTAAAGCTTTGCCAAGTCTCGACTGGAACCCGATTATCGTAAAAAAACGGCAGAAAAAGTCTACACAACGTGTAATGTTGCCTGATGCAGTAAGTGCTAATGGATTGAACACCTATAAAAGAGGTAAAAGAGTGCTCGATATAATCGCTTCGTAGCTACTCCGTGGTAGCACGAATCGCTTCCTTAACTTACATATCACGACTATTCGAAGCGATTCTAAGGATATATATATTAACAAAGCGATAGTTTTAAAACACGTTAACTTTCTGTGTTAATCTATTACAATTAGTATTTTTTTCAATAGAATATAAGTAGCATTTACACAAAGTAAATTATTATGACATTCCAATAAATTCCTCTTTGGATTAAAGAGCGAAAAAAATATAAGAAATAATACAAGTTACTCACTTTCACAGACACCTTCTTCAGAACTACCAATCATACACATTTTCTTACACTCCAATATTTATTAAGTTATTACAAATATGTTTTGTTTTTATCTTAAGTTTAATTTTGGTCAAATTGTCAAGTTAATGTGCTCCACCGTCAATTAAGCCAATTTGTAATCATATTTTAGGCTTCCATGATACAGACACCACCTAGTTTGGAACCACAATTAAGGCTAATCTATACTAATATGTAAAGCTGACGACTTTGTTTGTTTGTTTGTTTGTATGGTTGAACACGCTAATCTCAGGAACTACCTGTCCGATTTGAGAAAATATTTCGGTTTTAGATAGCTTATTTATCGAGAAAGGCTTTAGGCTATATATCATTACGCTAAGATCAATAGGAGCGGAGAACCAATGTTTGCTGAAGAATGTTTCAAAATCGGGCATTTTTTCCTTTTGAGAGCTTCAGTTGCGTGTTAGCGTTAGCCCAAAGTAACTAACCCACGCGGACGAAGTCGCGGGCAGAAGCTAGTTTTTATATATAATTCTTCTGTACCTGTGTATGTGATGGAACTCCTCCTAAACGACTGGAGCAATTTTGATGAAATGTTTTGTGTGTATTCAAGAATGGTTTAGATTCATAATTAGATCAGGTAGGTAGCGCTGCGATCTGATTCCAGGATTTCTTATTTTCAGGGCAGGACAACGTCTGCTAAAAATTTAGAAAATAAATAAATAAATAAAGGTATTCATACAACTCAAAGAATACTGTGATCGATGTTATTATAAATGATAATGAAGTTTTACGAAATGAAATGTCTTGATTTCAGTAATATTTTAAACCAGATTCGAGTTTTGAAAAAAGTCGTTTCGTTACGTTTTTATTACCTTTGCTTCTATATTCTTTTCCGTCACGGGAGAGCCGGTTCACATCTGCAATAAAAAAAAAGGTGTTTATAGTAATAATATTGATAATGGATTATCATGTATATAGACTGAACAAATAAGCTGGATTTATCAAAAGACCAACATAATCTAAATACTCGAAACAATAACAAATTGGTCACTCTATGTTTCATGCTCACTAAGATCAATAACAATTTTTAGGTAATGGCTTTAGGATTTACAACAAAGCCCCAAAGCACATTACCGATTTACCGGATAGTGAGTTCAAGCACCATGTCACGCGGGTTTTAAATGTCTAAAGGCTATTATAGGGTAGATCAATAAGTGAACGATGGTGACGTCCAGAAATCACACCAGTCTCTGTGCATTCATCAATGTCGAATATGTATCACGAAAAGAGAAACCAGATCGAGTTTCTTCTCGATGAGTGGGTTGTTTGTCCGAATCGATGGTATTTTTAACGTTCATAATCATTTTCTTTTTGATTGAGAAATTATTGCTGCTTAAAAAATATTACAGTGATTATATATTTTATTTCTTCATTCATAAATAGATAGCTAAACGTCGCTGTGACTGAGTCATTTAGATACCTGCTGGAACAGAGAACGTGATTGACATTCGATTTTACAGTTACTTTTAAACTGAATTATAATTACTGATACGTTCCATTTTGATTAGAAAGTATTTACAAAGAGAGATTCAATTAACTTAATCTCATAAAATAAAACTTTTTAAATAATTAATTAAAATAGTATAGTCCTCGCCAAACTTTATGTCCGCACAAAATATAGTTGCACCGAACACAGATTTAGGTATAAATACGCATTATATTATATCTATTTCCTATAATAAAACTGTAGCAAGGTACTGTACTGTAACTGTACATTAAATATTTTTTGAAAATTATAATCGTCGTAGACTTTGTTATCGATATAGGAGCCAAAAACAATCGTTTTACAATTTTTCTCTGTCTGTCTGTCCCTGTGAACACGCATCACGCTGAAAGTACTGAACCGATTTTAACGAAACTTGACACATTAATAACTAATATTACAAGGATACTTAGGATTTTTGCCCATAAAACGCAAGGGGTTCTCCAGAATAACGGACGAAAGTCAAAAATTTGCAGTTAGTGAAATTCTTGACGGATTTTGGTAAATTCTCTTTGTGCTATATATAGCAGACAGAATAGGTATAAATTTAAGCTATATTGGAACTAAGTTCCCTATTGCGCGTTACACGCTTTGAGCGGATGGGAGTTAGAACGAAAAAAGTGTAACAAGACTTTTTTGCTACACTGCTTTTGTAACTATACAAGAGCCAGTAACGTTGGAAGAACAAAAATGTTAGAAAAGCTGGTTCTTTAATACATCCTTCTTTATGCTCTTCCAAACAAGGTTCAGGATACCTGGTTGCCGGTAAACATAATGTTTATTAATGCGCATCACACCTTCACAGGTAAAAATATTGAATTTTAGGAAACTTTTTTTTAGGAAACGTTTGAATACAATATAATTGTACACAATATAATATAATACAATAAATTGAATACAACATACAAAACATCACATCTGATGTTAAACGACGGCGTGTTCTAAGTTGGTGATAACGCTAAGCCTAAATGCAAAACTACCTCTCAAGTGCAACTGTCGGAACACACGAACAGGTGCTTGGCGATAGATTTCCAACTTAAGGTTGGTGGCTAGCCAGCCGGACTTAGAAAAACTCCTAGTACCATGCTGTGGTATCATTACAATGTTTTCCTTCAACGCGCGCTCCGAATCAGGATCCAAGTATTGGAATCTACGTCCATTGACACGATGGTATCAGAACCCGGTATCAAGTAACCATCAATCGCTTCAATCTTAAAATTATCTTTTTCTCTATAAAGTGGACAAAAATACCTCAAGTAATATTCAGTATAACAAAAGTTAATTTAAAATGGAATCCTGTACGTGAAATTACTCTAGTAGAGGAATGAAGATGTTTCATTTGATGTAATACTGTTCTATGGAGACTCCACTTGGTTGGAATTTTCAAAGTGCTCGCAGACCTAACTGGTAAAGCTAACAGTAGAGAGAAGCACTACATTGTGACAATACACACAAAGATTGGAAAACCTGGAACGAATGTTTTGCTTTATGCAACTACTGATAGAAATTTAGCTACATTTTCGTAAAAGTAGTTATATCGAGATTTCATATTATATTCTAAAAGTTTATTTGTAAACTTCTTATTACTGAAGAATAATTAATTAAGGAACAAAATCTTCAATCGATCAATCATATAGAACTACGATTCAAGACTTGAATGCAAATCCTCATAGAGTTTAAAAATAAATAGCGTCGTTTACAAGAATGGCGCTAGAAAAAAATCTACATGAAAATTTGCGTGGTTATTAAAAGAAAAGTAACAGAATACTTAACAAAAATATTAAAACTATGTTCCAGTATAAATTGATCTACTTCAGCGTCTTATTTATTTAAGTAATATTTGGTAAAATGCCCGCGGGCGAAATCTATGCTACGTAAAGTACCTACTAAAGTTGACAGAACGAGCGACGATGGCCAAAATACGCGAGATGGTATCATAAATATCAGCTTGACCTAATATAATGCTTCTTTACCATCAAAACGCGTGTCATCGCAAAATATTAAATTGTCGAAGGCATGTCTATAAACGTAAAGAGAAAAAAAACACGCTCCATAAAGTAAAATACAAAACTGTAACAGCATATATTACATAGTAAATTTAACGAACAATAATTTAAATGAATGTCTGGAAGGCGTGAGAAATTCTAAAGTCTTTTACTCTCGTGGGGAGAATTATAAAGCTTACGACTTTATATGAAATTTTCGATAAATGTCATTGACATATACACATACAAAGCAAAACAAGTTTCATTGCTTAAATCGTGGTGACTACTAATTGGTTTTAGCTGATTAGTTTTGTGTTATCCGTCGATAAAAAAAACGTTCACAATTTCATAATCAACTTTTAAAGTAATTATATACCTATTGACATAAGTATACGATGAACACGACGTTGCTAATTACAGCTATGTGATTATAACTGTAAAGATCAAATACTCTAAAACTATTTAGAAATTTTAAAAGTTCATACACATGTGATACCTGCCCTAATGTTAAGTAGCTTTTTGTTACTTAAACGTGAAGCAACATAATTACTTTAGCGTAATAATATTTACGACCATAGTACATACAAGACAAACGTATATCACATACTACTACAATATGTAATAAACAAAGAGAACAAAGCAAGCATAAAAGTGATCTGAATTAATTATATCAAATTAATTTAATGCCCAGAATAAATAATCAAAAGGCATCATATAATGAACAGAAATTCTTATCGCTATGCCTTAGTAGCTAGATAAATACGAACAGTTCAGTCAATGAAACTCACTAAACAAAGTTCATTTACCTTATGAAGTTGAATATCACTCTCAAAATAGGATATCATATGTTTAAGTACAGCACCTGCTCGTAATTCGGAGTGTGTTTTAGTGTTATTGTAACACGCAGATGTAATGGCTACTAAAGTGGTAAGATGTATTTATCATACCTCACCACTATTCAATACAGCTAGTCACATTTATCCATCAGTAAATCCATAGTAAATCTTATCTCATATTTATTCTTCTTCACTACTCAATACATCGACGAAGCCGTTATATCAATAAAGTAAGAAATAACGATAAAATTGCTATATCGACAGATCCAGAATAAGGGCACTACTCTCGTCTCATTCATCCATAATTAATGCGTCAGCACGCGTGTAATTATATTATGTTTGTAACGTATCCCTTTAATAAAGGAATGCTGGTACAATGGACTGCTGTGATTTATTAGAGTTCCCTTCAGAAACGAAACTTCTGATATCCTTAATGTAAATTCTCTCAGTTAGAAGGGCCACTTTCTCAGAGACGAAATTACTATTTTAATGTCAAAGCAAAAAAGTATCCAAAAACTGTTTAGGGAGTCAAGTTATCCTCACTTGTAAACCACTTTCAGGGAAATGTGGTAATAGACGCATAAAGGAAGTCTTACAAATATTCATAGAAAAGTATTTCGTATATTTATCAGCAAGTGAAATACAGTCAGTGTTTTGATTCGAAGTATTATAAAAAAAGGAATGGGCCCTGTTAGAGTATACTGAGGGGTTAAGATCTATGACTCTAGTTTATTGCACTGATGTATATTGTATTGGCGACATAATATTAATGGGAATTAGTTTTAACTCAATATTATTAGTTATATATCCCGTTAATGATTTTACAAACAAATGACAATTCTGTTTTGATTTTTTTTTATTATTTTATTTTTAGCAACCAATCCTCTAGTAGATTATTACTACCATTGTCAAGTAGGTAATGATATTTCAAGTTTCTTGCTGTCATTTGAATGAACTAACAGGATGGTGGCCGTCTTGTTAGAACTTTCCATTGAGTTTTGTGGCAAGCGAGAATCCATGCTATTATTTCCCATTCACTTGACTTGTGTACAATAACCAAACTATATTCCGTAGAACACTACCAATATTATAAAATATAGAGCCAAAATAACACAAGATTATGAATAAAATATGAAATCCACTACATGACATTCCAAGATCCCGCCAAAACCTCTTGTTTTTCTAATTTGCTATTCTTGTGTCCACATTTTTTTCGATGACCGGTTATTATAAAACAGCCAGATAGCACTCTAAACTAAAATTTGAAGGTGTTGTACATTAGTAATAGCAACACACTTTTAAGGTCTGAAGGACGCATCAAATACGAAATTCATTTGCCTATAATCTTCCAGAGATGTCAATTTAACAAGGTGTATCGGCACCGAGCGGATAATAAGACCCCTTAACGCATATCTCCTTATAGGAATATACTATAACGAGCTTCGAAAGAGAATCCACCCGAGGAACATGAGAAGCGGAACGTTTTGCATCTTTTTCTATTGCTTTTATGTAAAAATCATATTTACTTTAATGATATTTTGTCCAAAAGTTAGTTAGCAAAGTTTTGTCATTCATTTTTGAATTGTTATCCTTATAACCGGGTACATAACAAAGTTTATGGCACAGTTTTAGTAACCTTGAACACAGCCTTAGATACAAATTCTTGCAAGGAAGACATCACGACGAAATCATAGCATGTTGATGGGTTGTAGTATGTTTAACATACGCTCGACTAGTTACCACTTTCAAGTTAAAAATCTTTCGATTACAACTCACGGTATCTGCACTCGAGAGTCAGATCCCATTTAACATCAAACGACGTTTTGGTCAAACGCTTAAAAATCTATGAAGCATCATCATTATCTTCTGACCCTTATCCCACCTAAGTAGTGTCGGCACAACATGTTTTCCTTTTCCACTCTCCCCGGTCAGATTTCATGTCTGGATTTTACCTTTTACACACAATCAATCCATACCTTTTCGGTCTTCCTCTACTCTTATATCCATCCACCACTATACTTTTTGTAGGTGGTAGAGACACGCTGAAGTTATAACTGGTTTCAGTATGAATGGGTCGGCTCATCTGGGGTAGTGCCACCCTATTACATAAACACCGACGTGAAGTAACAGTGCTTGTGAAAAGTATGTA
Source organism: Antheraea yamamai (assembly GCA_036509395.1). NCBI lineage: Eukaryota > Metazoa > Arthropoda > Insecta > Lepidoptera > Saturniidae > Antheraea > Antheraea yamamai. The sequence goes on along the minus strand of AP028437.1, from coordinate 1,551,204 downwards.
AATAAAAATTGAATATAGCAGTAAACATTATTTTCTATATTTAGAGCAGTCCAAAAGTAATATTGTTTCGTGATCAGGACATCCTTTCCATTTGAGTTACGATCCGAAATTCGTCGGATATTAGACTATGGTTCTCGAGTGATCATAATCTATTTGAGTCAACACAAATAGAGATTCGGTAAATCTGTTTCTACATCATCGTGCCATGGATTCGGGGGAGGTATGGAATTACTGGTTACTAATTTTTATCTCTGCAAATCACTTGAATAAAGTTCAATATCTCCTTCATCGATCCACGACGGCTTAAATAAGCATTTTCACAGTTGCGTCATCAAAAAGAAAACCTGTCGCTAATCCTACATTATCTGTCCTACATTTAAAGCGTTGTAGATACTTTAAATTGTCGGTGGATATTTCAATAACAAATTAAAAAGTAAACTAGAAAGATCATTATACAAGGAACATCGGTTTTTCTGTTCTCACTCATTAGTAAAACTGTAAACATACAAACATAAAATTCGGTACGATTCAAAGATTTCTTATGTAAATACATATCTCAAATATATTTAGTTAGAACGGAACTCTCAATACACAAGTTTGACTGACACTTCCGCATTTCCGTTCTGCATGAGCAAACCTCGGATGGCCCCGGTTTCTACTTTCACAACATTTTTATTCCTCCTCTTTTTGCACCCCACAAAGCACCATACAACTCACATTCTTTTAGCTTGACGATCTTTCCCTTACTCGAACCGAATCTCTAACATCTATCTTAGATGTTGCTCGATCATTCCCTTCTGTATCAAAGATAAACTTGATGACATCCAGTTTGGAAACAATCGTAACGTCCTACGTTGTTCCACTTTCATCCGGGCACATTAAAGCCGTTCATAAAACGGAGCCAGTTGACCCGAATACGACAGAGATCACGACGAAACAAGTTCCAAGTGATATATAAATTTATGGGTTAAAGATTTGCAGGGATAGTAAAAATAAGTTCGAGGAATAGGGGGCGTCCGGGGTTATTTGGCGGTCGCGAATACCAAATCCCCGCTGCGGGAGGCTCGGAAAATGTCCTCGGAAACTTTACCTCTTAACTTTACCTTCGCGTCGATGTTAAATGGAGATTTATCTCCCACACGTGTTCCCATTTAAATGTGCTATTAGATTTGGATATCTCCAGTTGTCTACGTCATTTCGTGTAGATTTGATCGCCCATATATTTCCCAAGGGTCTCAAACAGAAGATAGAATAAATACCCTGTCTTGTTTTTGATAATGCTATCATCACCGCTACAATTATCAATTTGTAAATATATTATAACTAAGAAAAGAAACAAGAAGAGTTCTAAAGAAAGGGGTTACTTAATGAATATGAGAGAAAATACCTACTACACACGATTACACGTTTGAATTCTACATAGAATTAAAGCCCTCGGTGTAAGAATACATCATTATAATACCAAGGTCGTCTGTCTAGCTACGAATCTATAAATGTACAGGCAAGAACATATCATTATATGTAATAAATTATCGCACTTGAGAGCCAAATCATTGTCAAGGATTCGCATGTTTACTATTTCCGAACTTATCATCACAATAAGGGTGTGGTAAAATTCTAGGCTATAAACTAGACAACTTTGCATAAAGTATTAAACTTCGCGCCGATTCCACATAAATTGATTTTTTTTCTTTTATGCCTTTTTTATTATACATTTCATTGTTTAGGAAACGGTTTTTGAAGAGACTACCGACTTGTGTTTGTGTAACTTATGAACTTATTTTACACTAAACAACTAAAAATGGAGTTTTATTATAATCTCACCTGAGCGACAATTAGGTACAGTTTCAACGAACGGATTTATCCCGTCTCAAACAAGCTATTATTCAAAAATTCAATTAGCGAGAAGGCTCCGTGACATAAATTTCCGGCGAAACGGTCGCCATCCGAGCAGAGTTATTTTCGGTTTAATAATACCATCGCGCCATTTTATCGACATTACGTGAAAACATATAACCTTTATTCCGCGGTGTAACTTCATAAAACCTTGAGTAATGGGGTAAGTTGATGATTAGAGCTACAGATGTCATGATAGCAGATACAATAAGCCACGGGTCTGTACTATCAACCATACGCTTGAGCAATATGGGGGCAATATAACTGCGTCCATCAACCAGGAATTTAATATATGGGTACAAATAAAATTGCCTGTCTATTATTTGTATGGGCTTATCTTTGAAACGGTTGAATTGATTTGGTGCGATGATAACTTAGTTAATGGACACAGCGTCCATGGACGTAAATTCGGATACTTGCAACTGCGTCAGAGCTTCCGGTGTGGGAAAAACATTGTGACGAAACCATAGCACGGTGCAAGGATTTTTAGGACGCTAAAACCTGTGAAGTATAAAGAAAATAATTTTGCTGACACTTTTACTAAGAAATAGAAATAATGTCTAGAGTTATTATCAATGCTTCTTTACATTGTTGCAGAGAGCTAAGCAGCAATTATCATATTTAACAGAAGCTTAACATGGGTTAAAATCTTTATAAGTGTTAAGTAAGTATTGATAAAATTACGATTAAAATAGTAAATAAAAGCTCAGAATGAGGCGAGAAAAAACACACTTACCAATAAACAACTATTACCACAAAGAAGATCAAGGTACCAAACAGTAATACAATAAGTGTACACTTTTATTAAAAAAATACCGTAATGCAATCGTATGACAAATAGTTGGATATTTTTATAAGGTAAGATATATAAAACAAAAAGTCAAATTACATGGTACAGATTGAGTAAATCATAAATTCCTTTTAATAAAAACTTTATATAAATTTACTGCCAGAATGTTAGGGAGAATAGCAGTATGAAGGTTACGGGCGATAAAGAAAAATAAGTTCAGCCCAGGTCTCGACGTTACGCGAATTCGTTTTCCAGTAAAATAATAATGAATGAGACTGAAAAGAGAGCCTGAATCGCTTTATTTTCAAGACGGCAGTCGCTTTAAACAATGTAATTAGGTTTAGAATCCCGATATCATGTTATCTCCTTATTAGAGAAGACAAAGGTGATATTATAAATTCTCTAGGCAAATATCTTCGTATAAAATATGTACAGAATCGAATCTTTTAATATAGCTAAATGAAATATTACCTCATAAATCCTATAAAGACCCTGAGGTTTAAGTGGAGTGAAGAGGTAAGGAGAACCATCTCTGTGTATGAAAATGTGTTCGTCAAAATGCGTCAAATTAGAGTGGCGCTACAGTTAGTAACAGGGTTCAATACTGTTCAATTATTTCAACCAGTTTTATAAAAGTAAATTACTCAAAAATCATTAAACGTATTATTTTAAAGTATAAAAAAATCTATAACACTCCACGTTTTCTTACAGCAGTTATTTTAGGTTATATTTACAAGATTATTTCGGACTATCCATAGCCTTTGCCTTTGCTAGCGCCATTTTGGAGGGTTTTGGAACTATTATTTAGTGCTTACAGATTTTCAATTTTGACGTGATAACGTCTTATAAATCGATGAACGCCGGTTGCACGCACGAAATAGCATGACTCATTGTCACGTTCCGCCTGAGCCAATGGTGCAAGCGAGAGCGCAGAACAAGCGATAGAGAGGCGCGATTGGCCTAAGCGTTCGGCTTCTATCTATCTATATATAGAATAATTCAATTCAATTCATAAAAGTATGTAATTTTTCGTCAATGTTTTTTTATGACGTTATCAAGAAAATTATCGTCCGTAAACTGACTTTACAGACAACCAGTTTTTCAGCACTTTTCAACATGTACCCCGTATGAGATAGTTCTCCTTATCTCTACCCTCCACAAGTAGAGGGAAAATTGTGATAAACTTATAGAAATGGAGTGAAGTTTTTCAGTGTTCATTTAGCAAGCTACACACTCTTGAGTTGAAAGTTTGTCGCGAAGCATATATCAATATATTGCGATACCTGCATATGAATCATTCTCATTTCTAGGTGTAGCGAACTATCGTCTGAATTGCCACTGTAATTTCACATGCAATGAACTTATAATGGAACGTAATTTAAAAGGAATATTATGATTCTTGTCGTTTTTTTCCTTTGTGAGTTTAACACTGACATACTGTTGAAAGCGTTATTTTTATTTTAGTTTTGGCAACCAATTTTCTAGTAGATTATTATTGCCACTGTCGAGTAGCTAATGATCTTACAAGTATCTTGCAATCATTTCAGTGTACTAACAAGATGGTGGCCCGTTTGTTAGAGCCTTCCAGGGAGTTTTTGTGGCAAGTCAGAATCCACACTCCGTGGTATTTCCCATCCACTTCACTTGTGCACAATAACCATTTTGTAGGTGGTAGAGCCACGCTGAAGCTATTACTGGTTTCATGAATGGATCGGCTCGCCCGGAGTAGTACCACTGTCTCACAGAAAATCGACGAGAATTAACAGTGCTCGCATTGTTGCGATTCGTTCGGTCAGTGAGAGCGTCGAAGGCCCAACTCCCCTCCCCCTCCTCTCTACTCCTTCTCCCAAAGACAAGCTGGCAACGCACTTGCGACTACTCTGGTGTTGCAGGTGTCTATGAACGGTGGTGATCACTTAACATCAGGTGACCCACCTGTTCGTTTGCCTGCTATGATATAAAAAAACAAACTATATTACGTAAAACACAACCAATATTACAAGAGATATAGTCATATAATATTAGGTCTTTACCTATGAAATTGCCGTTTTGTATGAAAAACTTGAAACGAATTTTTTTCATGTATTTTATATTTATATTAATCGAAGTAATCACCCATCCAATCAATGCATCTTTGCCAAGTGGCAGTTTATTGATGCCCATCTTAAAGAAATCAGCTGGACGGGAGGCAACAAATTCTTCCAAGGCATTTTGTACTGCCTCTCGGGTATTGAATTTTTTTCCCGCCAAGGAGTTATCCAAATTCTGGAAAAAGTAGTAGTCTGTAGGCGCAAGGTCTGGTGAGTAGGGCGGATAACGGAGAACTTCCAACCCCAGTTCTTGCAACTTGGAGACCGTCTGCTGTGCAGTATGAGGTCGCGCGTTGTCGTGCAGGAGCAGCAGAGACGAGCGATTGACCAATGCTGGTTGGAGATGTGCCAGCTTCTCCATCATTGTGATCAGTTCTTCACAGTACACATCTGCAGTAATGCTCACCCCGTTTGGTAAGAAGCTGTGATGAATCACACCGGCGCTAGACCACCAAACAGGGACCATCACTTTTCTAGGGGTAAGTTTTCGTTTAGGGTATTGTTTAGGTGCTGAACCAGGATCCAACCAACTTGCTGAGTGCTTGCGGTTATCAAACAGAATCCATTTTTCATCGCGGTAACAATGCGGTTCAAAATTCCTTCATTTGTGTGTCTGTTGAGCAGTGCAAGGCACGTCTCGACGCGTACTTCGCGCTGGCGATCATTGAGTTCGTGGGGCACCCATTTGTCAAGCTTTTTTACCTTGCCAATTTGACGCAAATGGACAAATATTGTTTTGACGCTAACGTCGAAAGCTGCTGCTAATTCAGCCGTAGATTGTGTATCTGTGTAGCTTCCACAATCGCCTTTAATTCGTCATTGTCGACCAAAGTCTTCGGAAGACCGCGAGATTCATTTTTCAGGTCGAAATTCCCAGAACGGAAGCGAGCAAACCAATAACAGGTGGTGCGTTGGTTTGTAGTGTTAGCTCCGTAAACGTCGTTGATGTTGCGTGCCGCTTGTGCCGCGTTGCTGCCACGACGGTACTCATATTCCATAATTACTCGAACTTTTAACGTATCCATGATGACAAAAAATATTGAAATGCGATGAAAATGTAACACTAATAAATAAACAAATGACTACTTTTGGAAAAAGAATTCCATGTTTTTAAAATAAAATTAATTTGAAATTAGAATTCTTAGCCAAACAAAAATTATTTTGATTTGAAATGGCCAGTACTGCAGAACGGCAATTTCATAGGTAAAGACCTATTATAAGAATATGAACAAAATATAAAATCCACTACATGACATTTCAAGATCCTGCAAAAACTCCTGTTTGAAGCGTTATTAACTTTCATAATATTAGTCCATGATTATAACATACTTATACTGAATATAAGTATGTTATTAGATTCGTCCCTCTATACACGAATATTTTACAAATATTGTTATTTTAAAAGCATCAAACGCGCACAGTTGCAATAAATAATAAACGTGTTGCAAACTACTTATTTCAGTATTAAAATGTTCATATTTATTTAAAGGGTACCTATCGAGCTAACGGATTTTAAAAAGAGACGTCGAAAACTATTATAGAAAATCGCGACTACATGTCGCATTGAAAGCCGATTTACTACCAGCTAGACTGAATAGAGAACTCGAATGAAGACATCAATAACTGTTAATGCAGGTTCGACATCCGATCCACGCTACCCCGCTCCGGTTAGATGGCACGCTATCTATCAGCTTATGGATCTCCGGGAGCTAGATAAAAAACCTATTCTGTTCACATATATTGAGATCAACAAATATCTAGTAAACAATCCTTTTAGTTAGAAAAATAACGTCTTGACCAAAATTTATCTATCATAAAGATTTCTAATAAGGAAATAAAGATACCTATCGGTTCTATTGTAATATACAAGTACTTCAGAACGAATTCCCAAAAATTCGGTGAAGTGCGGGGCGCGGGTTGCACTTAAATCTATACTAATATACTAGCGGACCGGGCGGACGTTGTCCTGCCTTGAAAACAAAAAAAAATCCTAAAAGTCGATCGCAGCGCCACCTGCCGGGTCCAATTGTGAATCTAAACCATTCTCGAATCTCCACGAACACACACAAAAAATTTCATCAAAATCGGTCCAGTCGTTTAGGAGGAGTTCAGTCACATACACACGCACACAAGAAATATATATATTAAGATAAAGCTGAAGAGTTTGTTTATATGGTTGAACGCGCTAATCTCAGGAACTACTAGATCGATTTGAAAAAATCTTTCATTCGCATGCATTCGATAGCTCATTTACCGAGGAAGGCTTTAGGCTATATACCATCACGTTAAGAACAATAGGAGTGGAGCGCCAATGAAGAACGTTTCAAAATCGGGCAATTTTTTCGTTTTGGTTGCTTTCGCTGCGTCTTAGCGATAGTATTATATACGTTGCCATGGTACCGTTGTAACTTTCTATCGCAAACATTTTTAAAGTTTATTTTGTGTTTCTATTCAACATGTTTATTCTACGATTGTTTTATTTCCAATTTTTTATTTGTAATCTATTACGTATTATAAAAATAAAGTGTGTGTATCTGAAATTAAAATAACAACTTTTTGGTGATTGGATTTGGCTACAAGTAACAAAATTTTTTTTTTAAATATTGTTGGTATTTTATATTATTATATTTTGTTTGTTTGTTCCGGGTTATGTCCGAAACGGCTGGACCTATGGAATTTTACTGGCATATATACAAAATTATAGCGGTTGACATATTCTATTTTATTTGTTGTTACCCGTGCATTCGTCCATGTGAAATTTATTAAAAATATGTTGTTTATTGTAAACAAGCGAGTGAGACGTGTGCTTTATTGGATTTCAAGAATAAATATACATAATTGAAAGTCATATGTTTGTATGTAATTAAAATTATATTATCTTTTTGGTCAATTTGGCGGCCATTTTGATTATTTTACCGCGCTGCGTCTACATAACTCAGTGATTATAGCAACGTATAAGACTAACTTAATTATATCGACAATACGAGTACATTGGATCTATATAATAAAAAAATTAACACATATTGTTCGATAATGTATAGCTTAAAACTTTAATTACTTTCTTATATAGTCTAAGTGGGCCTGAGGGTGATATATTGTAGGTTAAAGTTCCGGGCATGTTGCTGATGATAAATCCCATTTCATTCGATACACTGTTATTATTTACATTTCTAATGTACACGTTACATGTTACAGTAAATGGCGTGCGTGTCGTACTTACAAATGTTTTTGAAAAAGCATCTCTATAATGTATAACATCTACTCATAATTTTACATTTTTTGATACATTTTAAAAAAACGCGTGCGGAGCCGTGGGTAACAGCTAGTTATAGTATAAAATAATAATAATAACCAATATATACATTAGTATATTAGCAGTAAAGAGTAATCGATATATATGTACTAAATATGTATATATAAATTCTTTTTAACCGACTTCGAAAAAAGAGGAGGTTAAAATGTTCAGTTGTATGTATTTTTTTTTATGTATGTTAATCGATATCTCCGTCAATTATGAACCGGTTTTAATGAATTCTTTTTTATTTGAATTGGTTATATTCAGAGGTGGTTCCATATAAATTTGAAGAAAATATTCAAGTCGGTTAAGTAACTTCCTCTTTTTTCGAACTCGGTTGATAAAAAAAAATACAAAAAAAATAAACCGATTTCGATGTGAAAAACTAATAAATCAAAATCAAAATACTCTTTATTCAATTTAGGCCCTGAGAAGGCACTTATGAACGTCAAAACTACCACCGGTTCGGAAATCAACCCAGTCATCGAGAAGAACCGGCAAGAAACTCGATCTGGTTTATCTTTTCATAATAACTAACATATTTTTTTTTTTATTATTACACCAATAGACACATAAAGCTACATTCGTTTTTAGTGGTTGCACAGAGAGAGGCGTCACTTCCAGACGTCGCTATCGTTCACATACTGATCCACCCTGTAATAACCTTTATGTATTAAGACCCGCTTGACACTAAAAAGGACACTAAAAAACGATGCCAACCTACATTTCAAATTTGTTGCAGATAATAAAATATGTACGAGATGGGACACGAGAGTGGACCAAAACTTTGTATATAGATGATATGAATTTCGGTTGACATTGACTTCAAATATATTATTAGGTAGCGCAAATATCAAGATTTTTTATTTAATTTGGTTAATTTAATAATTCAGTTACTTTTCGCTTTTTAGTGTCTTATTAGTTTTTCACATCGAAGGCGGTTAATATTTTTTGTAAATTTTTTCATTAAAAGTAAAAGCTCAATTTAACACGTTTATCATTTTATAGTTGCGGCGTTTACTTTGTAATAATACTGAGAAAATCTCTTGTCAGAAATTCAGAAATGACTATTTATGATTTAGACAGTTGTCGTTCACTTTGTTTCTAATTTTTCTGTCATGAAAACACGTTTAGACATTCATTTATGCTATGAAGTAGGACATACGTATTAAGTTACTGAAGAATATAACTATTTATAACTAGATTCATTAGGACTGCAGTCCTCAATAGTTATTCTGCCTTTGCTGCAAATATGGCGGTGGTAGCCTTACAGTCGTAGCTTGAACATGCTTGCAATTGGGAAAAAACGAATCATTACATAGTACAAAACAAAGTTACCTACCGCGTCTGTCTGTCTGTTCGCGATAGACTCAAAAACTAATGAACGGATTTTCACCTGTGGATAAAGTGATTCATGAGGAATGTTTTGGTGTATAATTTGTCAAGGATTTGTTTATAATCAGGGCGGGGCAACGTCTGCCGGGCCCGCTAGTAATCTATAAATCTATTGGATTTTTAATCATTATTGAAACGTGGAGGAGCATAGTAATTTTTTAGTAGCATAATATTTAGCAATAGTGGATTATAAATTCAAAATTACATAAAGTCAATATTCATATAAGAGCACCAGTTACAACTCAAGTGACAGTTAGGCGACAAATATCAATATAGTTGACCGATACGGTTAGCTGATATCGTATAGCAAACATGTTAAGCAAACTATTTCTTATTGGTTATGTCAACTCAAATACTAACCCTAAGAATGTACGTGGGCGCCAAAACTTTTCACGTCCAAATAGAATCCGATGGATATAAGTTTGATATTAAGTGAGAAACGCTTTTAGATACGTTAGTACAGTGGGCGGCAAATTCGTCATCCAATAAGACCAAATATAAACGATTCAAAACTGAAAATTATTCAAAGAGCCTTTGTTTTTAAACTTAATATTTCCTTTAGTAGATACATTTTCGTGAAAATAACTAGATTAAAAGTACACTCCCGAGCTTACCTTTGTTCAGTGTCTTTTTTGCGAGCAACTAGCCGTGCTATCGTTGCTTTCCAAAGATGTGGCTCTTTTCTTTAAGCTTACGATCAAAAATGTTACTGGTCTCTTGTAAGGCAAGTTAACAGATAATATTCTGTGTCTGCATTAAACACTCTGTGGAAGAGCTACAATTAAGGAGTAAAAGAGCCGCAACTAAGGAGTGTAAAAGTCGCAACTAAGGAGTGAAAGAGCCGCAACTAAGGAAAGAATCGCAACTAAGGAGAGTAAGAGCCGCGATAAAGGAGTGAAAGAGCCGCAACTAAGGAGTGAAGGAGCCGCAACTAAGGAGTGAAAGAGCTGCGGTTTGCCGACCACTGTGTTGTCTACAGTTCATGAGATGACGTGATCTTTAGTTTTGTCGAAATCTGTGCAAAGATCGACCTTGCAAACACCATCATAACACTTATTTCTACAGTAGTTTTGTTTTATCATAGGAGAGTACGGTTTGTCACAATGATTGGCACACTAGTCATCCTAACTTACGACTCCTAGTAAGTAACTTCGATGGTATGATCTAAAATATACTTACATTCCTGTTGACGAATGATTATAATGAACTTGCTTGTTTCTTAAACTTATTTTTGTTACTGCGAGATTGAACCCAATTTATTTAGTATGTTACTTTAACCACTCTAGTTTTGTAAAACCATAAGGGTTTAAGCTCCATACAAACGAAAGTAGACCTTATGTAGCACAGGTCAACAAACATTTTGGCAGCATAAGTTTAAAAAAAATACTGGATTTATTACAAAATTTGAATAATAACAAATTATGTAATGTAAAATTACAATTTTTATATAAAATGTATTACTAAATTATTCTTTCATTCCTATTTTTTTTTTTCCATGAAGTTTACAATTTATTTATTGTTTTATACTTTTAGGTTAGAAAAAATATTATACATTAAATATTTAATTAAATAAATATTAAATTATTTTATATAAATATTTAAAATTAATTATTTAATCATTTAGACATATGAATAGGATACTTTCTATTAGTATCTTTATTATTATAGTTACTTTCTTTTTTCCTCCCTTTTATTTCATATAAAACTTATTGTAAGAAAATATACTAAGCCGCTAGCTAAAGGGTTATACTTAAGATTAAAATAAAATCTATACCTATCAATTCAGTGGTCTAATACAAAACAAAAGATTTGTTTTTCTAATATGAAGGATAGCAGTTTTTTATGAAATAATAGCAACTTCTTAGTATGTTACATTGTAAAAATTAATTGATATTATGTGAAAAAATGATAAATAATGTGTTGGGTCTTTTATAGTGGCTGTTCTAATAGCCATACAATAAGATTGTTACAGTATATGAGAAACAATGAAATTAAAAACTAATTCTTTGAAATAAAGATAAATTTAATAATTTTCTTTTTTATAAAATAATTTTAAACTGATTTAGAAATAAAACAATTCATACAATTTATTTTAATTTAAGGTATATAAAAGAATGAACAAAAATGAAGCTTATAATACTAAAGATTATAATAATATTTGATGCCACTGCTCTGATACAAGAGCACTAAAACATTACAGAATTAGGTTTTGTTTTATAAAATAGAATATGAAAGTAGTAAATAAACAAAAAATAGTGTGAATCTTGTCTACATATAAATAGGGCATTTTTAATTATTACTGGAAACGACGTTCGAGTTTGTGAACATAGTGAACTGTATTAAACCTAGATAAAACAATTAATTGGTAGTGTTCAATTATTGATACAACTGAAAAATATAAATAAAGTCTAAAAATGCAGAACAATTCTCCCTAGCACGATAAATAACAACATTCTGAGATGTAATGCGCACGGATGTGCTAAAAGAATTATTGCTATAAAAATTAGCTAATAGATATAAGAAAAAAGAAATATTAAATTGCTATAATTTTTATGAAACAAGGTTAACAATTAAATATAGATAATATAAAACTATATATAATTTATATAATTAAATATATTATTGTGAGAATAGATAATTATGTTCTATAAGACTCATAGGCATATATAGGGTACACATACTAAATGTCTTTGCCGAAGGCGGGAAATTTAAAAATTTTTAAAAAAGCGCGCGCGGCCGGTCTGCCGGTCCGAGAGCTAACGGATTAAAATAAGAACATGTAAGATAACTTTTTAAATATATCTCTAATTTATATTTTTTTTAATATAGAGGTCTGTCGATGTGCTCGCATTTCTCTAAAATTATTGAATGTATTTTACAAACAGACCGTTTAAGTTTTCATAGTAGTCGAATTTCTTTGATATAAACAGAACAAGGACAATCGAAACACTTAAATTCTGTTTAACAAGTATTTTCATCGTAATTCAAATAAATTTCTAAATTGAAATCATTCAAGTGCTCTGTATTGTGTTCGCGAAACTTTTACAAAGGCTTGTAAAATATAATATACTTTTAGTGTTTAACAAAATGTAATTTATTTATCGCATGTTATTTGCTTGTTTACAACGACTATCCCTTGTTTTAACCTCGAACAATGATAACTTAATTGATAGCGTGTTCGGACACCGCATCGATGACCGTAGGTTCCAATCCTAATAATTAAGTGTGAGCTTTCGGTGAAGGAAAACGTGATGAAACCACAACCCTACCACCAGGCTTTTTCTAAGTCCGCCTGATAGCTACCACCCTCAAGTTGAAAATTTGTCGCTAAGCACTTGCTGGCGTGTTGAGGCCGCTGCACTTGAGAGCAAGGAGACTCTAGATTTAGAGTGTTTGTTTACCATCTTAGATTATAGTGTCATCTAACATCAGACAGATATAATGTATGTTCGCAAAAACTTGAATATGCTGGATCTAGTAAACGACCAGCATAATTTAAATACTATAAACAGCAACAAATTGGTCATTCCATGCTTGAAGCTCACTAAGTCCAAAAACAGTTTTTTAGGTAATAGTGTTAGGTTTTATAACAAAGTCCCAAAACACATTACCGATTTGTCAAGCGGGTTTTAATATCTAAAGGCTATTTATAGGGTGGATCAATATGTGAACGATTGTGACGTCTGGAAATGACGCCCCACTCTGTGCATCCACTGATAATAAATGTAACTGTATTTATGTTTTGTAAAAATATATAACATGAAAAGATAAACTAGATCGAGTTTCTTGCCGGTTCTTCTCGATGACTGGGTTGTTTTCCGAACCGGTGGTAGCTTTGACGTCCTTAAGCGCCTTCTCAGGGCCTAAATTGAATAAAGGATTTTTTGATTTGATTTGATTTGAGATAAGATTGTAGTCAAACGCTAAAACCTATAAAGTATAAAAAAATACCAAAATATGTCAACTTGAAAATCAGAGTGTCAATGAAATAGGAAAATGTTAAATAAAAACTTAAAAGTAAGCCTTGCAGTACACCTGGTATGATGCGAACCGTAGCAATAAATAAAAACAGTAGTAATAGCAAAAGATTATTTAAATCCTTTACGAAATCCTGACAGCTCGATCATCAGACGACACCGAAATACCATTAAGACAAAGATTATGGCTAATGAGAAGTGAAATATAGTAGATCTGCAGTAAAGGCTAAATAGATGGTACATTAACAAAGTTAGGGGAACTTCATAGCTCGTAAAATTCATCGAAGGAGATATACGTAGGAATTTTGATACCTCTGTCATTAAAGATAATTTAAGATAATAAAGTCCTACAATAAATTCCGATGTACTCATAATTATTCCACAGATAAAGGTAAAAAAATGCTTGAATTGAATGTAGTACATGTTATGAAACAAAATAGAAAAGGAAATAACGAAACTTAATAATAGGAGTAAGAATCTGATTGGACGTTTGTTTGTGTATAAAACATGCCAGATATCGCTTATCTGATACGTAATGGAGCTCCTAATGGTAATAAAAATAGAATTGAGGGCTATTCCGAACGCAGTGTCGGCGGAGGGTTTCCAAACACGTGCAAGAAAGTCATACAGCTCGTACATTACACAGATAAAGGTACTAATGCGTTTACTGATCGTAATGTGTTTGGACACATTTCGATAACAGAGGAAGTAGGTACCTACCACAGTGTATTTGTGTTCTTAGGTACCTCTTTAACAGTTTTGTAGCTACCGAGCATATCATTCTCTTTGGCAGACTGGCTGAATTTATTGCAAATAAATTCAAATAAAATCTATTTTGGGTATAAATACCATATATGGAGTTTAAATTAAAGTCTATTTCACGCACTCCGAGTCTTATTGTTACGCAGTCCAACTCAGTCTAAGCTCCTAGAGTTTTATAAGGTAAATTTATATTTATTATTTTCTATATACTGGGATGTTTGTCACGAGAAGAAACGAGTGATATAACCAGAAGACATGTGACAAAGTTGCGAATATTAAGATAAGACCAGGAATGGATATGTCACAAGTTTCGAAATAGTACCAGTGAGTAGAAATCGAAGAGTAACAGTTTAGCGTCGTAAGGAAATGTCATAAGAATTGGTGATAATCATATACGCAGAAGAATGTTAAGTATGATGGATATAGGAGTAGAGAAAGACTTGAGATTTTATCTTTTAGCGGTCGCTGTAATCGATAACGGTTATGAGCAGATGATGAGAGAAAAACTGAAGATGGTATAGATGGATTGTATGAAAAATAATGTGTGTATAAAGGAATACTAGGAGTACTAAATTGACAGATGATAGAGGAGAAATAGAAGTGGAATATATATTAGGATGATGCCATTTAAGTGGGATAAGGTTAATAGGAATAAGAAAGTATTTATGAACTACAAATTTGATTATTGTTTCAGATTTGTTTTACGTCCTATTTAATTAAAGCATAATAATCCTAATATTAAGAATATAAATTTCATTCTTTCTATCTACTAAATGGGCTGCATTCGAGTAGCTTAGCTAAATTAAAAATCTACTTACAAAAGAAAATCGCAGATCTTGATACAGCACGTCTTTCGTGTTTATCACGAACTATCTCAACCTCATTGTGATTGACCGTGGATTCTATTAAATACGTCTACAAGTGTACTTGGTTGATTTTTCATTGTGTCTAATTAAATTTGCGGTTTAAGCTTGAAAAACTTTGCAAACTTCACAAATGGATTTTTCATCATTATCCTAACTTTACTCATTAGTGTGCTCTGTGTATTGGAAGAACAAAATGAGTTGCGAAAATACCTTATGTTGGATTTAGAAATTTGACAAATATTTACTATTAGATGCCTGTGACTTTGCTTCAGTGAAAATTGTTTTGATGTTTAATGGTACTACTGTTTTATAAAGAATAATTTGTGGTCTGCCTTTAATTTTTTTATTATAATATAATATTTCCATTATTACAAACCATCCAAACCCATTTGCTGATTTTAAGTTATCTCTGTTGAATTTTACTGTTAATGCTCAACCTCTAAAGAAAAGGGTAATTATATAGTTTAGACTGAAAAATCCTCTGCTTGTCAGCAAGTCTCAACAAAATCTGCTCAATCATTTTTCAAATTAGTTCCGTAAAACAACA
The DNA here is from genome assembly GCA_036509395.1 of Antheraea yamamai. NCBI lineage: Eukaryota > Metazoa > Arthropoda > Insecta > Lepidoptera > Saturniidae > Antheraea > Antheraea yamamai. The sequence continues at coordinate 1,535,586 of AP028437.1, read as the reverse complement.
AACACTTTGATGTATTATTTTATTTTGAAATTCATACTTTATTTTTGGTTTGAGAAATTTGTAAAAAATTAAACTTTCACATGTTTTCATGTTAAAATAGAACAGATTTAGGAGTACAATAAACGGCGCTTGGGGCAGTGCACTGTGTTATATATATATAATATATACAATGAGCGTGTGGGGAGACGTGAATGCATTTTCGGAACAGATGGGGTGGCTCTGACGGCGATACAAGGGCGTGCGATTTAGTAGACAAATTCTTCCGTATGGACTCAAGTCGGCTGCCAGTCACACAGTAACGTATTCTTTATACGTTCGTTTATTTGTATTAATTCATATTGATCAAATTTACGAAAACATATATTCATGTTGTTATTTATATTTCGCAATTTATCTGAAGATATTCTACTTTTCTTTCATGTATCTCTTACAAATAGTTTGTAATAAATTGTATTATTAAGTAATTGAGTGCATCTGCCAGAATTCATAGATGGTTACTTGATAATAGATTTTCATCTTAAGCCCAGTTACTAAACAAGTTTGTACACATAACATATCTTGAAGAATTACAGAAAGGTAACAACCAATGATATTACAACTAAAAAACTGTAGATATATTTTTTATTACTATAAGCGCTTCGATAGCGCCTTGTTAAAACTTGGCTAGTTAGCTTATTTTTCACGGCTGCCCCGTCAATCCGCCCACATCTAAGCAACATATAGCTATTTCTTTTTCACCACCAATATTCAGAATATGCCATATTACTTCCACATTTTATTTAAGACAGTGTAGCCTTACAACATTTCCTTACGTACGTGTGCGTTATTGTGCGATTTGTTTCGTCAATACTATTAGAGCAAGCTATCTTTGCAAACGCAATGCCATAAAAAGTAAGCAAGTGAGTGTATTAATAAAATAGGTCTTCAGTAATTATTGTTTGTAGCTTGCTCTGTAAACATAATGCAATTGGGTCTCGAATAATGTAATGTCATGTGTCACTATTGTCATTACTGTCAATTTGTTGTTTTGTCACTTCCTTTTTACTGCGTATTATGTATCGTGCTCGTACGTGTTCTTAAAAATATATCTGATAATATCACATTGGTGTTTACATTTAAACCCATTAATCTATCAAAAACATTATGTAGGTAACGTATCTTTAGTTATAATTTCATTGGTAAAGACTCAATTATTAAAGTCAGCGTACTGACAGACATAAGTAGAAAAGAAAAAATTAGTGCGTGTAACTCTAGTACTATATAGAACATTTACTATCGTCGACCACTTTACGTTTTAAAATAGTAATTTAATTACTATAATACTTTAAATATGATATAATTGGTTTATGATAACTGAAATGAGAAACATAAATCCTACTCTGGAAATTTTCTAAATTTCTTGAGAAAACTTCATCAATAGTCGTGCCATATCTTGTTGTTGATTGAATTGTAGAATTATTACATATGACGGTGTAAAATGTTCTTGCGATTCAGACATTTCCATTCAATTAAGAATCACTTTTTATTATTATTATTTTTATAATATGATTTTTTCAATTTCGTTTTTATCACTTATACTTTCAGAAAATATTCACTCACAAAATACGTGGACGTACAGATGCTATAAAATGAAGGTTATATTGAGTCAGCTGCACGCGTATTCTTAAAACAATATTAGATATTAATTAATCATAACCAACACTTCTACTAAATCAAAATTCATTTAATTCCTTATTTATCATAGTAATCTGTTTGTACTTTTCTATATTTTATTTACTTTATAACAAAGAGTTTCTAATAATATTTCCTGTGTTATTTAAGTTCCGAATTAGCTGACAGATGGGGCTACAGATAATGAGGCTTTGATTTAATTTGTTACTTACTTACATTGAAGCCAGATGGCAGCACGGTCGCGTGCCCCTATATACATAATTAATTCTATTGTATGATTTTTATTATTATTCAATTTTCAATTACATATTATTTTTTAAATTTTTGATTGATTTGTTGATAAAATGGTACAGAAACGTGACGCCAAATTGCCGTAACGGACTTCCGTTGCTTTATTGTCCATTTACCTCCTAGTCTTGCCTAAAGAAATTTTACTTCAATAAATAAAATTCGCAACGGTGTGACGGTTAGAAAGATTGACGAATAACGCGAAGGGGGTGACGAGGGGGTTGTGGGAGATGTGGGGGTTAAAAGAAAGGGGATTACAGGGGAATTACGTTGCCACGGGCGACAGTAAGCGACGGTGACGAATGGCGCTCGGTATGTATTAAAATTACGCGAGTCAAATGCCGTTAGGCCTTGGCGTTTAAGAGGAGTTTTAATTTTTTTCCAATACTAACAAGCTGTTCACTTTTTCTTTCGCTTCATACCTATTTTATATTCTCCACACTACAGAAATGCTGTGCGAGTTAACGTTACTAAGGAAAACAAATGTACCCTCGCAGTTGACGTAACACAATAAAATTAAAAAAGTATCTACGCAATGATTTTAAGCGTACACTCTCTAACAAAAGAACCCCAATAACGATTAAATAAAATAAAAGTTGAGGCAGTCACAAGGACTGCCGAAAGAAGTGAAAACTCAAAACAATCAAATAACTCTGTTCTCTTTTGAATTTTTAAATGAATTATAATGTTAATTATTTAAATTTCATAATTGGTATATTGAAACATTAACATTAGTCTGGTTTTCACATCTATTCTCACTCAGAGCAACAATTATATACATTTTTATACAGTTCATTAATTCATCAAACATATGATGGGCTGCACAATCTCAATACAAAATATCAATATTACATGTACACAGGCCGCTGTACTATGGGTCGCAAGCCGCGTAAACGCAATACGGTTCGTCACGCTTGCTAGCATGTCATGACGCGCAATCAGAAGTTTATCTCCTGCCAAAATAATCCCGCTTAGCGCTCTTAAAAAAGTTTTGACTTCACAAAACTTAATTACGGTCGAATTTCAACAATTAAATACAGATAAGTATACAACAATGAACACCCATCCGAATTGTGTGTGAAATCCGTAGTTTCTGAGAAAAACGGGGACATACATACATATATAAATACGGTTCGAATACAAAACATTTTTTTATGTTAATAAATAGACCAAATTGCATATACTTACGTTTTATTGTGTGTTTCTTTTGTATGATTTTTTTTTAGTTATACTCACAAATCACGTCTAAACTAACTTTATTATCAAAACGTCGCGTTGTCTTAGTTAGTATTTGTAGATACTAACTCGTTGTGTAACTCGTTGTGTTCCTATTAGCTTAGTCTGTGATGGGTTTATGACGTCATTAAAGGTGGTTCGTCCAAATAATTAACGTTCGGAACAGCTGATAATCCGCAGCCCAATGACCCGGTTACGCGTAATTGGACACATTAGCTACCAATACACAGCGGGATTAACTTGATTTACCGTATTACCTCATTGCGAGCATATTACACAAATTAATCCGAATTTATTAACTGTTTACTGTTTGTATCAGCGTATTTTTTACATACACAACTGTAATCGATTGAACGTTTGCCTGTGAATATCCTGGCAACGTAACCAAATAACTGGGTATAGGAGTGTCCAGTGTGTTGAATGACTAGCCTAATTTGAGAACGATTCATCTTAAATATCGCGAAATTTTGGATGTATCGTAAGAGAATGGCCAACGAATTTGGAAAAGCATTTGATAGAAAACGGTCGAAGGAAATGCAAAGAACGGATGTCGGATCACGCTATGGAACTGAAAATACTAGCCTTTAAACCTTCAAACAAAGCGAAGATCGATGTTCGTGAAGGCAACTTACAAAAACTACTGAGTCACATTATATGTAGTCACAGGCTGAAAAAGTAAGTAAAATATCGAATCATAATCAAAATTATGTCGACGATTTTATATGCCCTGTCAATGTCCTAACAGATACTTTAGTCAAAGTGAACGATACACGTAACTACAATACTTGACAAAAGGAGAACGTACGTGTTACAAGAATTAAGATTTAATATGATGTGTAAAACAGAATTTAATATGCTTATATCTTATTGTTACTTTTACTCGATATACAACTTAAGTACAATACATTGTTAAACAATTGACGTTTCATGTAACATTACCTATTATCATATGATAAATAAAGAATGATGAGTGAGTTTAATATTAATAAAAAACCGTGAAAAAGATGCCCTGCAAATGAACTGGATAATTATAGGAATAGTTTGCAAACAGCAAACAGATTCGCATGCTGATAGTTCTTTTTCTAAGTCTATACCGCTAGCTGGTAGCTAGCCTCAAGTTGTAAACCTGCCGCCAGGCACCTGTTGGTTGGTTGTTCCAACAGCTATTTGACTACATAAGCCGCCTTCCAGGTTTAGCGTGTCTACCACCTTAGACTACGTTGTCATTTACATCAGATGAGATTATGGTAAGCGTTACAATTTATTAAGTGTAAAAAAAACATAAGCAGCGAATTCTTTTCAAAATAACTTATTCATCGAAACAGTAACCAAATTCACTGATTTCATTCTATTTACGCTTTTATTCTCAATCCATTCCAGACCTAATCCACAATTGTGAGGGTTACTTAATTCTAATGCTAATACTATTGTAGGTACTATTGTGTTAACACAAAAAGTGTCTATAAATGTTGTATGAGATAAAAAAGAATCTTATATATAAATAAGTAACTTACTGGGACGGTTCCTTTGTAACGATGTACTAGAGCATGTATTCATGTGTATATATAACTATGTTCACTAAGAAAATATATAAGAATTGGGTTTGGTCTCTTTTACATTAAAGTTGTTTTTTTCTTTTACTCGACAGTTTCTTAATTCTTCAATGATGATGGTAACGTGTTCATAGACTGCATCGATCTATGTAATGATCAGGTGCTTTAGGGGAAGAAAAATAGTCTGCCTAATTAACAGCTTCAATATTTATTGCCAAGGAACTATGGTGTGTTCCAGCAGGTGTACTTGACAGCTACTCCTTCTCTTGGTTTATAATGTTATTACCACTAGCTTAGGCCACACGGTCCTTTATATTAATATCAGGTAAGTTTGTAGTCAAGCATTAAATCCTATAAGCTATAAAAAGATGTACATTTACGCTAGCTCTATAAATTTAAAAACAAAAGAAAAGCCGACGTGATAAATAACGGACACCCTGTCACGTTGTAAATTCCAACGGTATATGTATCCAATTAAACCACATAATTATTTAATAATAACAACATAACATTACACATTCCACAAACAATAACAATAACACTAATGACCCACTTATTTCATCAGATTGGTAGTAAACACTTTCTGTGGTTCATTTGGTCATATTCTACTAGGTTCTCTAGATTAATCTATGGCTTAGTGTTGTTGCTCTCAGATCTTACTTTGCATTAAATTGTATCAAAATTTGATAAAGAAAATTGATTTTATTTTAAAATATGAATTCATTACAGCCTGAAAATATTTTGAAACAGTTTGATTTTGTTAATTCATTGATTTGATTAGATTATTATCTGAGGCGCTCGCGTCTTCGGAATTGGTTTACCTAATCTGGCATCCCGTTTTTTTAGGCAAACGAACAGGCGGTTCATCTGAGGTTAAGTGATCACCGCTGTCCATAGATACTAGCAACACCAGGGGAGTCGCAAGTGCGTTGCCAGCCTGTGTTTGGGGGGAAGGTAGGAATAAGGAAGGAGGAGGATCCCTCCCGGGAAGAGGAGGCGGGCCTCCGGCGCTATCACTGACTGAACGAAACGCACCAATGCGAGCACTGTTACTTCACGTCGGTTTTCTATGAGAGGGTGGTTCTACCCCGGGCGAGCCGACCCAGTCGTGCTGAAACCGGTAATAGCGTTAGCTGTCATATTTATCAAATTGCCTTATGGAGTTCGTTACGGTCGACCTTCTTTCTTGATCTGAAGTCGCAAGCGTGAGGAGTGTTTCCCTCAGCTGCTCCCAGGTGTAGGCGCTGTGAGGCGAGCCGTGTGGTGTCTCATTTGTAAGGAGCTATTTGCTATAGTCTCGACTTCTGCGGGACTGTTGCCGCGTTGTACGGCATATTCATCCCATTCTTCATCTAAAGCCCGGTAAGAGTTCTTCATAAATTTGTTAGGCTGTGTCTCGTGGCAAATACGTGTTATGTTCGGGTATTGATTGTTCGAAAATAAGCTTTAGATTCATCCTAAATAATTACCATTTGTAGCAATATAACCATTGTATGATTCATTATGACATTTAACTTGTAAAGACAATCTTTCAATAACAGTGTGCCATTCGATTTGATTACGTTGTATGGGAACTTAAATTAATAAACATGGAATCCCACAGGGTGTTCCTCTTTTAATCGTAGACATAATACCTATGGTTATTACTTTTTAACCATACCCCAATACCCAATAACCACCCCTCACGTTTTATAAATCATAAATGTCAGCGTGGCGCGTAGTAATCCGAACCGATTGTCGCTTTCAGGTGTTCGGGGTTTTTTTAAATATTGGGTACTATTACCCAATAGTAATGCGTAGTGCAGATCAAACCCTACTTGAGAGTACTTGAGCCTGCCGAGTTGGACAGCCGGCCGGCTGCAATGAGTATTGCGGTGCTCTGCTGACCTGCCAGTCCGGGCGATTCCCCGCTGAGCCCGGTGTTCGTGGCCGAAATTTCATCCAGCTAATAGAACTCTACCCTCTTATTTTTAAATATTCTTTTAGTATAGTTCCTTTTCCTTGCCTTTTCTCTTTTCTATCTTGTATCCTTTGTAAACAATAGTCTTGATTTACCTACTCTTTGAGATTTTCACATTTAATTATTTTTTGTTATGTATTAATTACTGTTATTGATAAATTATTTATATAATATGTTAAGTGTTGTTTTTAAGATTTATTAAACCGATCTCACTGCATTTTATGGTCTTATTTACCCCAGGGTTGCAGCGTATTAACCCTAATATAAACAGCTTATCTGACTCAAGCATAATACGGTTGGTCACGCTTTGCTAGCATGTCGCTGATGCAAAACTATGAGTTTTTTTTCTGCCAAAAATACTGCTGTACGCGTCTAAAGAAATTTTCACTTCAAAAATACAATGCTTATATCTTTATTGCATGGCGCGTGCCATTCGATTTTTTAAGAAAGACGTGTTTGATCCAAAAAGGTATTTACTTGTGAACTTTATTTAATATTAGGTTTAAAGTCCATATTATTTGGTTCCAAGGAAAGCGTTACGAACAACAGGTTATTATCGGTTGAACAGCTCATAATTGCTCATCAGTCAACACTGCATGAGTTGATAGCAATTTACAGACATTAACGGTCCAATGCACAGGTATTACACAATCAGATGAAGCTATTGCAGCTGCTGGTTACAAATGGTATGTGAAATTAAACGGACTATGTTTCTAGCGGCTACGATGATTTATATATGCCATGACGACATGACTCTAGAGAGGTAAACAAAGAAATCATTCATAAACTAGTACTATGATGATTATTTTATTGTTCAAACACGACAAAGTGCCTGATAATACTCTAGTCTCTTGGTGGTTGGACAGCTTGGTGTTATGGACGTAGGTTTGAATCCTTGCAACGGAGTCCGAGATTTCGATTATGGAAATCATCGTTATGAAACTATTGCATGGTGGTAGGTAGGGCTTCTTCTAAGTCCGCTTGGCTAGTTACAACCTTCAAATTGAAAATTTGTCGCCAAGCACCTGTTGGAGTGTTCCGACAGCTGCACTCGAGAGCCACTTACCTCTAGTTTAGCGTGTTTACCATCTTAAACCACGTCGACATTTAACGTTAGATGAGATTTCGGTAAAACGTTCAAACCTATAAGGTATTAATAAAACTACAAGAGAGTCACTGTGACTGATTTATCAGCACGTTTATGGTACTCGAACGAAGTCCCTCACCATTTACTTCTGATTACTGATTACTGGGTACATACCAGCTGATATTGGAACGCAGTACGCCTCAACGAGGCACTATGACAGTTGGTCCACTTGAAGTATGAGTGTCGCAATCTAGTCGGACAAAATTGTAAGGTTCTACTACCAAGGAAGTAATGTTAGCCAATAACATACAAAATACCGATTCTAATGTATGTCTGTATATCCAAGGTAAACAAACATAAAGATTTCCACCTACCCTTAAACAAGAGACAAGTAGTCCTGCTCAACCCAAAAATTACACGTACGCACAAACATTATTATTAGCTTGAAAGTTCTCGTTAAAGTGTGTTCCACACGTTCTGTGGGCCCCTCCATAGAACTTAGGCCATTAGCCACGACTTGCGAGTTACTTCGTTCATTACCCCAGTTTTTGGGGTGCATTCTTAATGCAGGACGAACGGAATTGGTTTTTAACGCTAAATTATAGAGATTATATATAGCTTGTCAGCGACGTACCACTTATCTATTAGAGATTGAAACTGGATGATGAAGAATTCAAATCAACTGAAGAAAATAGGATTTCGAATGTGAAATAGTCGAAATAAATTAATCCCAATTTTTTTCAGCGTAGATCCCTAAAGGTCATTTATAAATGACGCGAGACTTTGAGAGCAGGGATGGGTTAGCAAAGCGTCTACAGGGAAGCAGGGACGAGTCATAAATTTCATGATGGCACGTATATAAATGTAAAATGTTAAAACCGTAGCGAAAGATGTAAACTCTGTATTATTTCGGAAATTTCAAATTGAAAAATATATGACGTCACACCATGAGACATGGGTCACTTAAATCTGGCCATCAGTGACCAGTTCTATCATTACATAGTATAAAACAAAGTCCCCTACCGCGTCTGTCTGTCTGTCTGTTCGCGATGAACTCAAAAACTACCGGACGGATTGTTATGCGGTTTTCACCGGTGGATAGAGTGATCGATGAGGAACGTTTTAGTATATAATTTGTCAAGGTTTTTTTTCTAATCAGGGCGGGACAACAACCTGCTAGTTATCGTAATAAATAAATAATTAAAAAACGAATAAAAAAATAGTTTATTGTAAAAAAAAGATACGTCTGAAAGCGTACTTAAGAAAAAAGATACTCAACACCGTTAGCTCGATCGGTAAAAAATCTAAGAGATTTTCATCTATATTATACTAATATTATAAAGAGGTAAAGTTTGTGAGTTTGTACGGGGTAATATCTGGATCTACTAAACCGATTTTAAATATTCTTTTGCCATTAGAAAGCCACGTTATTTGTAACTGTCATAGGCTATATATTAACCCGAAAAATGAAAATACATTTTTGTAGTAGTCGGATTTGTACAGCAAGTCGGAGAAAAAACGGTCGAACGAAAACGTTTTTTACGAACTCTGCCTTAACGATTACAGATATATGATTGAGTTCTAGAGAAAAGTTGTAGAGATTGATAATGCCTACAAAAAGATCAGCGACAGCATATGTCTAACTTCAAGGTTTTTTTTTTATTATCAGGGCGGGACAACGTCCGCCGTGCCCGCTAGTGATTTATAATAGTATCCTTTTTAATATAACCTAGAGAAAAAATAAAAGAAATTTTAAAATTAAGTCGTCTGTTGAGATTGCGGCGTTCTGTTACATCTCTCGACTGTATAAGCTATTGATGATTAGGTGCCTGGTCAGCACTTTTAGATCTAGACCGATCTTACGTGTTTAGCTTTAGGATTTTCATAGTCAGTTCGGGCCGGACCGCGAAGTCAAGAACACTTACTAAATCTCGGTTTTACAATTATTTTAGTGTTTTAGTGCGTATTAAAAATCTTTTTTGATATGGTCAGAGTTTTTCTCATTATAACAATTCGTTCGTGACCGTCTGCACAAATAATACAGAGTATAAACTATTATCTCCACAACATACGTTTGTACGTCGTTATTAATTCGCATTCGTGTGTTATACGGTCTGTTATTATATCATTAACGTAACAAAACGTAACAATACAAGTTGAAGTAACACACGCACGCTATATGTTAAATCTTACTGCTCGATCGAAAACGCCGAGTCTTTCAAATGTATATATACATAACTACATATTATTAAATAAATTTTCACCAGTAGATAAAGTGATTCATGAGGAAAGTTTATGTATATAATTTGTCAAGTTTTTTTTATTATCAGAGTGGGATAACGTCCGCCGGGCCCGCTAGTTCATACGTATATCAAATTGGATTCCATGTTGCTTGTTCTTGATTCGAGCTAGTTTTCTTTCAATAACAAATCGTATAGTTTTCGCCTATTAATTTGAATAGTATCATTATCATGTTCCTTATGGGATAAGTTAGTCTGATGAAGTTGTAAAGGCCCATGATGCCAATAGCGTTAGTCATTAAGAAGAAAATAAAATAATGGGATAAACAGGGATAATTAAATTTAACAAAGGTAACCACAAATTGCTTTCTTCTTCTTTCTTTAAAGATTTTAAAATTTTAGAAGATTACAAGAGAAATAAAAAAGCTACAAATAATGAAAGCTACTAAACACATTTTCTTGAAAACATAATCGCAGGCATGAGCTAGTGTTAAAATAAATTATTAAGAAAGATCTCGTCTGTCCATTATAAAGTTATTAGAATATCTAATATTTTACGAAGGCACATGCGACATCTTGAAGCGTATTTAAAGTGAATCAATTGCAAGGCCGAATCGATTATTCGTATCGAAACAGTCACACGGTTATTATGAGGAAACGTCATCTCGATTGTCCGTAGTTTTCCACTGTAACTCGGGTCTAAGCAAACAAACAAATGAATTTTATCTTATATATTAAAACGTGAAGACAAAACTTTGTACCCCTTTTTAAGCGAATTGCGGGAACGGATAAACTTGGAATTTAGCATAGTTAAAGTTTATATGGAGAAGTGCACAAAGCAATATTTTTAAATATAATAAACATTAAAATCATATTAAATTAATTAAAATATACATTACTCACTCTATTGTACTCTATTGTCACACAATTTATAAGACAAAGGAGAAGTGTAATATTACGGTATATCACCAAAATATTAATCGCTTCTCCGGCAAAATTTTAGACATAGGCTTATTATTAAATAGAGAGAGACTAGATATATTATGTTTTACAGAAACATGGCTTAAACCGAACAAGATGCAATTCGATATACCCCATTTTTCGGTTGCCAGTGTATTTAACAGAACAATCGCTGTCGGTGGTGGTTGTATTATATTATTAAAAAATAATTTAAAATTTAAAGATAGAAAAGATATATGTAGTCTCTCAATAGATCGTATCTGTGAAGTGGCTTGTGCAGAGATGGATAAATTAATTATACTTTGTGTTTATAGACCTCCATCATCAAATATTTGTCAATTCCTACAAAAAATGGAGGAAATTCTTATGAGAATATTGAATAGTAATAAGCGAGTTTTGGTCTGTGGTGACTTTAATATAGATATCTTAAGTATGTCACCGGAGGTCACTAAGTTCACATCTTTATTCAAGTTGTTTAACCTGGATCCTCTTTTTAATGAGCCGACCAGATGTACGTTTCAAACTGCATCTTGTATTGATAATATTTTTAGTAACTTCAAGACCATTGGCAGTAGTATTGTTACTGGGATCCGCTCTGATCACAAAGGACTCCTTGTTAAAATAAGTTATGATAAACCTAGTGCTGACTGCAAGAAACAAACTAGACTTATATCGAAAAGTAGACTAGATCTTTTAAATCATCATATTGCACAATGTCTATCTTCCAAAACTTTTAATAATCAAGATCCAGATTGTTATTATGACAATTTATTTAGTATCATAAGCACTGAATTCAGTAAACATTGCCCAAGAAAGGTTATTAATGTAAAGGAAAAAACTAGTTTTAGTGAATGGGCAACAACAGGCATTAAGAAAAGTAGAGATCGACTGTATGATCTTTATTATAGGAGATCACTAACAAGTAGTGAATCCTTTCATGCTTATGTTAGAAATTATTCTAAAGTTTTTAAACGTGTTTGTATTGCTGCCAAAGCAAAGTTTTTGGGAAATAAAGTTCTCGAATCTAGAAATAAGACCAAAACTGTTTGGCATATTATAAATAAAGAATTAGGTAAAAATAAAATAAATGATAATTCACTTAATCTAAATGTCGACGGAGTACATATTTCCAAAAGTACAGAGGTAGTAACTGTTTTCCAAGATTATTTCACTAATATACCTTTACAAGTAACAAAAGATATAACATCATCAGCCCAGGGTGCAGCAGCTCTTTTAAAAAATATGAGTGCACCTATAGATTCAAAATTTAAATTCTTATCTATTAGCGCAGGTGAAATAATAAGGACCTTCAAGCAATTAAATTTAAAACACACCGAAGACATATGGGGTATATCGGTAACAGTAGTACAGTCTTTAATTGTTACTATTTCACCACATTTGGCTAATATATTTAACCAGTGTATAGCAAAAGGAACTTTCCCCAATTTAATGAAAATAAGCAAAGTAGTTCCTTTGTTTAAATCAGGTTGCAGAAGTAGTCTTGGAAACTATAGACCTATTTCTGTACTTCCGTCCTTAAGTAAAATTTTTGAAAAGATTATGCTCAACCAATTAGTAGACTATTTCAATATGCAAAAGTTTCTGGATGGTCGACAGTTTGGTTTCACGAAATTGAAATCCACTACTGACGCGGGTGCAACGCTTATAAGTTATATATTGAGGGCCTGGGAGGATTCGCATGATGCAATTGGTGTGTTCTGCGATCTGTCTAAGGCCTTTGATTGCGTTGACCATAGTACGCTTATTCTAAAATTAAAACATTATGGTATTTGTGGATCTTCTCTCGACCTTCTAGTCTCTTATTTAAAAGATCGTTGTCAGAAAGTTAGCATACAAGGGGTAACCTCTGCAGGATCCTTTACGCGAATTGGTGTCCCACAGGGCTCTATTCTGGGACCGTTCTTGTTCTTAATATACATAAATGATCTGCCGCTAATGGTCAATAACTGTGCTGACATGGTGCTTTTTGCAGACGATACTTCAATTATATTTAAAGTAAAAAGGACAGATTCAGAGGTTGGGCACGTAAATAATACTTTAAACGAAATTTCTCATTGGTTTGCATTAAATAACTTAGTACTTAATACAGGTAAAACAAAATGTATGAGATTTATTTTGCCTAACGTGCCACAGATTGATAGTAGCATTAAGATCGAAGGGAATTTTGTAGGGTTAGTTGATAATACTGTATTTTTGGGTATCACACTAGATTCAAAATTACAATGGGGTCCTCAAATTAAACAATTGGCAAGCAAATTAAGTTCTGCTGCATTTGCAGTACGTAAGATTCGCCAGCTAACTGATATTGCCACTGCTAGGTTAGTCTACTTCGCCTACTTCCATAGCCTAATGTCTTATGGCATTCTGTTGTGGGGGACAGCAGCTGAGGTAGACACCATATTTTTATTACAAAAACGAGCAGTTCGAGCAATCTACAATATGAGACCTCGCGAATCCTTAAAGACCAAGTTCAAGGAGTACGGTATCTTAACTCTGCCCTCCCAATACATTCTTGACAATTTAATGTATGTCCGTAAGAACCTAGAAAAGCTAGATTTCGTAAAATACCGGCACAATCTAAATACTAGAAACTGTGACAAACTGGTTGTCCCACGTTTTAGACTTAGTAAAACCAGTAACAGTTTTTTGGGAAATAGTGTTAGATTTTACAACAAAGTCCCAAAGGATATTACCGATTTGCCGGATTGTGAATTTAAGCGCCATGTCAAGCGGGTTTTGGTGTCAAAAGGCTATTATAGAGTGGATCAATATGTGAACGATGGTGATGTCTGGAATTGACTCATCTCTGTGCATCCATTAAAAACGTTTGTGAAATTTACTTTTATATAGAATATATTATTATTCTAAATATTATATATATTTGTTAAAAAGATAAACCAGATCGAGTTTCTTGCCGGTTCTTCTCGATGACTGGGTTGTTTTCCGAACCGGTGGTAGTTTTGACGTTCATGAGTGCCTTCTTAGGGCCTAAATTGAATAAAGTGTTTTGAATTTGAATTTGAATTTGAATTGCTTGAATGCCAAAGAACATATACACACATGAAAATGAAAAAGACGTTTCGCCATCCGTCATTTTACTCTTACGTTCCAATTATCGTTTTTCATCCTACATTCAATATTTATAACATGACGGAACGTATCCATACCTTACATACCCTTTGAAATTAACTGGTCAAATTATAGGTTAATTTTATAATAATATCATATGTAAATTCATAATATACATTAATAATTAATTGATAAATAATTTATCTTTAGTAAATATATGAAACCACTGAAATAATTATTATTCTCTTTGGTCTTATTGAATGTCAATTTTTTTAGGAGACAATACTGCTTTCACTTTATGTTGTCATAAGAGTAAAGCAATATTAAGTCAATGTCAATATGTTAATGTTTAGTATTTAATATATTTTTATGGTGTAGACCACATTTAATTCAATATCATCCAGAAATACCATACACCCGTGACGTGTAAAATTAATTGAACATTGTATCATGAGTTGCGATAAATTTCTATATTTTTGTAAAGTTATGTTTGAGAATTTGAGAGCTTTACCACCTTATACTATAAAGTATGTTTTTTATATTTATAATTAATTTCAATTCTCATTTAGACATAGCTTTTTTTAAATGTTTATATAATTTAAAAAAAAAGTATCATATAACTGAGTAGCCATAATGAAATCTTTGATTGTAGAAGTTGTACCCTTTGACAAAAGAACCCTAATAAAGTTCAAACTAAAAAATCAACGAACTATTGTCGAATGTCGACCACTAATTTATATGTATAATTATGTATTATGTAAAGGAGAGAACCATCGTGAATTCGACACGATTTCAAAATTATTAGATATATATTCATATTCGAAGCCATAATTATATTTTTAATACTTTATAAGTTTTATCGTTGGAGCATAATCTCATCTGATGTTAAACGACAACGTGCTCTAAGATGGCAAACACGCTAAACCTCGAGAAGGCGTGCTTTCAAGTGCAACTGCTGGAACACACGAACGTATGCTTCGCGACAGATATTTAACTTAGCACAAGTAGCTAGCCAAGCGGACTTCGAAAAAGCCCTACCATTATGATATTGTTTCATCATGTTTTCCTTCACCGAAGGCTACGTCTCAGTTGCTTGGATTCGAACCTACGTCCATCGACGTGGTGTTCAAGCACATTATCAAAGAACAATGGTGTGTTATATCACATACAATTGACTTAAAAGTAATTATACATTACCTATTTATAGCGAATAAATTGCAGTGAAAGAACAGTCCTAGAATAACATCTAACCTTTTGGCTCAGTAGCGGTAATACAACCGCATCAAATAACTTTTCATTCGCCAACCACGTAAACACAGCGTTAAGATGTCCTGCCCACCCCCGATAACTAGGACGTGACTTTAACGCTACATTAAAGAAAATAGAATATTCTCGAATCGAATCTCGTTTGCAGAAGTGCCTCTTGGAAACAAGCTAACGCGTGTATACGAGCCTACAGAGTGCAGTTTCGCGTTTTTCAAACACAGACACATCGGCACTATATGATTTTCATTTATTTTTGTCTGTCCGTATTGATCTCACCATGATATCAGTTTTATAGCTTATCACATATTTTATAGTTAAATTAGGTGACCCGGCCACGCGTTGCTGTGGTTCAGTTATTACATGTTGAATTAAAAAAAACAGATTCAAAATTATAACGTGGCGCTATCTATGAGATATCTATAACAGCAGGTCCTACAGTTTTCTGTCAGCAAGCTAATTTAAAGCACCATCTGTTCGAGACTGATGAGACTGGCAATTAATAACAATAATCAACATTGACAATCATCTAATTTGTAATTTAAAAATATTGAGGGCAATAATCTGAATAGAAATTATCATATCTCTCAAGTTGGACCAAATTATACATAAATGCGAACCTTCATGGAGATCGGTCCAGTAGTTTCGAAGTTCATAGTGGACAAAAAAATATGACACTGGATTTTTATACATTTGGGATGTCAAAAGGCGCAGACGCGGATTAATTCTTGTTAAGCAATTGTATATGAGGGTAAATTAACTTAAGTAACGATTATAGCCTTGGCTTTTACTATACTAACACTCATGAAGACTACGGCAGCGGACGATGGAAATGAGATTGAGAATGAAGTTATCTATAGATCTTTTCAAAGGCCAATGACTACATGTTAGCTTTGTTGAATATTAATATATATATATATATGTCGAAAACCTATAATAAATCGATCCACTTTGTGGTGACGTCTGCCTATGTTGCATCTTTTAATGCATGGTCGTCATTCAAGAACTCTCTTTTGGCTACCACCCCCAGATAGGAAACAAAATATACATAAGAGCCCGTCTAGTCTGGTATGAAAGTGCTACGGCATCCATACATTTGTTGCATACTAGATGAGATTGTGCCAAAAATTCTAGCGTCACTGTCCATAATAAATGAAATATAAGAATAAAAACAAAATAAAATAACTAGGAGATGAACGAACCGAAAGTCTAGTAGAATTGTTAGGCTGAAAAGCGAAAAGGCAAATGGAAACATGATTATTTACGGATAAATACGATGTAATTACTGAAATTCTGAAAAAACTCAAAACTTTCGCTTTGGAACATCAGAATTATTTAGTTTAGCTTAACTTATTAGCGTTTGACCACAAATTCGGCTTATGGGACCTAACGATATGACTCAAACTGGGAACACTTTAAGCCTAAGGAGAAGTGGCTCTAAGTACAGCTGCCGGAACACACCTACAACTGTTTGATGCGGATATAAAAAACCTACCACCATGTTATGGTTTTATGGCGATAAGTTTTTTAACCTCAACGTAGGCTCATTCATGGACGCGGTGTCTAAACACTCTAGCCATCATTGCTTAGTCAATAACAAGAGCCTGAAAACAGCCCAAGTCGCAAACAACAACTAGTACACTGTTATAAGACATGAGGCTCTCGGGTCGCGCATGCCGCCGAATTTCATCTTAGCTAAATGGTACTATGTAAATAATATATTCTGTATACACAAGAGCGTGAGCGATGCCGGCCTTGGAGATCTAGATTCGCAGACCCGGCGGCAGACTGAGTGCCCACTTTAATTTATTACACGACATGCTTAGAAGTTTTGGGAATTACGACTTGTTGGTCAACGAGCCAAAAAATGGATTGGTATTAAATGAGAAATAATGGTATTATCCAAACATATATATTTTGATGGACTATTGTTTATTTATAAAACTAATACGATTGTCATCAGCACACGTATAGAAATACTAGCGAATCTCGCGGCACCGCTCCCGTTTATTACGAAATAATTATTTGATTCTGTATCTATTAAGTAATGAATTCTTTATAGCCTTATATTTACTCCTAGTATAACTTTAAACGAGCAATGTTTATTATATGTGTATATTGTGTATCTGGGAAACGGCTCTAACGATATTTGGTTTTACTACTATATATTTATTATTCTAATCTAATTGATAGTTTTAGAGAATAACGCATTAAAAAAAACAATCGTAATAGTATATAAACCCTTATATGGAGTTAAGACGATTGATGTATCGATGCATGCTTATCGATATCGATACATATTAAAAATGACATCCCTACTGGACTTCTCGACGCCGAAGTGTCTAAATGCAAATTCGCTACAGATGATAACCGCGTTTTGTCTGCTACGTTACATTGGAGCATAACACGTGCGGTATAGTTTTGTATCATCGACTCGATTCCATCGATTGTGATATTAGTATGCAATGAGATAGTGGCCCTCTCGTTAGAACTTTCTAGGGAGTTTTTGTGACGAGTCAGAGTCCACGCTCCGTGGTATTTATTTCTCATCCACTTCACTATTGCACAATAACCGAACTATATTACGTAAAACACCACCGATATTACAAAATGTAGAGCCAAATAACACAAACTCCTATAGCTGCTATTACAGTCTATAATCAGTAGAGAGTCGGAAATATTGAAATTACAACGACCTCAGGAGACAATCGTAAAGGTGGGTACTGACGCGCGGTACAAGGCGTAATGTAAAGTGTTACACAGCGTGTGTTCATGCAGTCAGTACGGGAAAACAAGGCGCTCGCAGCGAGCAACGAGTCGCTCGATGTCGCTGTCGGCTTTCTTAGCGAACCTTTTAAATGTACCCTTTAAGGTAACATGCTTCAGTCAGTACGTCGCATGGAATCGTCACATGCGCACAGTTTGATATTGTCCAGTAATCGTTTTGTTTTAGAAGTGAAACTTCATTAAGCGCATTGAGCGGTATTTTTGGCAGGAGATAAATTTATAATTTCGCGTCATGACATACTACAACGTACTACTACGTCAGCATTATCGGCGGTATTGCGCTTGCGTCAAACTAGCGACGCGTAGTATAGGGGCCTGTGTACATGTAATATTGGTATTTTGTAGTTCATTATACGTTTGATTGATTAATAGACTTTATAAAAATGTAGGTATATAATTATTGCTCCGAGTGCCAATAGATAAGAAAACTACACTAATATTAATAATTTCAATAAACAAATCCTGAAATTTAAATATTGTCATTCAGACTATAATTAATATGAAAATCCAAAAGAGAACACATTTATTTGATTGTTTTTAGATTTCATTTCTGTCGGCAGTCCCTATGACTGCCTCGACTTTTTTTTTGGTATTGTTTACTAACACCACATAAACCACCAGATACGTTTCCATTTTTAAACAAATTCGATTCTCAATAACGTTTTTTTCTTCTCAATTTGGATTAAACAATAATTGAGTTAAAAATGAAAGATGCCAAAACGTCGTCGGATACCTTGACTGAGAGTGGCTTGCGAAGCTGGAGGACGGACGAGCAAATAGTTCAAAACGAAGACGTTACACGGATTTTAGTAACATAACGTAAAATGCTCGCTGCGAATGGTACATCGCCCTGTAACACCGGTCAGTACCCACCTTGAGTCGTCATGCGGCTTCTGTCGCCGAAATTTAAGAGCGAACCAGCCGTTCGAACCCCTGTAATCCATCAAGGGGGTGGGGGTTCAATTTTCTTGATCGGTTTAAAGGTTTCTCTTCGCAACTGTCATCTGGTTAACCTTAATTTTATTAGGACGGACGATTTTTCACGATAAATTTGATCCGGCGCGTCGTTTGTAGAGCTTCCATTAGTGTTGACGTGTTTAATGGGGTGGTTTTAGATGTCCATTGAATAGGGAGTAATAAACTACTGTTCGATTGGCCGTTCACATCAAACGACTATTTTAAGGTTATACATTTTACTAAAAGTATTTTTTGATGTATTTGATAAATATATTGTTCAAGCGATTAGTTCATTACTCAAACTAATGGATCGAGAATTCGAACCCGCAGACGGATGTTACTGTCATGAATATTATAGTCACATTTGTGTCAGAGTATTTAGTACTAACTTGCCCGCGAATTCGTCCGTATGGAATAGTTACTTTGGGCTAACGCTGACACGCAGCGGAAGCTCTCAAAAGGAAAACAAAACATTCTTCGTTGGTGCTCCGCTCCTATTGGTCTTAGCGTTATGATATATAACCTTTCTCGATAAATGATATATTTAGCACTGAAATAATTTTTCAAATCGGACCAGTAGTTCCTGAGGTTAGAGCATTCAAGCAAACAAACTCTTCAGCTTCATATTATCAGTGTAGATATAATTTAACATGTGTATACTTGTTGTTGCCGCGACTCGACTCGCATTTATGAAGCAGTTTATTATTTTCGTCGCTTAATTTAAATGTTATATAAATCTTATGATTTTAAAAGTGTTATTTACATATATTTTTTATGAGCCTTGAGATGACATATTCATGTACTTTCTATATACAAAATTACACTAATATCGATAAAAAAAATGTCGTTTGTTTGTCTGTTATGCTTTCACACCTAGACTATTCAACCCATTATTATGCGATTTTTCATGCACGTAGTCAGAGGTACATTCAGAAGTATGTATGAGATATACCAAATCTACATGAACGCAAGTATTAGGCAATCTATCTTCGATCAAGTCATCCCGAACTGCAAGCCTTTCAAAGGGATAAGAGGGGAGGAGAGGGCTGGCTTTCAAATGCAGCTGCCTGAACAATAAGTGCTTGGCGACAGATATCCAACTTGAGATAGACTTAGAAAAAGCCCTGCCACCATGCAACTGCAAATTCTTTTGTTGCTAACCCTAAAGCTTGTCAGTAGCTAATGAAAAAAACTCAGGACTCTCATAAGGACTTCTGACAGAAATGAAAACTCAAAACAGTGGAATAACTGTGGACTTTTTATAATTTTGAAATCGGTTGTAATTAAAGATATACTGAAGTGGCTAATTACTGAACCGTATAAAAATGTATATAATTATTGCTCCAAGTGTTAATAGATGTGAAAACCAGACTAATGCTACTAATTTCAAATTATGGAATTTAAATAATTCACACTATAATTGATTTAATAGTTCAAAAAAGAACGTAGTTATTCCATTGTTTTGAATTTCCACTTCTTGAGTTCTTATGACTGCTTCGAACTTTTTTTAATACTTTATAAGTATTTTGCGTTTCACCATAAACTCAAATGACATTATGTGACAATGTGGCCTAAGATGGTACACACGCTAAACCAAGAGGAACTGCTTCTGGTGCTTGGCAACTGATTTTCAACTCGAGGGAGGTCTAGCCTTGACTTGAAAAAAGCTCTAGGTATTACCATGGTAGCTGTTACACTTGTTATGGTCTCAATTTAGACAAATAGTTATCTTGTCCCTCTCCCTTTACGTAGGGTATTTTCCCACTGCATAGATACTGTTCTTTCCTTTTTCACTGTCCCCGTCTTCGAGGTTGTCCCTTGAGCGAATGTACATAATATATTACGAATGTATGAATATACATACGTGCGTCTTATCAGGATATCTTGGCAACGTGTTCCGGCGCAGATAGCCTTGTTAGGGACACGACGTGGGTGAAGAAACGACACGAATGTAACAATAGCATTGTATTCAATTGACCGGGTCACGCTTCAAATGGATCAGTTTATGTACATATTTACCGACACGTATATTGTAAATATGTATTTTTTTCAACGGCACAGAACAAAAAGGACTATCTTTTTATATGCGCGGGGCTATATGTTTTCATTACATAGTATAAAACAAAGTCCCCTGCCGCGTCTGCTGTTCGCGATAAACTCAAAATCTACTGAACGGATCTTAATGCGGTTTTCACCAGTGGATAAAGTGATTCACGAGGAACGTTTTAGTATATTTTGTATAGTTATATATATATATATATATATATTTATTATTATATTATATATTTTATTTATTATTATATTATATGTATATATATATATATATTTTGTATAGTTTTGTATAGTTGTTTTAGTATTTATAATTTGTCCAGGATTTTTTTATAATCAGGGCGGGACAACGTCTGCCGGACCCGCTAGTTTATGTATAATTTGGTTTAGACAATAAATAATTTTGTTAAAATAATCGTATGAAATATTTAAAAGATTACTACTGACTAGCAGTTTCTCGCGATTTCAACTTTTAAGCGAGTTTATTTATTACGATTTCACAAATAACTACTCAATGGATAAGGATTAATTCTTCTTTTGTGTGTATCTCAGAGGTACACAAAAAGATGTAGGGTATCTTTCATACTGAAAAAAAAAATTTCCCGGAGGATAAACTAAAGCTACATTAGGTTAAGACAAGTCGCAACCATAAGTTAGTTATATATACTAGCTCTTATTGTTTTATCGATTACATTTTAAGTTTTTTTTTATATCATAGGAGGCAACCGAACAGGTGGGTCACCTGATGTTAAGTGATCACCACCGTCCATAGACACTAGCAACACCAAGGAAGTCGCAAGTGTGTTGCCAGCCTGTCTTTGGGAGGTGGGCTTCCGGCGCTCTCACTGACCGAATGAAACGCAACAATGCAAGCACTGTTGCTTCACGTCGGTGCTTCTGAGGGTGGGGTGGTACTACCCCGGTCGAGCCGACCCATTCATGCTGAAACTAGTAACAGCTTCAGCGTGGCTCTACCACCTATAAAAAACCTTTATAAATAAACATTTGAAAATAGATATAGTTGAAAAAAATACGCCAACGCTGACCTGGTTGGTTTGCCCGAAGTGTATTGCCTTATGACTAAGCACCGATCATGAATTTAAACAAGCGACTAGGTTTTGTTTCATACCAACTTTTCATGTAAATTACTTACCCTACATTCACAAACCTATACATATAACAACGCTGTTGTGTCTGTTATTTATCCGGTCTGTTTACTGAAACGGCTCAATCGATTTCGACCAGCCTTTTACTTCAAGACAGTCGTCACTTCATATCATTATATAAGCTATACTAATATATCATAACGATATTCAATGCGAGCTAAGTAATGATGATGAACTTAACAACAGTAACATATTTTTTTTAATAAGAGCTATTTGTGTAGGTCGAAAAAAAAAACTCGAGGTGGTCATAAGGACTGCCGACAGAAGTGAAAACTCAAAACAATGGAATTTAAACTTGTTCTTATTTGAATTTTTAAATTAATTACAGTGTTGATTTTTATATTTCATAATTTGTAAATTGAAATTATTAACATTAGTCTGGTTTTCACATCTATTGGCTCTCCGAACAATAATTATATACTTTTGTATACAGTTTATTAATTCATCAAATATATGATGCGCTGCACAATCACAATACAAGATATCAATATTACATGTACACAGAGTCTTATACTAGCATACCAGGACGCGTAATTATAAATTTATCTCCTGCCAAAAAAATACCACTCGACGCGACGAGTTACGAATGTTAAGGTGGATGTGTGATGTAACTAGAATGGATAAGATTAGGAATGAATATATCAGAGGAAGTTTGAAAATAGCACCAGTGACGGGGAAGTTGAGGAGCAATAGGTTAGATTAGGTATTTGCATGTCATGAGCAGAGATGAAGACCATGTAACTAGAAAATCTTTAAGTACGATGGTCGATGGATATAAGAGTAGAGGAAGACCGAAAAAGGTATGGATGGATTGTGTGAACAATGATATGTGTGTAATAGGTGTGAATACTGAGATGACATCTGATAGGCGAGAATGGAAAAGGAAAACATGTTGTGCCGACCCTACTTAGGTGGGATAAGGATAAGAAGATGATAAAGCGTATTTACAACAAAAACAAAGTCTCAGGCACCGTCTAGTTAAATAGTATAAATGAAGAAAATAATAGAGACACGAATATACGACTGAGAATCAATTTTCTTACAAGTCATGAACCGCCATTTCAGGGCGACGGGTTCCAACTGATTTATTACTCAAATATTTTCAGACAATCCCTGTCTTATATATTAGCATATATCTGCCTAAACTTTCTCATGTGGGAAGAAACACGAAATATCAAGAAACTAATTCTAAAAATAATTCATATAACAAATAATAAACATAGAATACTGTTATTTACGACATCGTATCTTTACATGTATATATAATTCTTCTGTCCGTGTATATGTAACAGAACACCTCTTAAACGGCTGGTCAGATTTTGAAGATTTTTTCTGTGCGTAGTCGGATGGATTTAAGAATGGTTTAGATTAATAATAGGACCCGGTGGGTGTACGCTGCGGTTGAATTTTAGGATTTTTTTATTATCAAAGCAGAACAACTTACGCCGGGCCCGATAGTATTCCATAAATATCTTAATTACCTGAAACAAAATAAAAATAACATATTTGTAATCAATAGAAAATACGTATAAAATTACTATTCAATAAAATAAAAACGTATCATACAATTTGTAAAGTCATACAGAATCAATTAAGACACATCTTCTTTACATCTACACATATAATAAGAATCTAAATGTAACCGGTAAGTACTTTTTAGATTATTGTAAAAAAAATTGTTGCGTCTTGGGATAAATAATAATAAAATACATTTTAACCATTTTTTGAAATGTCTGTGTGTCTATCTGTCTCTGTCTGTTTGTTTGAACACGTATCTCTGCTAAAGTACTGCGTTCACGTTAAAGCCTCACCAAGAAAATCATAAAGCATATCCTCAAGTAACATTTTTCATTTTCATTAAAATCTGTTCACACTATTAAAAGTTATTGTAATTTTAATGACGACGCGACTTAAGTACGAGAGAAAAGTAGATAAGTGAATGGATTTAATACATTCCGATGATTTTATTACTCATTGTTTTTTTTTACATTAGGTTACACGCGAACGGAGTCGCGGGCACAGCTAGTTCTAAATATATGTACATTAGAAAGATAAAGCCGATCGCGTTTCTCGCCGGTTCCTCTCGATGACTGGATCGTTTGTCCAAACCGGTGATAGTTTTTACGTTTATAAGCACCTTATAAGGGCCTATATTGAATAAAGTATTATTGACTTTGATTTTATTTCAAGGAATTCTGCCATTTGGGAGATATCTCGTCGTGCGCTAAGTAAATCGTTAGGTATCATTGAGCATCCTTTTTAAAAATACAAACGTAGAAGACACGAGCGGTTACTAGTGAATAAATAAATTGAACTGTTCACCGTTATCCTGTACGCTGCTAATTCATTGGAGATATGAATCACAATAACCTACTAACCCGGGAAGCGTCTCATCACTCCACATTAAGCCGACACGTAAACTGGTTAAACAGAACAATGCTTATTTTAAGATTATTTATTATATATAGGGCGGACGATACACGTGTCCGTCCGGGAATCATCGATGTTTTTACACCAATAACCTAATTATGAAATGCTGTTCAATTTATGTGTCTAAAATGGGGGTAAGTGCTTGTCGAGATTGTATGGAAACTATTATACTTATAAACAAAGTTATTTTATCAGTGAAATAATTTTTAGTAGCAAGTAAGTAGATATAACTAGGACAACAGAAAAAACATCAGAGTTACATAAATTCTAGAACGATTCTACAAACAGGCAGAGCTTGTGATGGTAGAAAAAAAACGCGATGCCGTCACAGTGTGCTTCTAATTTGCACGTGCCAAATTAAAGGTCACTAAACCATTCCATATCATTACAACTGAATTCCATTAATCTTGGACTACGACCGTCAGACTTTTTGGTGGCAATTTGTAGGTTTGTATTCTGTTATTGTTTTTTGGTTCAAAAACTTATACTTTTCGTTATACTTTTGATGGTGCTGTAGTTAAAAGAACATACATTATAAGAACATAGTTTAATACAATCAAGAATATGCCTAACAATACAGAATGAATAGTCATCTACAGTTTTATACTTATATCATCATCGTATACTTCTTTTACAATACTGGCACCTATACTCATTAATTCAGTAGGTTATTAAAGCAAAGTAAAACTGAAAAAACACATATGTATAAACTTATAATAAAAAATGATTCCTGCCTCCCAAAGCATCCAAGGCTGTGAAATGAAAATCCGCTGCCATAAAACCTTGAGAAATCTGAACGCAAAAGGAAACACGGAACGTGCGCAGGAGCAAATATTTTCCATTACACGCACGGGACCCCGTAAAGTTTTATGATGTGATTACGCGAACGGCGCGCCAACAAATTCCTTAACAAATTGACACGGCATCCGGGCGCATTCCCTTACGGATACAAAGATTTGTTCCGCCACGCCGTTCTTCCCTTTACATAATTAAGTAGGATAAATGCGTAGTGACGACTTATCCGCGGGTTATTTGACGTCCTTTACACAGGATCCTTTGAAACAGTAGCATAAGTTTATGAATGTTCGCTTTTGTAACCGTGTAAGCCTTCTTTTTCCATGATTTATAGGTTAGCGTTTGATCACAATTTCATCTGATGGTAAGGTACGTTGTTCTCTAAAATGCTAAGCATGCTAAACATAGACCGATACTATTTCTCAAGTGCATATGCTGGAACACACTAACATAAATATAACTCCGCGACACTAATCATCACATTTTACACCACACAACACATAATATAAACATCATCGCTTAGCGCAGACATATGACTCTCCGGGTCCCGAGTGAACAGCGCTGGAGGACCAACTTCCTACAGCACATATGCTGACTCGGGGCCCATTTGCGACACACATACACTGAACCGTAAACTTTTATTTGTATCTTTCTTCGTTTATATTATTTGTATGTCTTTAACCTGCACGTGTGTAATATTTGTGTGTTGCTTGGCGACAGATTTTCAACTTGAGAGTGGTAGCTAGCGAGTCGGGGTTAGAAAAACCACTACCACAATGCTATACTTTCATCACAATGTTTTCCATCACCGAAAGCTTCGATTTAGTTTCCAGAATTTGTACATACGTCGATTGACACCGAACACGCTATCAACTAAGCCATCGTAGTTTCGAAGAGTTAATTGTTCTTCAATCAAATTACTAGAAGACTATTTTTTTAAAAACGATGTCGTTTTTGGTAAAATGTATAGTATTGGCTGGCGTTTACTTAAATTTCGATCAAAAGCCATTACAAAAATATAATACGTGTCTTTTTATCGTAACCAAAACCATCTCTTTATCCCATTTTAAGCTCAGAATCGATTATAATCTGGATTCATAAATTGAACACGTCTGACGCTCAATCTAGAAATAGGGGTTAACTCTCGCGTCTTCATGAATATTTTTGTAGACATAATTTCCACTTGATACTGTATTATTTAAATGCTCTTATTTATAGTATGGATCAATATGTGAACGATGATGATGTTTGGAAATGAACCCCCCGTCTGTGGTTATAAAAATATGCATGATGAAAACAGAAACCAGTTCTATTTTCTTGCCGCTTCTTCTATTAGACTGAGTTGTATGTCCGAACCGGTGGTAGTTTTGACGTTCATAAACACCTTCTCAAGTTCTGAATTGAATAAAGTATCTTTTTATCACATTACAAACTACCGATCATCGCGAAGATCTACCTTTAAGCACCGAAAACCTTATTACTTAGCCATAAAAAAAGAAATATATTTCTGTACTACTGAATAAATTTCAACTATCGCTTGAACATCACTCGCGGCTCCCTCGAGGCAACAAAGCTGTGAAAACGCGTAGCTACATAGGTCTTGTAAGAATACCTTGTAAGAATGCGGAACACCGTCTTATAAGCGCCCTGAATACTTTATCAAGGTTTAAGGCCTCATTGGATATATTTTCCGATGGAAATTATTGTAACTATAACCATGTCTTCATTATACATTCTATATTCATTTTTTATTCAGTTTTTTTTAACAATAATTTACGTATCCTGTAGCTATCAGTTTTTTGAAGTGAAAACTTCCTTAGGCGCGTTGAGCGGTATTTTTGGCAGGAGATAAATAATTTTGCGCCATGACATGCTACGTAAGCATGACCGGCCGTGTTGCGCTTGCGTGGCTTGCGTCAGACTGGCGACGCCTATGTAGTATAGGGGCCTGTGTACATATAATATTGATATTTTGCAGTTCATCATACGATTGATTGATTAATAGATTTTATAAAAATGTATATAATTATTGCTCCTAGTGCCAACAGATATGAAAACCACACTAATGTTAATAATTGTAAAAACAAATTCTGAAATTTAAATATTGTCATTCACACTATAAGTAATATAAAAATTCAAAAGAGAACATATTTATTTCATTGTTTTGAGTTTTCATTTCTGTCGGCAGACCTTATGACTGCCTCGACTTTTTTTTACCTAGATAAGATTGAGGAAATTATTTTCATATGTCACGTTTGAGTTTAAATGAAATACGATTGCAAAAGTAATTATATCGTTAAATCAATGATCATAATATTCATTTGCAATATTATCAATACACAAAGAAGCCTAAATAAAAACTGACTATTCGAAGCCACGTTTGTCTGTCGAATTAACGCTAAAAATTGAAATGGTGTCGTAGGGAGAATTCTGTGTGAAACTTAAGCTGGCAACAAAGAGTTTTGACAAACTAAAAGCTTCGATAGAGAAAAGCGGTTACCTCTCCTTCCACTTCATGTCGTTGAGACAATAGCCTATGTAATTTAGTGTGGTTTTCTACGTATAATTTTTTTTTTGCTCAGGCCGAAAATTTTGTTCAATATGTCGAAAAAATATTCACTAAAAATTTATAAAGAATTTCCAATATACACACACGTACATAAACCGAAACCTATGTTTTTGTAATTCAACGAAACTTTGTGCTATCATATTATGCAAACTTAGAATTTACTCAGAATTGAACGCTCTATGTAGTGTTTAGCGTAGACGAGTAATTCGCACCTGTGCGATTGTTCTGGCCATTAAAGTGGTTTTTTGTATGAAATTCTTGCTACCTTGACGTTATTTGAGGAATAACTGGGTGTTTAGAAATATATGTAAATCCACATAGATCAAAAATAACTAACAAAGGTTAGCTTGCTATGAAAAAAAAAAACGACTGTGAATCAAGTCACTAACATTGGTATTGCTTGAGATATTGATCGCTGACTTTATCGTGGAATGCTTTATTTTTTTACACATAAATCTTTTATTTATTATAAAAAAATAATGGGTTATTAACAAAGATGTTTTCTAATATTCTTCTTATCCACCTAAATGTGTTATGTGCATTTGGTATTTAAGGTAAATTGGACAAAAATACCCTTCAGAAGACATGCATTCAAAATGTACAAAATAAAAATTATTTGTTTGACGAACTGTAACCCTTAGAAATGGTTCAGGTAATACACAAATCCAAATCACATGTTAATAGGTAGCGGAGCTAGGTTGGGTCCCTAATTATCATATATTCTATAGCTTTTAACAAGAATCCATTTAGCGAAACGATTATTGTTTCTAAAACAGATGATGCTTCTAGCATCGAGAATTTATCCCCGAGTTTTTGGCAGGACCTTCGTCTGTCATATAGTGGGTTCTATATATCATTCATAACCTTGTGTGATATGACTCTATATATTTTGTAATATCGGTGGCGTTCACGTAATATAGTTCGGTTATTGTGCATAAGTGAAGTGAATGGAAAATAATACCACGGAGTATGGATTCTGAAATGCCACATAAACTGCCTGGAGAGTTTTAACAAGGGCGCCACCATCTTGTGGGAACATTGAAATTATCACAAGATACTTGTTATATTGTTAACTATTCGACAATGGCAGTAATAATCTAGGAGATTGATTGCCAAAAAAAGAAACACTAAAAAAAAGTCGAGACAGTTATAAGGACAGCCGACAGAAGTGAAAACTCAAAACAATGGAATAACTGTGTTCTCGCTTTAATTTTTAAATGAATTATAGTATGAATTACTTAAATTTCATAATTTGTATATTGAAATCATTAATATTAATCTGGTTTTCACATCTATTAGCACTCCGAACAATCTTTATATATAAATTTCTTCTGTACGTGTGTATGTCACTGAACTCCTCCTAAACGGCTAGATCGATTTTGGTGAAGTTTTGTGTGCGTGTTGCAGTGGATCCGAGAATGGTTTAGATTCACAATTGGACCCGGTAGATGGCGCTTCGGTTGAATTTTAGATATTTTTTTTATTATCAAGGCAGGACAACGTCCGCCCGGCCCGCTAGTAATTATATACATTTTTATACTGTTTATTAATTAAATCAAACATGATGGACTGCACTATCTCAATACAGAACATCAATATTAGACGTACACAGGCCGCTATACTAAGTATCGCTAGTCTAACGCAAGCCACGCAAGCGTAATACGCTCGGTCACGCTTTACTTGCATGTCGTGACGCGAAATCATAACTTTATCTCCTGCGCGCCTAAAGAAGCTTTCATTTCGAAACTCCTTGTGAATTATTATCATTGTCATTGTCTAGAACGTTCTCTACTTAACGTGAGACAACTGTGATCGTTAGCCGCGTGCTCATTTTACAGGAGGGAGGGCGCCGGAGGCTCAATTGAAATTCCTACGGGAGTGACTTGCAACTTGCAGCTGCGAGCATAACTTCGAACGCGTCTGATGAGTTTACCGCGGTTCGGTAGACGGGCGACTTTTTGTCGCTGAAAATGTGCGACTATGGAAAACGCACATGTCGCCGTTCATCCAAAAAAATTGCTAATAATAGAATACTGTGAGACAATTCTGCCCATATAATTTAGACCGATTACTGAAATCTATGGCTGACAAAGCCCGTTAAGTATTTTTGTTCAAATTCTTATTCTATGCGTTAATACCGGAAAAGAAAAACCTTGTACGGTGGTTTTAGAACATTGTGCGCACGGACGAATCAGAGGTTAGGTATGGTAGTCTTTATAGACAAGGAGAGCAGAAACATAAAATATATTATGTGTTAAAAGTACCTATATTAAATTAAATCAAATAAAACATGTATTGTTTACGTTTATACTGAATGCGAAATGACCTTATAAGACGAATGCACATATTAATTTATATTCAAACTGTTGGTCTAAGCGGTTAACGTTATAACGTTCAAATTTTAAAAATCACTGAATTTACTGCCGAGCTTCGACCGTTATTCTATACTAACGGGCCTGGCGGACGTTACCCTGCCCCGATAATAAAAAAACCTTGATAAACTAGATACCTAAACCTTCCCCACGAATCACTTTAGTTACGGGTAAAAATCGCATGAAAATCTGTTCAGTATTTTTTGAGTTTATTGCGAGCATATAGTTATAGTGGCAGAGGACTTTATAATATGTAATGATGAATATGCGTGTAAATGTTCAAAATGGTAAATCTCGGGAAGAGCTTAACCAGTTTCTTTATAATTTTGTGACGTCATGGCATCGTTGCATTCGGATACCTGCAAGTTTTTACAGATTTTTCTACTTACTTTTGCTCGCAACATCGCTCGTGTTAATGTGGATTTAACCTATTCTATATGTTTTGCTATATACTATCCACAACATGTGTGTAACAGTATATAATTATCGGTTGAAAGTGTAACTAACTAACAAACACATATTCGCATTTATGATATAGTAAGAATCGGGTTTCAGTTCTGTTGGATGTAAGAAGAATCCACGTCATACTATGCTAGCCGGCACGGCGGACGTTGTCCCGCCCTAATAATAAAAAATTCTTTAAAGTTAGACATATGCTGCCGCTGACTTTTATCTAGGCATTATCAAGCTTACAACTTTTCTCTAGATCTCAATCATATGTTTATCATTGTTAAAGCAGCGTTCACAAGAAACGTTTACGTTCGAACGTTTTTTCTCCGACTTTGCAAATCCGACTACCACAAAAAAGTCTTTTTATTTTTCGGGTTAATATATAGCCTATGACACTCACAAGTAACGTGACTTCCTAGTGGTAAAAGAATTTTCAAAATCAGTTTAGTAGATCCAGAGATTACCCCGTACAACGTCACAAACTCACAAATTTTACCTCTTATAATATTAGTATAGATTACTAAAGTTAATTTACGCCTAGCAATACTATTAGTAAATAAATCATATTTTTATTAATAATTATGATTTCATTTTGATTGTAACGAGTTAGATTGCGCAATGCGGTCGGCGCATTGCGGTTATAAAGGCAGACCGCACAATAACAAAGTCATTGGTATTTTTATGATGTTCAATGTCGAATGACAGCATCGGCACGCTGATTATGTGAGATATATCGCATTGTTTCTTTACTTATTATTTTGCGACTTCAACAAATAACAGCGGGACTGGTGTAATGTCTTCTTTACAAATAATGGAAAAAAAAAGTTATTTTCTATATAATTGCTTAGAGAGGAATCTTTCAAAGACAGATAGAACATAATCAAATGAAACAAAAATATTTTTAGTTTAGACTCTAATAAGGCACTTATGAACGTCAAAACTACCACCGGTTCGGAAAACAACCCAGTCATCGAGAAGAACCGGCAAGAATCTCGATCCGATTTATCTTTTTAACATAACTCTTTGTTGCCAGCTTAAGTTTCACACAGAATTCTCCCTACGACACCATTTAAATTTTGATTTATAATACATTACACGTTACAATCGTTTTTAATGGATGCTTAGAGAGATTTGTTATAATATCAAGTTATAAACTTCGCTATCTGCTAATAGATGGCGTTGTTAAAATCTCACTAGCGATTTTACACTACATAACAGTAATAAATATACTTAAAATAATTAAATTCTTATTATGATGTCTCCTGTGAACAGTATAGTAGCGATTTTTTTTCAGCTTTACAATCGCAAGTGTGCTTTCCCAAAATGTCTCTCTTAAGAGTTAAATTATGCAAAGCCGGAAGGCGGGTAAGTGCTGCGATACAGCGACAACATTCAGATGAGCCGTCTCATACATACGGACTCCTCACACGGAATAATCTTTTTAAATTATATGGGTTATTTGCTTCTTTTTCCCTTTGTACCGGTAGCTACGTTTCCGTTACGCGCCTTTGTGAAATTGAATTTTATTTGCAACTGGAGAAATATTTATTTTAGAAGCTTTATGAGCGTATTGTTATAATCAAGTATAAAATTATTTATAACTTTTTTAAAGTTGTAAATTTGACTAGAATTAATTATTTTGATAATCAGCCTGTAAAACACACACTGCAGAGCTATAGGCCTCTTCCCGAAGGAAGGTATGTACGAACATAACCACCACGTCAGCCCACGAAGTATTTCAAACTGAGAAGTTAACAGTTCTATGTTTTCCCATATATGTACTAGAAGATTATTTCTCAGGTTCAGGTTTCCTTACGATGTTTTCCTTCAAGGTTAGCTGATAATGTTATCAATTTCAATTAGTAAATGTATGCGAATTCCAACAGATTCGAACCTGCGAACATCTGAATGATATTTTACCGATCCGACTACTAGACACTAGTCCACCACGTCTTTAGTTATTATAATAAATCTGAGCAATTCGGCCATGAGTGATGTTCAAGAGCGCATCTCTTACTAGATCGCAATTACCATAGACATGATGGAAAAACTCTATCATAAAAAAGTACCACTCTTCGTAAAAACTCTGCACGATGGTAGGTAACAGCAATTGTGACCGTCTGGATTGTCACTAACATACACCAGAAGTAACTTGTACCCTAACTCCGGTTCCATGATCAGCCAGCATCTTTAGTAATCAGACGGGATCGTAAGTTATTTGTATCAGAATGGGTTACTACCACCAATCATAAAGTGTCAGTGACTCTCCTTTGGTTTGTCACGATTCGTGATCAGCCATTGCATACCTAGCTGCCAAGATGTTGGCAGGCCAGCATAAAAGCGGCAATTGCGGATCGATTGTAGAATTTGGATTACTTTGGCTTACCCAATGATTTCCACAATAGTATTCAGAGGTTGCCTTATAAAAAACCAATTATCAAACATTACAATACTTCACAATAAAAACTTGCATATAAATCAGAACGAAATTGGGTTATGGTGTTGCGCGAACATTACAACTTTATTTGGTGATCTTAGTCACGTCTCAACAAACTGGTTATCGAGTTATAAATTATTACGTTCATTATGGCCCTAAACTAGTATTGCAAAGTGTTGTTCAAACTACGTGTCGTATGTTTAAAGATTTAATTAAGTTAAACAAGTCAGAACTAATAAAAGTTTCTTCTTTAGTTTTTTTTTTGTTTTCAAATAACACAAGATTATGAATAAAATATATAACCCATTTTTTTTAATTCAAATTAATTTTTTAGGTGGAAGAGCCACGCTGAAGCTATTACTGATTTCAGCATGAATGGGTCGGCTCGGCCGGGGTAGTACCACCCTCTCACCGAAAACCGACGTAAAGTAACAGTGCTTGCATTGTTGCGTCTCGTTCGGTCAGTGAGAGCACTGGAGGACCACCTCCCCTTCCCCACTCTTCATTCTCCCTCTTTCCTTCAAACACAGGTTAGCAACGCACTCGCGACACCCATGGTGTTAGTAGTGTCTATGGACGGTGGTGATCAGTTAACATCAGGTGACCCACCTCTTCATTTGCCTCCTATAATATAAAAAAAATCCACCGCACGGCATACCAAGATCCCGCCAAAAACCCTAATAAGTCAGCAAAAATAATAATTGACGATTGCGTAGTAGGACTGTAGAGCATTCTCAAAACATAACCTGATCAACTGGCTTTCCTGTAGTTGAAAACTTATCAAAAGCAGTACCAGAATTTTGTCTCGATCAATATTCGGTGTAAGCAGGTCAAACAATGCGCTCACTACTTTCTGCTCATTACGTGGCTCATAACTCATCAACGCGTCACGTTAGTCGGATATTTGTATTCATAAAAGTCTAACAATAGCACTGCGCTATTATGTAGAAAGGCTATTGTTATGTCCATCTCCGAGGCCATGGCTACAACGGCGGGTGCTGGAATTATAGGTCCATCTTTTCTATATATATATATTGTTACTCCCATGTTGCACGCAATAATCGATTGATCGCTTTCTGAGTAACCAACATCTTTTATTAAGCACTGACTGGTATGGCTTAGTTACGTTCTGGTGAAAATTGTATTATTCTTCCATGTAAGCTACTGATTTAATTTACATTAATTTTACTCTTCTATTTCATTGATTACATAATTGTTATTACTACTGATTCTCATCATCATCACCTTATCATCGGTTTTAATTTACATCTGTTAATTTTTTTATACTATTGCTAGCAAACGAATCTATGCGTCGCCTGATGGTAAATGAGCACCGATGCTCATTGACACCTGTGACACAAGAGAAATGACAGGTTCTTGAGAAAGAAGTATGCTAGTTTCTTGTAAGTTTGCAATTTATATTGGTCCGGAAACGCCGTCACTGGGTGTTCATCTCAGAGAACCAACGTACGTGAAAAAAACGCAAGTGAGAACCATATAGTAGAAGACTTCCAAATATCGAGATGACACTGATGGAATTTTAGTTTATGACGAGTCGTTCGGTAATGGAACTCAGCAGCAGAGATCAATTCGAACATCTCTTCAGAACGCTCTCCGTGGTAGATCTTGTGAAAGACGCAAAGTGATGCAATTTTCCTACGAAGTGCCAAACTTAAGGAAAGCACCCGATCGCCGACGATTCGAACCGTTCGACGTTGGATTCGGTCAAAAGGAAGTAGGTGGCATTGAGGATGTCCCAGAGATAATGTTCCGTATAAGTATTCTATATTATAATTGCTTGTAAGTCCTTTTAGCCTTTACTTTCAATTTCTGTTTCAAGAACCGACAAGAACTCACCTGCAATTCTTCAAGCTATCAATATTTTATCTATAATCTAATTTGTATTCATTGCAACCCCAGTAAAATGATAGTTACGTATAAAATTCAGTAATATAGGCAAAACGATAACTACACGCACGTTGTAAATATTGCCACCCCTGTAGATGCGTATCGCGGGGTGACGAGTCCTCCGTAAGGATGGAACGAGGCGAGGGTTTGTTATTCTCAATGGCTACATCAGATACGTTTGTTATTGCTTTTTGATGTTGCGACTTAATATTCTCTTTAGTGATGTGTGAAGGAAAAGTTTCCGTTGTAGACGTAGATTTAATGATTCCAGTGATGTTTACTACAAACACACTGTTTATTTTAATAATCGTAAAATATGATATACATATGCAGAGTATCACATAAATATCAGAGTTTGTGAGTCTGGATGTTCGGGAATATTCTTCTTTCAAATGAATTCACTGTTAGAAAGGTATATTATCCCTGAGCGATATATATTACTTTTTATTTTGGTAAATATATATTTTAAATAATTAATCACAATAATTGTAATTAAACTCAGCAAAAAATCTATAATATAACGTGCGCTACTTGAACAATTTGATATAAAGGAATAAAATCGATGGCAAAAATATTAATTATTTTTTTTAGCTCTACAAAAAAGTCCGCGACACGATATTACATTTTTTTTATCTCAGCCAAAAAGATTAGTTTTATGTCAAAAATATAACCGATTTGATGCAGACGAAGTTGCTAATTAGTCATAGAGAAGCCAAAACTACCTATTTTTCATTGAAAAAGGTGTATATTATTTTTAAACGCAATTGAAAGTTACAACACATGAATAATAACATTATTGTTACATACTCTAGAACATAACTTCTGAAATAATCCGTTATCATTAAAACGGGTACAAAAATAAAAACCCGTAATGAAAAAATGAGAAAATTGCTGTTTTTGGTTACTAAATGTTATGCTTTAACGATATTATTAATATCGACTGTACCAAACCTTGTTGAAAATTATTCATAAGATAGTGTGGCGCCTAACTAGGCCATCCAATATGTATTATATCTTTAGGTTGTTTCTGACCGCGATCATGTTTAATATTTATAAGTTGCATTGTACTGGAATATTAATGAAAATCTGGAGGTTATTTCTTACAAAATGCGATAACCGAAATTTTAATATATACTAGCTGTGCACGCGACACCGTCCGTGTGGAACCTATTGTAAAAAACAGTAAGTAATGAAATCATCTGAACGTATTAAGCCCATTTACTTATCTACTTTTCTCTCGTACTTAAATCGCGTAGTCATTAAAATTTCAATAACTTTTGATAGAGTGAATCGATTTTAATTAAACCAAGACTAAATGTTACTCAAGAATATATATGCTGTGTTTTTTTCGTGAGGTTTCATCGTGAACGCGGTACTTTAGCAGTGATGCGTGTTCAAACAAACAAACAGACATACAGACATGTCTAAAAATGATTGAAATATATTGTACTACTTATTTCTAATACCTGCAACAATTTTTTTCAAGAAAACCCTAAAAAGTACAGACACGTTAGATTTACATTCTTATTATATGTATAGGTTTATACCTATAACACCAAGATATTGAAAGTAATTAAATAATAAAATGCACGTAAAAGTATACTTTATCGACTCGAATATTTTGTGATAATAAAATAGCCTTTGCTCTTATAATAATGGCTCAATTTTTCCGCACGCCGCCGCCATTCCCCCAGCTTAATCTCCACGTATATCGGCAGGCTGGAGTATCCAAGTGCGGCCCCCATCTTTGCTTAGGACTTGACTTATTGTGAGGGACCCTTCGCCGGGAATGTTATACAAAACGGAGGGTACGCACCGAATTTATCGTCGATGCGCTCGTATTTATGTCGCACTCAAGTGCAGGAAAACTTGTATAGAGCGAGTACGATGATCGACGATGTTTCTCTTATATTTATACTTTAATATTTTTCTATGTTTTTCTGTTTTGCTTTAGAATTGTAGTGGTAAGAAGTGTTATATTACATGAATGTATTTACTTCTTTACAGTTAACTAGATTTTGTCCCGCCTTAATAATAATAAAACCTTGTCAAATTACCTAATATACCTAAACCTTCCTCATGAATCACTTTATCTACCGGTGAAAACCGCATGAGAATCCGTTCAGTATTTTTGGAGTTTATCGCGAACAGATAGACAGACAGACAGACGTGGCAGAGGAACGACAAAAATACATAATACATAGCATGGTGGTAGAGTTTTTTCGAATGCGGGCATCTGACTAGCTAATTTTTACTTTGAAATTGAAAATCAGATTCCTTTAGATATGTCACGTTGTCACAGTTGCAATTCAGACTTCAAAATTAAAAACACATTATTGAATTTAGGCACTAAGAAGGCACTTATGAACGTCAAAACTACCACCGGTTTGGAAAACAACCCAGTTATCGAGAAGAACCGGCAAGAAACTCGATCTGATTTATCTTTTTAATAAATATATATAATATTTAGAACATATTATGTACATGTCACAAACTTGTCTCTCTAGGTCTAGTGTATATTACCATTTTTAGTGTCATCATCGGTTATTATTAGGTGAGATTGTAG
Source organism: Antheraea yamamai (assembly GCA_036509395.1). Taxonomy (NCBI): domain Eukaryota; kingdom Metazoa; phylum Arthropoda; class Insecta; order Lepidoptera; family Saturniidae; genus Antheraea; species Antheraea yamamai. Next base: position 1,497,752 of record AP028437.1, on the reverse strand, counting down.
ACAAATGTTAAAACCTGTAAAGAATAGATAAAATAAATGTATTAAACAAGAAGTGAGCCTGCATCTGCATCGCATTTACATCAGCATTGTAAATAACGATATCATGTTATAAAAACAAAATAATAAGATAAGTTATATCAGTCTTCAAAGGTGCAAGTTTAACACGTTGACTACCGTTGTGAAAAATTTACAAAACAGACCTGGGAAGCCATTTTTTTGATTATATAATGTTACATAAATGCTAATTATAGTAAATAGTAATTATATCTCAAACTGCAACACAGAAGTTCATGTAAACCAAATCTGTTTTTTTTTTCTTTTTCTTGAAGTCATCGACCTATATTTACACTATGTTAATTGCTCGTAGGTGTACAAATATGACAACTAAAGAAAGGACAAGATAACTCGTTGTTAGCAATCAACTTGTTAAAAGTCTAGTAACATTGTTTTCAAAGCCTCATTTAATGGACTATGTCACAACAGATAACTTTTAAAATCAGTAATAGTCCATTGAAAAGTTACATTTGGGGTTGCGTTTTTTAGAGGACGCAATTTTATTTTTTTGATGTGTAGGGGGGGTCAGTGTAAAGCTAAAACCAAGTTTGTGGGGTCGCCACCCTTGTCCCACGGCCGCCATCTTGAAAATAGGGGTTGAAATGGTATTTACGATATATCTCTTAAACTATTTATTTTATAAAAAAAATTTGTTAACATTTTTTGTTGCAAATTAAATTCTCTACAACTTTGCTCCAGTAACTTTTTGTCGTAGAACTATAAATAAAAAAGTTATAAGCGAAAATCTTCAGAAATTTGAGAAAAAAATTTATATTTTTCGATGTAACTTTTTTTTTTATCATTTTACGAAAAAATGATATCTGACCATTTTTGTACATCGTTTTTTGAGGAACAACTTTTATTCGCATCAATTTTTCATTAAGTCAATAGCTAAGGATTTACAGCGCTCCGAAGCGAGTACTATTTTTCAGCACTCTTAACTATACCTATATTATACGGGTGTACCTATAATATGTCATCAGTTATTGTTTGTTTTTTTTTCTTTGTTTTTACTTTATTATTATAACTTTTTTAATTACAAATTTTACAAAAAAACGCGCCTCTAGACTCTACCTCGTGGGTGGTGGGGAAAAGAGTCAATAATTAATTATTAATAATATTGCAAAATTTGTAATTAAAAAAGTTATAATAATAAAGTAAAAACAAAGAAAAAAAAAACAAACAATAACTGATGACATATTATAGGTACACACGTATAATATATACCCCCCCCTACACATCAAAAGAATAAAATTGCGTCCTCTAAAAAACGCAAGGTAAGGCCTAAAAAATGTAACATTTCAATGGACTATAATTTGTAACAGTTCTTTGCCTCAACCCCGTATTTGTAATACATACGAATAAAGTATGCTTTACCTAAAATTACGACATTCGTTCAAAGCATGTTATAGATCGCTGTCATCACAACCAATCTATCTTAATATATCAATATGCACTTCGACGAAAATTCTTAATTTCCGCAACATCATAACTCAAGACCCAACGTAAGAGCATTTCGTGAGATTACTTTCAGAGATAGAGAATAGAGTTTTCTAGATAATATAGTAGTCTTAACTTTATAATCTATACTAATATTACGTAGTCCGGTGAAGCTGCTAGGTCAATAGCGTAGTCAGTTCGAGAAAAAAAAACTAATATTACAAAGCTGGAGGGTTTGTTTGTTTATTTGGTTGAACGCGCTAATCTCAGGAGCTAATGGTCCGATTTGAAAAATTCTTTCAGCGTTAGATAGTTAATTAATAAGGGAGGCTATATATATCATCACACTAAGATTAATAGGAGCGGAGCACTAATGAAGAATGTTTCTAAATCGGAGCTTTTTTCCTTTTGAGAGCTTCCACTGCGTGTTAGCGTTAGCGCAAAATAACTATTCCGCGCGGACGACGTCGCAGGCGGAAGCTAGTATTGAATATAGGGTTACACAATTGCCATTCGCTACATGGGTCATGTCTACGACTTATGTTGGGTGAGTAGTTTCGTAAGTGTCTTTAGCGCAGATGAATTCTAATCTGGGCTAATCCATGTTTTGTTTGCCTCATCCGGCGTTGACAAACGTTAAAGTGTAGGCTTAGATTTGAACCGCCTCCTCTTAAAATTTGACGAAAATGATACTGCCGAAGTGCTCATGCGAGAGCGCCATTGCCGGGGTTTGTGTACTGAGTTTGTTTGACGACAAACATACGTTGTACGTTTTGTTTGCGATGCCGGAGATTTTAATTATAAGATTATGCTTCGGCGAGACCAATACTGCACTGCCAGAATAAGATGTCATCGCGGTGATATTGGCTATCGCATTAGATAGAATTAGTGTTTTAAAATGGTATTTTGAGAGTTTTTGGCAGGGTCTTAGAATGTCATAAGTAGATTTTATATTAATGTCTGTACATTTGAAAAAAAAAAAAAATACAGTCGAATTGAGAACCTCCTCCTTTTTTTGAAGTCTGTTAAAAATGAGCTAAATCCAATTTTAATCGTTTATTAAACATGTTTAATTTTTTTAAGATTTCCAGTTTTTATACACTGAGAACGAAGTTAAAAGTTCGCCGTCCAGAAAGTTTTTAGTTTTTTTTATATGATCTTTATATTTTACGTGTACAGAATTTTAAGATCTTGAAAAATACAAGGAACGGCTAAAATTGGATTTGGAGCTCATTTTGGAATGTAACGACACGTTTTATTCACAATCTTGTGTTACTTGGCTCTATATTTTGTAATATTAGTAGTGTTCTACGTAATATAGTTCGGTTATAGTGTGAAAATGATGGGAACTGTTAACAAAGCTCCTTTCACATAAAGGAGCTATGAATGCTGCAACATTACGTTCATAATTCAAACGTAAAACAAAAGACGATTTTTTCTTCACATTCTATTTTATTCCATTATTCTATTGTCGCCCGTCTAATTGTAAATACGTAAATACATTAAACAATTCCATTACAAGTTTTCTACAATTATTTCATTCAAAGTCCGTCTCCTGTAATAATTAACATTGGTGACCCCGACGTGATACGCCGATATATTCGACGTAATTTGAACAAGCGACCTTACAACACATCTACATGGAGCTGTGAGCTGATGCGTCTCAACGTGACTTGAAGAAGCGATCTTCCGTATCCACGCGTGGAGCCGTGAGCTAACGTGTTTCAACGTGAAATGAGCCGACGCCTTGTGCTGACGACGTTAATTATCTGGTGCTTTCGAAGATATTGCAGAACGCTCACAAGGGAAGTACGCCCAAAGTCAATACACTTCTTTATGTACTAGTAATTTCGCGTTTGGACGAATATGATTATCATGGCTGCATCTTCTATAGCTAGTTAGTTTTAAATTGTATACAGAAGTCGGACACAATAATTACGTATATACGACGTACAATAACGCGTACGTACTATTCTTCTAATAGGGCTATCTATTGAAAGCGTAGTTCTAAGGGCTTCAAACATTTGATTCTTGCTGTAAGAGGCAAGCAATATACGACATTTTTGCTTGACTATAGTAATACGTCGACACGCTATACACTACAACAAAAATATTATTCTAAAATATATATATTCAATCTACTAACTTCAATTCCACAGCATACTTGTGGTCTGCCTACCTGGATTCCATCGAGTTCTATTGCTCCTGGGTTTGATTAACAATTTCAACTACCATTTCGCTTTATCGCGAGGACTTCGCCTTCATTTCGTGCGGACGGCTGGTCTTTTCGTATACAGTACTAATTGTGGTTAGAATTTTATTTAATTTACGCAATACTTTTCAATTCATTCTTACTTTATATTCATAGCAATTACCACGTAAGTCTTTTTCCATTATACTTATATAAGTGTCTATGCTTAAAATAAAATGGCAGAAGATTTACAGACTCTAGTACGCCAGCGTGGCGCAATTAAAGCTAGAATTACATTATTTCAAAAATATATTGAATCTATAAAGCTTATCCCACCAAGCAGCTTTACAAAACAATCTCTTGGTGAACTTCAGTTGAAGTCAAATCGTTTTCAAGAGTTATTAGGCGAATTTGACACAATTCAAAATAGAATTGAGATTTTATGTGATGACAACATAAATGAACAGATTATAGAACGGGAAACGGTAGAAGATTTATTTGTTACATTAATTTCACTGTCGCAATCAATAATTGAGTCTCATCAAACGCCTATAAATGCAGATTCTGCATCTCTAAAAAACGGAGACTCCGTTACCTCTTTACAACATGTCAATTGCAACATCAAATTGCCAACAATTCAGTTGCCTGTTTTTGATGGCAATTATTTAAAGTGGATGGAGTTTCGTGAAACTTTTGACTCATTAATAAACGATAACAATTCTATTCCTACTATTAATAAATTCCACTACTTACGATCATCTTTAGAGGGTGGAGCCGCAGTAGTTATAAAATCGATAGAATTTACATCAAATAATTATAAGGTAGCGTGGGACCTTTTATGCGAACGATATAATAATGAAAGAATCTTAGTAAATAACCACATCAAATCAATGTTTAACTTTGAGCCTATATTAAAAGAATCCTATAAATGTATTAGATATATGATTGATAATTATTCCAAAAATTTGCGTGCCTTAAGCACACTCAAAGAGCCCACAGAACATTGGGACACCTTAGTTATTTATATGATGTCTTCAAAAATTGATAGCGTCACTAGTAGATTGTGGGAAGAACATAAAAATAGTCTAGAAACTTCACCACAGCTTCATGATTTCTTTAAGTTTTTACGTAATCGTGCTGACGTTTTGGAAACAATACAAAACAGCACACGTAGCAACGAAAAACATTCATACGCTATAAACAATTTAAACAAACCTGTCAGAACACTAGTCACTTCTACAAATAAAGGACCATCCAATAAAATTAGTTGTACATTTTGCAAACAAAATCATTTCAATTATGAATGTACGAAATTTAAAGAACTGCCAGTTGAGAGTAGACAAATCGAAGTTGCTAAGCATAATTTATGCAAGAATTGTCTACGCCCTGGCCATCATCACACTCGCTGTCGTTTAGGTTCATGTAAGCTTTGCGACGAGAAACATAACACATTACTACACATAGATGCAAAGGCAAATAAAGTTGAAACTAGGCAACTTAATGATTCTGATAATAGCGGTAGTCGTCAAGTTATAACTGCTCCAGTATCTTTATCATCAATTACGCCATCTCAAGTGCTGCTTTGCACCGCTGAGGTGGAGCTAGTCAATACCATTACCTACGAAACCTTTCGTGCAAAGGCATTATTAGATAGTGGTAGTCAATCCTCTTTTATTATAGAAGATTTAAAACAAAAATTGAATCTTAATACTTACCAAAGGGATCCTGTATCAATATCTGGAATTAACGATTCTAAATCAAGTACAACAGAAATGTGTAATATGCGAATAAGGTCTTGTGTTAATTCCTATACAGCAAATGTATCTTGCCTCGTTATTCCTAAAATTACTTTACCACTGCCTAGTGTTGAAATTGATATTTCATACCTCAACATACCTAATGATATACAATTAGCAGATCCTACTTTCTTCCGGCCTTCTGAAATACAAATATTATTAGGGGCTGACGTTTTTTGGAACATAATCAATTCGAAGCAAATTAAATTAGGGCGAAACAAACCCACATTACAATATTCAAAGTTGGGTTGGCTTGTAGCAGGCCCAACCGGTGGTAGGTTCAATTCTATCATCCATTGTCACTTCTTAAAGGGCATTCGAAATGCATCACAAAGATTTTGGCAAAATAAAAGCATTCCATCACATCGTAATATATTTACTAAAAAACAAAATTTTGACCAAAGTCATTTTATTAAAACATGTAAATGTTTATATGATAGTAGTTAGTCAATTTATATTATATTTATATATCCTCACCAATCTTGTGATCGTCTTTGCAAATGCAAAATATTGTAATAAGGGTGAAAACTTCGTAGGTGCTAAGAATGAATTGAACAGAATGCTTAAAACTTATAACCGACAGATCACGCAGTTTGCATGTGATGAAGGTATTGTCTTTCATTTTTTCACCAGCATATGAACCTAATTTCGGTGAAATCTGGGAGGCTGCTGTAAAATTTGCCAAACATCATTTAAAAAGATTAGCAGTTAATACAAACTTAACCACACTATTTATACAGGTAGAGACAGTCATGAAATCATGTCCTTTAATTCCTCTATCTATCAGCTGTTCCTTCAGATTTGAATCTTCTAACATCAGGGCACTTCCTTACTGGGCGTTCATTGCGAATACAGCGTTGGTCAACACTTGTGGTCACGTTGGACAAATACTTACCTCAGTAATCTACAGCAACGAGTCAAATGGAAGACTACACAAGGAAAATTGGAGATTGGTGATATTTTTCTCATTATTTATGAGCAACTGCCACCAATGAAATGGTGACTAGCACGAGTAGTCCAGAGTCCAACTGTACCCGGGCTAAGACGGGATTACACGAGTTGTCGATTTAAAGAATACAAACGGTATAATCAAGAAGGCAGTAAGCAAACTGTCACCATTAGAGGGCATCTAGAAGATATATCACTTGAAGGCTACTCCTTCAAGAGGGGGGAGTATGTTAACAAAACTCCTTTCACATAAAGGAGCTATGAATGCTGCAACATTACGTTCATAATTCAAACGTAAAACAAAAGACGATTTTTTCATCACATTCTATTTTATTCCATTATTCTATTGTCGCCCGTCTAATTGTAAATACGTAAATACATTAAACAATTCCATTACAAGTTTTCTACAATTATTTCATTCAAAGTCCGTCTCCTGTAATAATTAACAGGAACTAATACTACGGAGCATGTACTCTAACTTGCCACAAAAACTCTCTGGAAAGTTCTAACAAGCGGGTCACCATCTTGTTAGTTTATATAAATGATCGCAAGCAACTTATAATGGCAGTAACAATCTACTAGTAGATGGATTGGCAAAAAATAAAGATATAAGGGTGTTATGACGTTGCAATGAGGAAGGATGACAGTCCTGTATCAAGAAAAGTATGAAAGTGGGATATACAGGAGTAGAAAAACTAATAAAGGCTATGTACGAATTCCGTCAAGGAGGATAAACTAAGTTCATGGCTGATCGAAATAAATGAAAGATGAACCGTTATTTACTGGTATAAAGGTAAGAAAAGAAACAAGTAAAGAAATACTTACGCCATAGTGAATAACCTCTTTAATATTTGATGATGTACAAGCAAGGTACGTTGCTACTTTTGAAGGGCTTTTACAAAAATATAGTATACCTTATGGGAATGTACGAAACAAAAGTCACCATAAAAATCTACTTTTTTCATACGCTTTTTCGTCCATTTTATTTCTTACTTATCATCCTACTTTGATACCAGAGTAGGAATATAAGGGAGTCATAACTAATTAATATTATAACTATATACTTTAGGAAATAGTAAACAATAGAAGACGGATTAAGTTTCAATTTTCATGAAGCTCAGGGCATAAAAGTTAATACGTTGCAGCGCGACCTATTGAAGATTTGTAGTAAAATTGATAGCGTATAAACCTTTCTGTATGGAAAAGTACTTAGGTATGCCAATTACTACCACAATCACTCAAATGAATCAAATCACTCACTAACTTGAATTTGTCAGTTACTCTTTTTTATTAAAGGTACGATCTGTTGAAGATATATATTTTATTGTCATTAAGTTTTATACTATAACTAACTGGCCCGGCAGACGTTATCCCGCCCTGATAATAAAAAAAAACCTAGACAAATTATATACCTAATTTCACTAATCACTTTATCTACTGGTAAAAACCGTATGAAAATCCGTTTATTAGTTTTAGAGTTTATCGGGAACAGACACATAAACGTGGCATAGGACTTTGTTTTATTATATGTAGTGATTTAACGCGAAGTTGCGGACAGTGGCCAATAATATATATTACTAAGAAAGTGAGGTCTGTATGTATTTTAATAATTCCTTTTTGATTAATACAAAACGGTGGTCACGACACGCGCTCTTCTGCACGATATCAAACTATTGTTTATGTTTTGTCACGAAATCATCACCTGATGTGAATTTTAATAATACATTATATTTAATTACCTTTGTATAATTCAATTTGTCGATTTGAAACCAAAGGAATAATGGCCATCGAGTAGCGTATTCGGATACTGTGATTTGTTTTATGTATGTTCATATCTCTAGAATGAATCTGGGTTTTCGGTGAAGGAAAAGTGGTGAATTTACGTTTTTTTAATTCTTTATAGGGTTTAGTGTTTGACAATAATCTTATCTGATGTTAAATGGCGATGTATTTTAAATGCTCAACACGCCTACCATGAAGGCAGGACTAGCTTTCAAGCGCAGTTATCGGAATACACCAATAACTGCTTGGCGACAGATATTCAACTTGAGAGTGGCAAGTAGCCAGGCGAAAGTCTTACGACTATGCAGCTCTACATTTTTTAATTGATAACCCTAAAGCTTGTCAATAGCTAATAAAAAAAGCCGAGGTAGTCATAAGGGCTGCCGACAGAAATGAAAACTCAAAATAATGGAATCACTGTGTACTTTCCTGATTTTTTAAATCCATTATAGTGCCAACAGATGTGAAAACCAGACTCATGTTAATAATTTCAATTAACAAATTATGAAATCTAAATAATTCAGACTATAATTGATCTCAAAATTCAAAGAAGTACACAGTAAAGTATAATATAACAAATATATGGCTAGGCAAGCTCAATACAAAATATCAATATTACATATACACAGGCAGCTAGTCTGATGTAAGCACAAATACGTCACGAGCAAGTCGACGTTATCAGTGACGCAAAATATCAAGATGTTGCCCATCCAATAAATTCAAACACGCATATAACACAGTCGAGTATATACAATGTCTATATATATAGCGCAATACGTCATGGCTGTGTCAAAGTCAATGGTGATGCGAACTAGCAACATCGGGGGAGTTGCAAGTGCGTTGCCGGCCTGTGTTTGGCGGAGGGGGAGTGGAGGAGGGGAGAGGGGGCGGGGAGGAGGGTATCCGGCGCTCTTACTGACCGAACGGAAAGCAACAGTACGAGTATTGTTACTTCACGTCGGTGTTTCTGTGTGTCGGGTGGTAGTAATGCGGGCGAGTCGACACATTCATGCTGAAACCAATAATAGCTTCAGCGTGGCTCTACCACCTACAAAATTAAATTGGATTTCGTACCTACTAGGAAATTTATGCATATAAGAAACAAATCATTAAAAAAATAAGTTAATGACACGACGAACACAACAGATGGTGCTCACTATTTCTTTGCGCGTTATTTTTTTATATCATTTCATTTCCGTCTGTAGTTCATTGATACATCTCGCTATCGGTGACCTTAACGTGACCTCTTCGATAACATTTTCACAACATCTTAACAAAATTAATTAATGGAGTGTACAAGGTGAAGTCTTGATAATTAATCTATAGATGTAAATAAAGAGTGTTTGTTATTTGTCTGCTTATTCATATGAGCTAAGCAGTACCAGTACCTGTGAACAACAGGTAGATGTATACAAATTCTCGTTAGCGTTTCTCATAGCTATAAACGCAATATCCAGAAACACTAATACTTTGTCTACTATACTAACGTGACTGACGACGCAATTGATAAGTTCATCCATGGGTCTGTGAGCGTCACGGCGCGGGATAATGTGGATTACGACTTAAAAATGGCCATTAAAGGTGATAATGAAGCGGTCATAAATAAAGGCTATAAATCTCAACAAGAAATTCGAGTCACTAATATAGTTTAAAAATATATATTAATAATCAGCTGTTACTAGTTAATTATAATATTAATATATTGTATTTATTGCATATGTTGTATATTTAATTTAGTATTTCTTTTTATTTATTGTTTTATATTTTACTAGCGGGCCCGGCGGACGTTGTCCTGCCCTGACAATAAAAAAAAACTTGACAAATATACCTAACCTTCCTCGTGAACCACTTTATCTACTGGGGAATACCGCATCAAAATCCGTTAAGTAGTTTTTGAGATTATCGCGAACAGATAGATGGACAGACATGGCAGAGAACTTTGTTTTATAACATGTAGTGATATATTTTATGAATTTTCTAATTATTTTCTTAAGCCACCGACTACACGTCCGTAACATGGTTATGGCTCTCCATTGAAAATTAGCATTGTATTAGGTACCACTCAGTTGTACTGCAGCATATAGCTGCTGAATGGAGGTGTTGTTGTTGGATATATCTACTTAACTATATGTATGTTTTCTTTGAACTAGGCTTAAAATGATGTTATAAAAGTGGTTGTCCAAGAGACTGCTGGACAAAGGAAAAATGAATAACAAAAAAAAGCAGTACCAGTAAAACTTAATATATGTAACTTATAATTTGTAAAAGGATTATAGAGTTTAAAGAGTGGTGACAGATTTACCTTTAAATAAACGAAATATAATCTCAAAATTAATCCAAATAAAACAAATATTTCCCTTGAAATAATAAAATCACTTTTAGAGTATCGAAATCGCAAAAAACAGCTATTTATGAATACAACTCTGTTATATTTTATTATTATGGCTATTTCCTATAGCTACACTACAAACATCAAAACGATTTCCATAATAATTCGAACTGGGGAAACCTTTGAATCGAATATCCCCTAAGGCCTTGTTTTATAGCAAGCGGTTAGTTTTTTTATCTAACCCGCCGCCGCTGCCGAGTCCATTACGACTGATCGTGACGTGTTCCAGTCACGAAGCGCTCCATGATACCGTTCTGTTGCTGTAAATGTATCGTCGTTTGGTATACGGTACCATAAATATAATATTAATTATTTAAAAACCATACTATCTATAAAAAGTCGCGGTGGTCTAGTGGTTTCACCGGTGGAACATCAACCCGATGTCCGTAGGTTCGAACAAACGAATTTTTCGGAATTCGCGTACATTTACAAATTTAAATTGGTAACACTATCGGATGACGGTGAAGGAAAACATCGTGAGGAGACCTGAACTTGAGAAATGTTCTTATAGTAGTACTGTATGTGGGAAAACATAGAACTGTGGATTTCTCAGAGTTTGTAATCACCAATACGTCGTGTGCTGGTGAGGTGAGTATGCCCATATCTTCCTTCGGGAAGAGGCCTATGGCTCTGCAGTGTGTCTCTTACACGCTGATGATGATGATGATGATGACTATCCACAATTCTTTTTTTAAATTCTATTTCCATCAATTACTCAACCTTCTGCAAGCATATTCAACATAGCCACTGTAATATCACTAGAACGTTGTGAAATAAATTTATGTGCTGCTATATCACGAGTTATTTTATATGTGAGGATTACATGTAAAACAGCTACGAAAATAATATACTGTAAGTGAAATAAATTCGCACCTCGTATAGTTTATTCGAAGTTATAAAAACTGTAAGTTAATTCAAAACCTACTGAATATTACTCAACACAGTTGGGAATAAGGTTCAATTTCATTCAAAAATATTCTTATAATAGGTCTTTACCTATGAAATTACCGTTCTGCAGTACTGGCCATTTCAAATCAAAATAATTTTTGTTTGGCTAAGAATTCTAATTTCAAATTAATTTTATTTTAAAAACATGGAATTTCCAAAAGTAGTCATTTGTTTATTGATTAGTGTTACATTTTCATCGCATTTCAATCTTTTTTGTCATCATGGATACGTTAAAAATTCGAGTAATTATGGAATATGAGTACCGTCGTGGCAGCAACGCGGCACAAGCGGCACGCAACATCAACGACGTTTACGGAGCTAACACTACAAACCAACGCATCACCTGTTATTGGTTTGCTCGCTTCTGTTCTGGGAATTTCGACCTGAAAAATGAACCTCGCGGTCGTCCGAAGACTTTGGTCGACAATGACGAATTAAAGGCGATTGTGGAAACTGATGATACACAATCTACGGCTGAATTAGCAGCAGCTTTCGACGTTAGCGTCAAAACAATATTGGTCCACTTGCGTCAAATTGGCAAGGTAAAAAAGCTTGACAAATGGGTGCCCCACGAACTCAATGATCGCCAGCGCGAAGTACGTGTCGAGACGTGCCTTGCACTGCTTAACAGACACACAAATGAAGGTAAAATGAACCGCATTGTTACCTGCGATGAAAAATGGATTCTGTTTGATAACCGCAAGCGCTCAGCAAGTTTGGCTGGATCCTGGTTCAGCACCTATTCAATGCCCTAAACGAAAATTTACCCCTATAAAAGTGATGGTCACTGTTTGGTGGTCTAGCGCCGGTGTGATTCATCACAGCTTCTTACCAAACAGGGTGAGCATTACTGCAGATGTGTACTGTGAAGAACTGAACACAATGATGGAGAAGCTGGCACATCTCCAACCAGCATTGGTCAATCGCTCGTCTCTGCTGCTCCTGCACGACAACGCGCGACCTCATACTATACAGCAGACGGTCTCCAAGTTGCAAGAACTGGGGTTGGAAGTTCTCCGTCATCCGTCCTACTCACCAGACCTTGCGCCTACAGACTACTACTTTTTCCAGAATTTGGATAACTCCTTGGCGGGAAAAAAATTCAATACCCGAGAGGCAGTACAAAATGCCTTTGAAGAATTTGTTGCCTCCCGTCCAGCTGATTTCTTTAAGAAGGGCATCAATAAACTGCCACTGCGTTGGCAAAGATGCATTGATTGCATGGGTGATTACTTCGATTAATACAAATAAAAAATACATGAAAAAAATTCGTTTAAATTTTTTCATACAAAACGGCAATTTCATAGGTAAAGAACTAATATATTGCAATGTAATTTGACAAACAGGAACTTAATATTCTTATGTATGTCAATCTCGCACGATTTTAAATTAGCTCTTTCGAAGTATGTAACAGTGTGATGTATTTTATCACCAGTTAAATAATCAGTAATGAGTGGAATTTTCCATATTTCAGTTATAACACATGATAATAATCCGTGGTATTAAATCAAAATTCATTTAATTTTTACACTATAACCAACCCATTTCACATAAAAATCATTACATACAGAAAAATAACAAAGATCATAATATAAAATCACTACATAAATAATCGAGTTCCAACAAAAATATAACCTTACTTTCAATTATCCTAGTAATTAACATAGATCCTTAAGGGGATGGTTCCCACCTGCTCCATTATTTTAACGTACGTAATTACGAGGCTTTTTTTTTATACCTTTAAAATATGTTGAATTATTAATTTGTTGTAAAAATAATTTTTAAATAAATATACTAAAATAAACTTGTAAGCTTGTTATATCCAGTCAACATATATTTTATACACATAATTGACAAATCCGAATAATTTTACTCATACTTTGACAGCCCGTGGTACAACAGTCATCTTAAATCGCATTTTTTTTTTCAATTTACCAATCCCGTTTCTTTGTGCTGACATAATGGAGAGTTTCGACAATGCTTCCTGGTTTAGAACAAAGTAACAAAACTCGGGTAAGGGAGAAACATTTTCCGTTTCTTTTTTAAGTACAGTGTAATAAATATAAATTTTAATTAAAACGTATGACATAGGGCAGTCACTGCCATATAATGTTTATACATAGTTTATTTTAAAACTAGACACAGAAATTAGCTATTTTATTATAATTTTGTAGCAGTGATTTCTTTATCACTACTATATCACAGGTTACAACGAAAATAATGCTATATTTAAAAGAAAAGAAGATCTAACTGGGAACTCAACCGATCTTTCTTAACTTATCTAATAATATTGTAGTATGAAGTAATAAAAAAAAATCGAAAGACATGGTGTCGAGCAATTTTCTTTAAATAACAGAAATTTATTCATACAATATATAAAATAGCAGTGTTGTATAAAATGTTTCATGTCAAATAAAAATCGACAATATCCTCGGATATTGGTGTTTCAAAATATGGCAAGATATAATTATATCAAAAAGACTATTTATAAAATATTACCCGCAACAGTTCACCGATAACTTCTCGATATTTTCGAACTGACTTCGCTATTGGCCTGACGGGCTTTCACAGCTTTACCGGGCTGAATACTTCTCGGTAATGTTCAACTCCAGTATCATAATCTAACCGGGATTACTGATGTAAAATAACTGTAACTAACTAAAAAACACGTTAAATTGGTAAATAATAATTAACAGATTGGATATGAGCTTTTTATTAAGATCGATGGGTAATAATACACAAACTAAAATCACTCAATTAACTTCAGGACGATGACTCTAACAACATATATGTATGTAAATTAATCTCACATTTTTATTAGGTGGTACCTGCGACTTCGCTGCGGTGAAAATGATTTAATTGTGACATGAACACTAATGTTCGGTTATTTGTCGGCTCTTATATTTTTAATATTACTGCTGAAATTTTAAATGCATAGTTATATAGATCTGCGTCGTCTATATAAAACTTCATATATCTTTATGTATATTAATTACTCAGCCGATCTTTATGAAAGTTCGCCTTTACGTATAATTTAGTCCAACTTGAGAGATAGGATACCCAATTTATATTTCTATTAATGTAAATGATTGTCAATGTTGATTATTGTTATTAATTGTAAGTTTCATTAGTCTCGAACAGATGGCGCTTTAAATGAGTTTGTCGACAGAAAACTGTCGGACCGATTGTTATGGATATCTCATAGATGGCACCACGTTTTAATTTCGAATTTCTTTTTTTAATTCAACATGTAATGAGACACAGCAACACATGGTCGGGTCAGCTACTAGAAAAAAATCCGTGTTTGCACTAAACACTTTGTGGAGGATCGGCAAGTGCGGAGTAAAAGAACCGGGGTTTGCCGAACACTGGAGTAGAATAACACGGACGGAAAAAAAAATAGTAGATCATAATATACGTTTAGTAAAATTCAAACCCGAAATAAAATTAGCACTTACTTCCAAATCACGCAGCCCGTTAACATGGCCGCGACTACACTCCTGGCTCATTTCAGAATCAATACGCGGGGTCTTTCAGACCTCCAATTTGTTTTATGATAAAAATTTGCGCAAACAGCAAGATAAATTAACGTTGCTGTTGAAAAAGGTACGAGAGGGAGGAAACCCGATTTTATTTGGCGTTTCCTTTCAGAGGTAATATTTATCCGAAAGTAAACAATTTTAACAGATAATGGTTTCCTTTGTATTATGGATGTTGTGGAAAAAGGATTTTTTTTGTTTGTTAGTCAAGCTGTTTATCCCGTTACAGAGTAAGCAGAGATGTTGTTCACTCAATAGGATTAAATTTATACTGAGTGAAAAAGTTTTTTTCTTTGAAACATTTTGTTATTATTAAAACTAGCCAGTGACTTCAATTTCGTTGTTGTCAAAATTCTATTGTTCTTTCATGTCAACTGTTTTTTCTTTACATCGTTATTTAATTTTTAAAGTTTTTTTTTTGTATAAGGTATCTGTTATAAATATCTATTATAAAAAATTTTTTGTCGGTTTGTCTCTTATGTTGGATCAAAAGTCAAAACCGGCTTGTCAATTGTCAATAAAATTTACTACACCGAAAGTTTATATCATTTCTTAATTGATATCTTCTTCTATATCTATACATATAACAAGAATTTCAATATAACGTGTCTGTACAGAGTTTTGTGGAAAAAAAAAATATGTTGCAAGTGTTTTCGAATAAGTAATAAAATACATTTTAATAATTTTAGAAATTTCTGTTTGTCTATCTGTGTGTTTGTTTGAGCACGCATCACTGCTAGAGTACTGCGTTCACAATAAAACCTCACTAAGAAAATCATAAAGCACATCCTTGAGTAGCATTTAATCTTAGCTTTATTAAAATCGGTTTACTATATTAAAAGTTATTATAATTTTAATCATGATGCGACTTAAGTAAGATAGAAAAGTATATAAGTAAATGAACTTAATACATTCGGGTGATTTTACTAGGCACTGTTTTCTACATTAGATTTCACGCGAACGAAGTATAATATAATATATAAAATTTTGTCCACAGGATATATATATACTTTAAAATAGATAGCTTGGTAAAGTTATAAGTAATAAAATAAAAAAAAAAACAAACAAAGTTTATTCCTTTTAAACTCGTCGGAATAATGAACGTCAAAGCTACCGCCCGGCTTACAAAACATACTTGTCAATGAGACGAACTGGGAAGAGACTGGACGAACCTAGAGTCATTGTTTTGATGTTATACGTGTACTGTATATTAGTTTTTCGTTTATTGTTTTTTTTTTCTTTACTAATTTACGATAAAGTTATCATGTTCTTACCCTCATCTCACCTGAGTAGGGTTGGCACAACATGTTTTCTCTTCTGTTCTCCTCTATCAGATGTCATTTCAGTATTCACACTTTTTATCATTTTTCACACAACCTATCCATATATTCTTCGGTCTTCTCTACGCCTATATCCTTCCACCGTCATACTTCAAACTTTTCTAGTAACTTTTATCTCTCATGACATGTCCATCACACCTAGCTAACCTATTACTCCTCAGCTTCTCTATAACTGGTGCTATTTTCAAACTTCCTCTGATACACTCATTCATAATCTTGTCAATTCTAGTTACAACACATATTCATCTAATTTTCGCATTTGCGCCACATGTAATCTGCTCTCATCTGTCGCTGTCGTAACTCAGCATTCAGATCCATACATTTATTACCATTACGTTATAATTGTATTATTAGTAGACTAGCTGTGCCCGCGACTTCGTCCGCGTGAAACCTGATGTACAAAACAGTGACTAATAAAGTCATCTGAACGTATTTAGTCCATTCGTTTATCTACTTTTCTCTCTTACTTTAGTCGCGTCGTTATTAAAATTACAATAACTTTTGATATAGTGAACCGATTTTAATGAAACAAAGATTAAATGTTACTCGAAGATATGCTTTATGATTTTCTTAAAAAGGTTTAATTATGAACGGAGTACTTTAGCAGTGATGAGTATTTATACAAACAGACAGACATTTCTAAAAATGGTTGAAATTTATTTTATTACTTATTCCTAGACACCTAGTAACTTTTATTTTTTCATAAAAATCTAAAAGTACAGACACGTTAGATTTACATTTTTATTATGTGTATAGATTAGTAACAACAAACCAGTAGTTGTCTCGTAAATAGAAGAAAAAAATGAAAAAAATAAAAAGAAACTTGTCAGGAAATTTCTGTACCACTGTTTGTTTATTTTTTCTTTCTTTTTTGTTTATGTATATTTCAAAGCGAAATTGTTGTTTATACTCGCAGAGGTTTTCATCCTTTGTAAATTAGAAACGAATCCCTGGGGTTAATTTGCCTGGAATATAAACATTTATCACGACCCTCTGTTCTGTTATTAAGGACGGGCAGAGACATTAAAATTACGATGGAAGTTACTTCGCTTAAAATCATACTGTTAATACATATTTGAGTCATTTGCTGCATATCATATTTTCTTGTGAAGACCGACATATCGCATCCCTGTGTCCTTTCTGACCACAAATTACTCATGCATGACTAGACATGAATGTCCGGGTTCTCGCTGTTTATAAAAGATATATGCAAGTATATACATATTGCGGTTGTCCGCGGCTTTTTCTGGGTTTGTAACTTTAAAACTTATATCGCCATACGGTATTATCAAGTAACTCTAACTATTTCTACAAAGCAGGCTGACATGGCTCTCAAATGGCTGAATCTTTTCCAACCTGTTTGACATTTATCGTTATGTTTTGGAAGCGATGATGGCTCAATTAATAACAACGTAGATTCGAATACTTGCGGCTGAGTCGGTGCTTTCGGTGATGGAAAACATCGTAATGAAATCGTGTTATGGTGGTAAAGGCTTTTAATAAGTCCGTTGCCCGCTAACTACCACCCTCGAGTTGAAGATCTGTTGCAATTGCTCCGGAATGTTCCGGCAGCTGTACTTGAGAGTCAGTCCCCTCTAAGTTTAGCGTATTTACCCTCTTAGATCACATCGTCATTTAACATCTGATGACATTTTGGTCAAACGCTATAACCTACAAAGCATAAAAAATTTAAAGAATATATTTATAAATTATATAGTATGTATCATACTGGTATATAAGTACTATAACTGCAAATTATCGTAAAAATTCCCTTTAGTAATTATTGAGTGATAAAGTTACAAATATTCATCCATCCTTCATAATTATAATAGTATAAATAACATCTAAATGTCTCTCTATCTCGTATATTCAGACTAGTTTTCAAAACGGCTGAATTGAATATGAATTGAATTTTCACGAGATTTACCGGCAGATAGTGAGTGGACTTTTGAAAGTATTATTTAGAAGTAATAACGCTAACTTAAATTAGATAATTTGGAAAAAAAAGAAATTCGACTGATCTTGTTAAAAATTCTGCTTCATTACTGGGAGTTTCTTATCGGTTCTTCTTGATGACTGAGAATTTTTTTAGCGATTCTTCTCGATGACCGTGATACTATTTTTTTTTTTACTTTCATAAGTATCTACACAGGGATTAAATTGTATAAAGTATATTTTTATCATGACTTACGATTGAGACATTAAAGTACATAAAAAAAAGTAAATACAATTGGATAATTTAAATATAACGTCGACTCTTATAACATCGGTCACAGTAACAGTAAACTCGGGGCCGTCGTCAACTCTCGTCAAATTACGAAGCAGATGTTTCTAATTGAAGTTAATTCAGCTAGTTCCGTGGAAACGTCACCAGGGGACGTACAAACTCCGACAGGAATCTACATAAAACACGGCCACGCCGCAAAACCGCCGCGTTATGCGTCGAGACTGAGACTCGTCTGCGAAATACTAATAGAGTTTTGTATGCGGACCAAAATATACCGCAGTTATATTATACGGAGGTACTAAAACGATATTATTATGGAACTCGCTTCTACATTACCATAAAATATTATATAAGAGCCCTCAAGTAAGGCGTGGAGAGACGCTTTACAATATAATCACTCACTACGTTACCTATTTACCGGATAACAAATTCCAGAACTTTCAAAACTAGATTCAGCTATCAGAAGGTTGTTATAGGGTGCTTGATAGTAATATCTGGAAGTACAGATTACCTGCTGATCATTATTCGTTACTAGGATCGTGTGCGAAAATCACGCATTCTGTATCACTACATGTTATAAAACAGAGTCCCCTACCGCGTCTGTCTGTCTGTCTGTTCGCGATAAACTCAAAAACTACTGAACGAACTTTCATACTATTTTCACCAGTAGATAAAGTGATTCAGGAGGAAAGTTTAGGTTTATGATTTGACAACATTTTCTACATTATCAGGGCGGGACAATGTCTGCCGACCCCGCTAGTAAATACTTAAAATACAATTAAAGTGTTTATTGTTTCTCAGGTCTAATCTTTTAAGAATATTAGCTAGACTATAATACATTATAGTTATCCAAGACAGATCACAATGAAAGCTGATGTGTCTTTTCCAGAGGAAGATTTTTATGTCATACATTTTACTACATCTATAACTGTGGCACTAGAACGCATTCTGTACCATCAACTGATCGTCTTGAAAATTGTTATACGTGGGTTATTATTTATTTAAGATAATACAAAAAAAAACTCCCAATAAATAGTTATAACGAAAAAAAAACAATAACAACATAATAATATAAAATTATATAAATAATACAATTTGTCAATAAGGTTTCTCGGTTATTTGGATACATATATTCTATTTGACGTACATAATATATCTCTTAGGTCGTAAATTATACTCATAATGTCTATTTTATTTAGACTTTAGCAAGTAAAATCCCAACAACTAAACTTAAGCCTCAACCGCATGAGTTTATTCCCGACGAATCAAAATACTACATAAAAAACAACGAACAGCGTAAATCAGTTAGTTCTAGATGAATCAAAATCCGAGTTAACAATAAAAGGGCATTCCACATACGTCTGTCTCGCTCGCACGACAGCTGCGTGTGACTCAACACCTGGCGCCATTGTTGATCCTGACACGGGGTCATATGTCGTTTTCGCGCGACCGTAAAACGCATGTCTTTATCCTCTCTTACACTTGTGTGTGTGTCTCAGAAAAAAGATTCATGAAATGTTGTTGTCTCTTTTTTACCATTTACAAAAGAGACGGTATAACAATGAGGTTAACGTTTTTTACGAATACAGAGACACTGTTCGATGTTGTTTTCTTGAAATTTTTGAAGATATATGAATAACTCAATCGTTATTTTTAGTTGCCAATAGAGATCATTTTTAAAATAAATAGTAGAATAATGCATTATTTTTACACAATGAAAACGAATTATTCAAAGCATCGTTATTCTGCTGTTCGTTGTCCGTTATTATTATTGGTAATTTACAATAACCACGCAGTGTTATCGCCACACGTGAACAAATAAGCGTTAAATGAAGACTAACAGGTGTGAGCATTTCGATATGGACAGCAAAAATGTATTTAAATAATCGTACCATTCTTAAAAATTGCAATACAACCCATAATATCAAATATGCAATAAAAAATTTGGATACAAATGGCTATACAATAAATAACTTCTCTGATAATGTCCGGGGGAAAAACGGGGACATAAAAAAATAGCAGAATAACTGACAACAATGTATAAAAATTAAAAAAAATCGTTGAAAAATAACAGTGTATTTTATTGTTGATGTAAAACATGACCGTTCCTATTTATAAGTTTTGAAATATAACCGGTAACGATCGAAATATAAAACTTATATTTGATTACATTCATATTCTAACCTAAACTGATTTGTTTTCAGAAACGCGAAGATAGTTTCACGTTTCAACAAACAAAATAATATAACATTTCAACATATATTTATAATCTCTCGTCCGCTGTAGAACGTGAGACGCTCAGCGTACATCTACTTCACCGTCCCGTTTTAAAGTCTGCCTTCGAGAAAATCCTTTAGATTGAAAAATATTGAATTTACTACATAAATATTGTATCCTACGTTCTGTTCCGAATTGAGCCGATATAAAGTCCATGAAATCGTTTTATAGTTGTTATCGATATGTGATGTCATAATTTAGAATTATTCTCTACTATCTATCTTCAAATAAAAATCCTTAATTATATAATATTATATGCGAGTGTTTGTTTATTTGTTTGTTATGATTTCATATCTTAACAACTCAACCGATCATCATCAAATTTTGCATACACGATGTCACAGATAGAGAAAACTGGTAAAGATGCCTTTTAAAAAAAACTCTGTTCCGATCAAATATAAATTAACGCAAACGAAGCCGTGAGCAAAAACTAGTGGCTAAATATGTATTTTTAATTGTTCCATATTTTATAGGTTGTTAACATTTGATCACAATATCATTTGATGTTAAATGACGATACGGTCCAAGATGGTAAACACGCTAAGCCTAAAGGGGGCAAGCTCTCAAATGCAGCTGCCGGAACACACTAACCATTGCTTGGCGACAAATTATCAACTGCAGCATGTTAGCTATCCAGGCGGTCTTCGAAAAAGCCCTACCACCATGCAAATGTGAGATAAAAAATTAAACAATATGTGAATTCATTGACTGTTAGCATGATTGTAGCCGATTAAGAAATACGTCACACAGGCTTATCATAACACGCAACGCAGCAGATCAGGATTCTGTAATAGGCTTTTGTCCGTGGAACCCGCAATTGGCTCAGATTTTTTATTATACTATATAGGTTTTAGCGTTTAGGCACTGTAATAGGCTTTTGTCCGTGGAACCCGCAATTGACTCAGATTTTTTATTATACTATATAGGTTTTAGCGTTTAGGCACTGTAATAGGCTTTTGTCCGTGGAACCCGCAATTGACTCAGATTTTTTATTATACTATATAGGTTTTAGCGTTTAGGCACTGTAATAGGCTTTTGTCCGTGGAACCCGCAATTGACTCAGATTTTTTATTATACTATATAGGTTTTAGCGTTTGGGCACAATGTCATCTGAGGTTAAATAATGATGTGGTCTAAGATAGTAGGCACACTAAGCCTGGAGGACGGACTGGCTCTCAAGTGCAACTGCCGGAACACAACACCAAGTGCTTGGCGACAGACTTTCAACTTGAGGGTGGTAGCTAGCTTATACATATAACCTGAATAACATACATACGTAGAATCGATAACCAAAAACAGAAGAAGAAGTGAAATGCTGCAAAGAATGGAATAAAACCCTCAATACGTTTTCCTACAATGGCGAATAAGTTTACCTCTTAATCCCCTGTTATCCGGTTTATATCGTTGCTACAGGTAATCCTATTACCAAGAGAGCTTCTCCACATCCTATCAATATTATAAAAAAGAAAGTTTGTGACTTATTCACAGAAAAAAAAAATACAAAGAATTTTCATGAAACATTAAATTAAAATAATTTATACATCAGAATAACATGTATGGTATATTTTTTATAAAGATATTGTTTATATTCACTAAAATATTATGATTATGAGAAATGTAAGAACTACAGTGCCAGCCACAGTTTTTGACCGTTCTCTATATAGTTGCGCAGAACACAGATTTACAATAAATACGTATTATGTTATGTATGTGTTGCGTGTTATGTACGATGTATACAAGGATATATAAATGCCAATTTTAGATTCCTATTATATTATATTTTAACTTTATTTTGTATTCACAAAACGATTCGTTTTGCTTACTAACGGTATTAATTTGGACGAGGCGTAACTCAAAAGTGTTCCTATAAAAACGTCTCGTACGATAAGTTACGTACGGATGGGAGGGATACGAAAAACAGATAGTAGGGGTAATGTATAGGGCTGAGGGTTTGTAGTGTTTCAATAAACATTTTTACACAGTTACGAGCTGTCAAAGTTATTAGACGTTTGCGATTTGTTTACCGCCCAAAATCTGTCGGTTGAGTACATATATTCTTTGTGTATTTTGTTTTTGTAATTGCAAATATGTTTCTTATCCTCTAGACAAGAAAACAAAATTAAAAGAAGTTGAAGTGTGTAAAGAATATCATAGTACCCAGTACTACAGCAACAACAACAACAAGTTTCTTTGGGTGTACAAGGTCAAAACAAGTATTAAAAAGAGGTATAAAAATCATAGTTACTTAAACTTTTTCACATTTCAAATTCAAAGCAGTGTTTGGTATTTAATTCTAACACATGTTGAAGGAACTACGCTATTATTCTTATTTCAGTTTACAACTAGACAATAAAACTAATGCCCTTGTTGAACATCTAATAGAGAATTGTTTATAAGAAATAAATGGTTATTGTATTGTTTTTCAGGTAAGAAGAATGCAGATGTTGAATCACGGGTAGCCCGTAATTATGCAATAGCCCATTATTATGATGCAAAAAAGGAAAAAATAGATTTAGAAATTAAGTTTCTTAGATTAAAATTAGAAAATAAAGTTTTTGATGAATGATTAACTATCAATGTTGTGAAGAACATAAGTGTATTGAAATGTATCAACTGTAGTGTGTATATTGTTAGTGTAAAACGACTCTTGTTAATAAACATATTAAGAAAGTTATAATTTAATAACCTTTAGGTTAATCAGGAACCTTTGTATTGAGAAGTTTGAAGTATTATAAAATAATATAGTGTAATTGTTATTGCAGTACATTAATAAAACACAACATTGTTTTATAATTTTATAAAATGTATTTAAATACAGGACTTTCAATCGGCATATGCAGATCATATATTACTTAACGTACTAAAAATATTTGAAACTAGCGGGCCCGGCAGACGTTGTACCGCCCTGATTATGAAAAAATTATATTATAAAAATAAAATAAAAATATAAAAACAACAACAACAACAAATTATATACTAAAACGTTCCCCATGAATCACTCTATCCATAGGTGAAAACTGCATGAAAATCCGTTCGGTAGTTTTTGAGTTTATCGCGAACAGACAGACAGACAGACGCGGTAGGGCACTTTGTTTTATTTGGCAATTTTATTACTATGTAATGATATCAAATGTAAGTTTACAAGATATATTTTTATGATCAACTGTCGAACACAACTATCAAAGTTTGGGCTGCGATTGTTTCTGTTGCATTTTGTGAACTTTAGCACAGTCGTCAATAACAAAAAAAATATTTAAATAAAACCATATTCTCAACATTACAAAAGTAATAAATCATTACGAAATGAATATGTCACATAAATTATCCATTTTTCATTTAATATACAAATTTATTCTTATTTATATTTCAATTCAAAAACAAAATTGTGTGTAAAAACAAAACGTATGTAACGTGATAGAGGGCGAGTAACCGATAACCGTTCGTCGCAGGTAGTAGGCGTCAAAAGTTATACAAACGCCTTTAACGATTCGTAACGATAATTCGGAAAACGAATAGTTACTGATATCTATTAACGACTAGTTGAATATAGGAACCGGGCATATATTACGCGAAAGCCCGAAGTTAGTATTGCTGTGTTCAGAGCGGCCAAAAAGGTTGTTGAGGTCTGTATTTGACTTCCGCTACATAAACCGTCAGTTACACAAAGGTAATGTATGGTGGAATTGTTTATCTTAAGTAATTACCAAATAAAATCCACAACAGCATATATCTGCTACTAGAATGGTGGTGACGTCTGGAAATGACGCCCCTCTCTGTGCACCCATTCAAAACGAATGATCTGTTTGTAAAAAATATGTATCGAATTTCTTGCCGGTTCTTCTCTATGACTCGGTAGTTTGTCCGAATCGGTGATATCTTTGACGTTCATACACTCCTTCTCAGGGCCTGAATTGAATAAAGCATTTTTGGTTTAATTTCATCTGCTTGTTTAGTGGAAGCCGTTATCAATTTAGAGAACCATAGATACATTTAATGTGGACGCCGCATTTGCAATGCACATTTTATAGAAAGCAAGAAAACACATTTATTAGTAATACTCGTGCAAATATGATTTTTTACATTGATTACAGAAAACACATAATAAAATAAACGCAAGTAGATACAAGTAAAAATGTAGGATTTAGTATATGTGTGTAGCAAATGAGCCCCGAGTCAACATACGTGCCTGTAGGAGGTTAGTCCTCTAGTGCTGAATTTCAATCGGGACCCAGAGAGTTAGTTATATCTGAGCTGAGTGTGTATATGTGTTGTGTGATGTACTATGTAGTGATTAGTATCGCCAAGTTATATTTCTAAGTCTGAGAAAAAAAAGGCAGTTGAATGTTAAGTATGATATAATAAGTACATATATAATAATAGGTAACATTAAAGATATAAAGGTATACACGGAAAAATTAAAAGTGCAACATTAAATTAATTCTCAACAAAATCACCACCATTATTACTTCGAGTATATAAAGTAGATAAATATTGTTTGCAAGTTTACATTTTAATAGACTATTCTAATTTATAAAGATACAAATGCAGACGTGGACGCGTGCGGCAGCTAGTGGACAGTGACATGCAAGGTTACTCCATCCCTATACTTCTCCACATATAACGAATAGATTTTCTTGTCTAATTTGAAGGAAATATCAGAAAGGAACTCCTGTAATCAAAGTTTCATCAATATTTATTATTATCTCGATTGGAAATAAACTTTTAAGAGGTTGGAAGTTTGTTTAGAAGTATCTTGAGATTACAAGTTGGGGATACGGAAATTAATGTGTGTACATATTTCTTATCTTTTATTGTATTGTATAAATAAAACCGAATCATCTGTTATTTGGTGGGGGTAATCATCGAAATTACTGAACCGATTTTGATGAGCTTTTAATGCTAGACAAAGGATTTTTCAGAGTATTGTATAAGTTACATATTATTACGCAATTCCATAGGACAGTGGTCCGAAAACTCTTCATCCAAAAGGGCTAAATATAAACAATACAAAACAGAAGTTTATTCAAAGAGCCTATTTTTTAAACTTAAGCTTTGCTTTACTAGATACATTTTTCTAGACATAATTAGTATTCTCGAGCGTGCCTTAACTAATTTTTTGGGAGCGACTACCTATGTTATTGTTGTTTTTTAATAAAGTGCTTCTTACTGTAGACTTGCGTTTCAATGATGCGTAAATGTTTATTCGTATCTTACAAGGAAAATCAATAAATAACGAGCCGACCACTGCTATAGGGGATAAGCAGTAATGATACAATCTAACAGGGGTAATTAGAATCGGTGAAACGGCTGTAAGTAGCAAGAGTGTAAGTAATGATGACATATTTCTAATTTGCAAAAATAAAAGACAGCCCCACATTAATTCAGATGAAATATGCCTTTACCACGAAATAACCAACTTAGTTGAAAAATAAAGTTATTTTATGAATTTAATTTCCGCAATATGTAGGAATTAAGTTATTACTATAATCTAATTATCACTATCATCACAAGCCTGTGAGAGAACCACTGCATAGGCCTCTTCCCGAAGGAAGGTATCGGCATAATCACCACACCAGCTTAAGATGTATTGGCGATTTTCAAACTCAGTGAAATCCAGAGTTCTATATTTTCCCATGTACGGTGGTACTGCAAGTACATTTCTCAGGTTCAGGTTACCTCACGATGTTTGCCTTCACGGTTAGCCGATAGTGTTACCAATTTAAGATTAGTTAATGTATGCGAATTCCAAAAAGATCTTTTTTAAACCTGCGTGTATCTATCTATATATGACATAATGATAGTACAATAAACCCAGAGAATTGTCGACGCTAAATTACAGCATAGAACTTGATAAATATTACTAGTGGAGAGATACAATACATCGGATTTAATTAAATCCTATGTATAAAAATATAGTACACAAACCTCCATGACAACATATAGGTACGCGTGTTACACCCTCACACTAGACGGGAACAGGCAAGTTACGATATGAGTCACATTTACGTACACCTAACCATTGCGACACATCAGCCACCTGCAGCGCGACGCGGCGGTACGAGGAACTGGGGAGTCGTCACCACCGTGGGGTCGTGCGAACCACCTCATATATTGAATCCCGATTTGAAGACACTATTCGTTTAGACTTCGAACAGTAGTGATATCTCTTAGGTTAGCTCTTAGATTTGAATAGATTTAGTGTCATTGTACTATTGTCTCACACCTTGAGCTGTAGACACCTTTTAGTTTTAGATTTAGTATAAGTTTATTATGATCTTTTAATATTAAAAACCATATGGTAGTAATTAATATCCAAACACACCAACACCTGTGTCTACTATACCGACATGACTGACAACACGGTAACAAGATTTTGAGAAGATTAAGAAAATAAATAATAGCAGAAAAAAGATATGCAGAGATAAAGAAGCAAAAAGAATTAAAAACTCTTATGTTAAAAGTGGATTTGGTTATATCTCGCGGACGCGCCCTTTATAATTCGTGTGCCAACTGTTATGGCAAGTAAACAATCACACTGCATTGGAGTATATCGATCTTAAGACATAACAACACTCATTTTTATATGTACATATAAAGTAGAAGATAATTTATTCATGGGTTTTTAATGCTCTCAACTCCGTTAATGGAATAGATGCACCGACGCCATTGTCTTCGTTCAGGAAATTGCATGTCTGTTTCATAGACAGCTTATATATTAAAGCTCCAATAATATATCTTCACGACTCTTGCTGAACTATCAGGATTGCTATGAGAATTGTACTAGAGTGTGTAAATTATGAAATGCATAAGTCTTTGATTATTCTTAAATCTGTGATGTGTTTAACCAATTCCTGTTAATCGTTATGTGGTTAGGGAACAATCATGTTTTTGGAAACAGCATTGCCTAATTAAAATCTAATGGTTAACACTAATGAACAAGCGATACCGGTATTTCGGGGTCTTTAAGTATAGTAGTATTGGAGAAGCACTTTTGCTTGGTAGAAATCAGCTGTAGTTTTAGTAAGAGCATCCATTAGATATTACTGTCTAAATAAATGTATACATAAAAACAATGTCCAAGGTACAAGAGATTACAAGTTTTACGATAGGATGGACAAGACATAAAAGTATTTTCCTACTTACTTACGTATTAACACCACCGCTGTCTTTATTTCGTAAGCCTAACCTAACCGAACCGAGACGGATGATATCAATCACATTGCTCCGAACTAATTACGCATTAACGCCACAGCAGCTGAAGTTGGTCAAGTGCAAGCAGTTTACACCTGGGCCATGTGATTGATTTCTTGCCGTGTATATTAATAGATGGAATATTTATTTTTATCAATTTTCGCGTATTGGCTCAGTCAGGTTAGGTTTTAAACGGGCGAGTGTGTCAGTTGAATCTGACACAGAAGTAGAGGAGCGTGTTGTTGCTCCTAAAGTTAATAAGTTCCAGAGGGGAACTGCAAGGCGGATCAGCCGTAACGTCGGCGGAGGCCGTGGCATCATGGGCGAGGCCGACGGGTCTTTTGACCGGGCCTTGGCCGGGAGCCTGAGCGGGGCGGAGTCGGAGGCCTCTGCTACGGGCTCAGTCGTTGCCTCGACATCTAAGGCCATCTCTAAAGCCGGCTCTAAGGCGGGCTCAGCAGCGAGCTCCGAGGCAGAGCCTACAGATGTAGAAGAGCTAGATGTCTTCACGCTGAAGGCTCTGGCCGGGGTTAAAGTGGCGGACATTTTGGGGACGGTGAAGAAGTCCCGAAACTTGCAGGGGCCTTGTATTAAGGCGATTAAGGGGGCTGCAAATACCCTTAAAGAGATCGTCGAGGCTCTGGCCGAGCGCTCGGAATCGGTTGAGGTGCGGAAGCTCCAGCGGGAGACCAAGAACCTCCGCCGACAGGTCGATGACCTAAAGGCGGAGGTGCTGGCTTGGAAGCAGGAGGCCAACGCCAAGAGGCAGATGCCCCCGCCCCCTGCTCCCGCAATGTCGGCGGAGCTTTCCACTCAGCAGTGGGAGGAGGTGCTCGCTGGGGCCGTCTCGCGCCTCGAGCGGTCTCTCCAGGTGTCGTTCGGCAATATGTTGAACGCACGCCTGAAGGGCCTGGAGAGCCGCCTCCCTCCGGAGGTGCCAGTCCGCCCTCCCTTGGCGGCCGATAAGAAGAAGGGTGGAGCGGGGGCTCCACCTGCAAGACCGGCGGTCTCCCAGAGGCCGGCACCGGTGCCCCAGGCCCCGATCGCCCCTCTGGGGCTGAATTGGGCCGAGCTACCGGCTCCTGCGGCTGCGGCTCCCGGCTCCAGCTGGGCCGTCGTAGCCCGGAAGAAGAAGGCCGCCAAGGCCCCGGCGGCGCCCAAAGCCCCGACGGCCCCAGTTGCCCCACCAAAACCGGCGGGGCAGAAACTGCCTTCCGTCCCCCAATCGGCTGCGGTGATAGTGACGCTGCAGGATACCGCAGCCGACAGGGGGATTGGATACAGGGAGGTGTTGACGAAGGCGCGGGAGGCCGTGGCCCTGCCGGACATGGGCGTTGGGGAAGTCCGGGTCCGGCAGACGGCCACGGGAGCGCGAAAAATTGAGCTCCCGGGGCAGACCAAAGAGAAGGCCGCCGAACTGGCCCGGGAGCTAAAAGTGGCGCTGGCCAACGTCGCCACGGTCGTCGTGCCGACCAAGAGGGCGGACATCCGAATCGTCGGGCTGGACGATTCGGTGTCCCCCCTCGAAATTGAGACGATCGTGGCGGCGAAAGCCGGCTGCGAGGCGGCCGACCTGAAGGTCGGGGAAATAAAGAAAAACTGGGGGGGGCTGGGCGCGGTTCACATAACGCTCCCCGCGGCGGCGGCCAGGAAGCTGGTCGAGGCCGGCAAGCTCCTGGTCGGGTGGAGCGTCGTCCGCGTCCTCCTGCTGGATGAGAAGCCCATGCGATGCTTCAAATGCATGGGCTTGGGGCACACCCGCCCCTTGTGCCCCTCCTCGTCCAGCAGGGGGGACGGGTGTTACCGTTGCGGCGC
Source organism: Antheraea yamamai (assembly GCA_036509395.1). Taxonomy (NCBI): domain Eukaryota; kingdom Metazoa; phylum Arthropoda; class Insecta; order Lepidoptera; family Saturniidae; genus Antheraea; species Antheraea yamamai. The sequence goes on along the minus strand of AP028437.1, from coordinate 1,467,815 downwards.
GGCGGGCCACAAAACGGCCCAATGCAAGGCAGAGGTGGCCCGCTGCGCCGTATGCGCGGGCGCGGGGAGGCCCTCGGGGCATGTGATGGGGAGCCGCACTTGCAGGCCCCCCACCACCAAGGGTAGGGACCTCCCCAATGTGGGAGCAATCCCGAAGGCGGTGGCCGCCAGGCGGGAGGAAGTTGATATGGATCAATAATGGATCGGTCCATATACAACTTCCTCCAGGCGAATCTCAACCACTCCGCCGCTGCACAGGACTTACTCGTGCAGTCAGTGGCGGAGTGGGGTATCGGGCTTGCGATCGCCACGGAGCCTTACTTCGTTCCATCTCAGCCGCAGTGGGCTGGGGATCGGAACGGCTCCGTGGCGATCGTGGCGAGACGAGGTTCGCCCCTGGCGGTCAGGGAAAGTGGGGCCGGGTTCGTGACGGCCGTCTGGGGAGAGTACGCCATTGTGGGGGCGTACTTCTCCCCTAACAAGCCCCTTAGGGAGTTCGAGGCGTATCTCGGCTCCCTGCAGGGGGCTGTCAGACGGCTGTCGCCGCTCCCCGTGGTCCTCATGGGGGACTTAAATGCTAAGTCGAGGACCTGGGGAGCGGCAGTCACGGACCTGAGGGGCATGGCCGTTGAGGAGTGGGCAGCCGAGTTGGGGCTGTCCCTCCTCAACCAGGGGAGCGTCCCCACGTGCGTGCGGTGGAACGGGACGTCAGTGGTGGACGTCTCGTTCGCCACCCCGTCCATCGCACGCCGTGTCCGGGGGTGGAGGGTGCTGGAGGAGGTGGAGACCTTATCGGACCACCGATACATCAGGTTCGAGGTCTCCACCTCCCAAGCCGGAAGTGGCACCCGCCCCCGGAGGGGCGCGAAGTTCCCCTGTTGGGCGATGAGCCGCCTCAACCGTGAATTAGCGGAAGAGGCGGCCATCGTCCAGGCCTGGGCCATGCCCCCCCCCACAGGGGCTGATGTCGACGCGTCCGCAGCCCGCCTCCGTGCAGCCCTCACGGAGGTTTGCGACGCGTCGATGCCGCGGAGCGTACACCGCCCAGACAAACGGGCGGTGTACTGGTGGTCGCCGGAGATCGCCGCTCTCCGAGCGGCCTGCTCCGCGGCCCGGCGGCTGTTCGGGCGCAGCCGCCGGCGCCGGCATAGGGACCCGGAGGCGGAGGCCCGGCTGTATGGCAGCTATAGGGAGTGCAGGAAGACCCTGCAGGCTGCCATCAGCCGGGCAAAACAAGCAGCATGGGAGGAGCTTCTCCAGACGCTGGAGGGGGATCCTTGGGGGCGCCCGTACAGGATTGTACGAATGAAGTTGCAATCCTGGGCGCCCCCGGCGACGGAGACCCTCCGGCCGGAGGTGGTAGCGAGGGTCGTGGGAGAGCTGTTCCCCGACCCTCCGATGCTACCGGCTCCTCCCATGCCTCCGCCTCGGGAGGCAGTCGAGGAGGTGCTCGACGGTCCTCCCCCTCCGATAACGGAGGAGGAGATGGGGAGGGCAGTCGAACGCCTCCTCAGCCGGCGTAGAGCGCCCGGCCCTGATGGGGTCCCGGGCCGGGTGCTCGGCCTTGCACTGGGCCAATTGGGGGGGTGGCTTCGGGGGCTGTTCGACCGGTGTCTTTCGGTCGGGCAGTTCCCGAAGCCCTGGAAGCTTGGGCGGCTCTGCCTTATGGCGAAGGCAGGCCGCCCTCCGGACTGCGCGTCCGCGTATCGGCCCCTCGTCCTGCTGGACGACGCCGGGAAGGTGCTGGAGAGGATCATCTCCTCCCGGGTCGTCCAGCACCTAGAGGGCGTGGGGCCGAACCTGGCGGACGCGCAGTATGGCTTCCGGACAGGGCGTTCGACAGTGGACGCCCTGTGCCTCCTGAAGTCGCTGTCGGCAGAGGCGACCTCCCAAGGGGAGAGGGTTTTGGCGGTGTCACTCGACATCGCCAACGCCTTCAACACCCTGCCGCATGGCGTCATACGGGAGGCGCTCCGGTATTTCGGAGTGCCCCCGTACCTGCGGCGGGTGTTGGAGGCGTACCTGGAGGGCAGGGAGGTCGCCTATGTCGACGGCGACGGCCGGATGGTCAGACGGGCCACACGGCGAGGGGTTCCACAGGGGTCGGCATTGGGGCCGCTCCTGTGGAACATGGGCTACGACTGGGTGCTCCGCGGCGTGCTCCCATACGGGGCACGCCTCATATGTTACGCGGACGACACCATAGTCGTAGCCCGGGGGGGGGAATGGAGGGAGGTTGAGCGCCTGGCCACGATGGCCACAACCCTCGTGGTCAGGCGCATAAGGAGGTTGGGCCTCAGAGTGGCCCTCGAGAAGACCGAGGCCCTACTTTTCCATGGGCCTCGGCGGGGGCCACCACCTGGGGCCCACATTGTGGTGGAGGGCGCCCGGATCAGGGTGGGGACCCAGATGAAATATCTGGGCCTCACCCTGGACGGGCGCTGGCGGTTCGAGCCCCATTTCGCGGGGCTCGGACCGCGAATTGCTGGAGCGGCGGCGGCACTCGGCCGGTTGCTCCCCAACATAGGGGGGCCGGGTGCCGGGTGCCGCCGACTCTACATGGGAGTCGTGCGGGCGATGGCCGCCTACGGGGCACCGGTGTGGGCCGACGCCCTCGGTGCCGCCAACGTGCGCACGCTGCGTAATGCGCAGCGCACGGTGGCACTGAGGGCGATCCGGGCGTACCGCACGGTGTCCTCGGCGGCGGCCTTTGTGCTCGCCGGCTCCCTGCCCTGGGAGCTGGAGGCAGGAGTTCTCGCCGCCGTGTACCAATTCACGGCGGCGAGAAAACGAAGGGGGGAGCCTCCGGCTCCCAGGGAAATAGAGGTGGAAAGACGGCGTCTCCGAGGAGACGCCGTCGAAAGATGGATGCAGGACCTGGCGGACGAGCGGTTCGGGCGGTACACTGTCGACGCCGTCCGCCCGGTCCTGCGGGCGTGGTTGAATAGGGAGTGGGGCTCCCTCACGTTCCGACTGGTGCAGGTACTCACCGGACACGGTTGTTTCGGGTGGTACCTGCACCGGATCGCACGCAGGGAGCCGACCGCCGCCTGCCATGAGTGCGGCGCTGACGAAGATACCGCGCAGCACACTCTGTCTGAGTGTGCTGCGTGGGAAGAGCAGCGCCGCATTCTGGCGGCGGCGGTAGGACCGGACTTATCGCTGCCGAGCGTGGTTTCGGCCATGCTCGGCAGCGAACAGGCTTGGCGAGCGATGGCCTCCTTCTGCGAGGAGGTCATCTCGCAGAAGGAGGCGGCGGAGAGGGCCCGCGAGGCAGACCCGCTGAGTGGCCGTCTCCGCCAACGGAGGATTGGCAGGAGGAGGCGGCGCTTTGCCCAACTCCTCCTGCCACCGTAGCCGGACCCGAGGGGATGGGCCGGGGGGCCCATCTCCTCATTGCACAGGTCCGGCGGACGAGGGGGGGCAGCCGGCGTGTACCCGGTCTGTCCCTCTATAGGTAGGAGCCCGGCGGTCACCTTCCGCCGGGCGGACCGTGGGGGCGGCTCTACAAGGTTGATTAGCTGGAACGATCCCTTGCCGCCCCCACAGAACGGTCTGTCGGTACACCGTGGGGTTTTAGTCCGTGCGACTCGGACATAACCCACTCTCTCCCCCGGGAGGGTGGGTATCCATAAGGGATTTCCCCACGTTAAAAAAAAAAAAAAAAAAAAAAAAAAAAAAAAAGGCTTGCGAAACAAGGACAGCACAGCACCGCGGTGACGTTAATCGTAAGTACCAATATTTTTATTGTAGCGAATGCGATTTGCTTAAATTTAAATTCATCCAAATTCTAAGCAAAGGTATACAACCCCCGAAAGCTATACAATCTTTCTCTGCCAAAAACTCCTGCAGTAAACTAAAGCATTGTGACGAGATTACAGTAGGTCTCATTAGTTCCAATGGTTCTGGACTGTATGAGCCTGCACAGCCCCTCTCTAGGAAAATCATATTAAATGATAGGAAGTTTTTAAAGAATTGTTGTCCCAATTTCCAGTGTTTTAAAGAACAGTCAAGTCTTTCTTTTTTATGTATATTTTCTAGGTTTCAGCATTCCATCACAATCTCATCCGACGATTCTACTCTGACAAGGGCGGACATAGAAAAAACCTATCACCAAGATATAGTATCATCACGATGTTATCCTTTTCTTTTTTTTTTATTATAGGAGGCAAACGAACAGACGGGTCACCCGATGGTAAGTGATCACCGCCGTCCATAGACACTAGCAACACCAGGGGAGTCACAAGTGCGTTGCCGGCCTTTTATACAAGTATACGCTCGTTTCTTGAAGGTTTGCATTTCATAATTGTTTGGAAATACCGCCGCTGGGAGTCGATTCCAAAAGGTTGAAGTACGAGGTAGAAACGACCTTGAAAACCTCACCGTGGAAGACCTCCACTCATCCAGGTGGTGTGGATGAAATTTTAGTTTATGGCGGGTAGTACGATGGTGGATATTAGCGGCAGATATAATTCTAAACAAACCTGGGACATCCTTCACTGGGAGCTCCGTCTCATTTGCAAGGATTCCAACCTACGTCCACTGACGCTGTGACGAGTTTCAAGCTTAAAATTCCGTGTATGTCACGTGAAATTTATAACGTGTTCTTTCTAATTTAGATATCGGTAATATAGTAAGCAAAATATATAATCATAATAATGTAAACTAAATGTTATATTAACTCTGCTAAGTTGAAGGAATGAAAGAGGCCACGCCTAGCGGCTAGATAGATCAATACCAAAACACTTACTGATAAATGAATCCTGACGTTGCTGGATAATAAATCAAAACATACCTGTAACAAAGCAGAATTAATTATCATTAACGAAGCTTCGGGCTGAATTACGACAAATAATAATATAATAGACATTTCCAAAGTAATCAAACGGCGTAGATGGGATAAATCTTTTACTCATTTAGTTAATTGTCTTTGTGTGGTTAATTATATAACACACACAAAATGTACACAACAAACATGCGTTTATAATATCAAAAAAGTCGAGGCAGTTAAAAGATCACCGACAAAAGTGAGAACTCACAACAACGAAATAACTGTTTGTTTTTGAATTCTTAAATCAATTGATGAAATGAATGAAATTATTAATATTAGCCTAGTTCACACATATATTGGCACTCCGTGCAATAATTGTATGACGAATACGAGGGGCTGCATAAGCTCCATACAAAATATCAATATTACATACATGTGTACACAGGCCGCTATACTACACCTCGCTAATCTGGTGCAAGCGCAATATGTCGTTTATATTACATTTCTTTGGATATACTAGTGTTTGAACATAATCTTATAAACAGTTCAGTGTTGTAACAGAAGACATGCTAAACCTAGTAGAAGGGCCTTTGCTTTCAAACGCGGCTGAAGGACACCACCGATAGATACTTGGTAACAAACTACAGCTTGACTGGCGGTAACGTTAATTAACGGTTATTAAAAATGTATACTATAATATTAATATTAATATTTACGATATGTCATTGTACTGTTCTTTTTTTCGAATTGACTAATCTATTGGCCTAAAAGGTCTTTACAGCTACACCGGCTAGTCAGATGAGCGCTTAAGGCACTCAGCCGATCTTACTTGACAATCAGCTCAAGGGTGCATGGCACACCTCGACTTGGGTTGTTGCCTATGCCCATGAGTACCTCATTAACTTGTATATGTATTTCGTATCTGACAACTAACCTAGCTAAATTAACTCAGTTCTAATAAGGGAAAGAAATAAACCTTTCCATCATTCATCCATCAATGTGAGCCTACTTGTATACGTGTGCACGTATGTAGTGGTTATCTGTGTAATGTTGTGAAGCTAATGCATTAATATATAAAAAAGGGTTATTATCAATCAAGGTTATAAATCAATGAGATAGTGATTGAAATAACATATGTCCTTGCACCGAAAACTAAGGCTCTTTGTATGGTATTCGAATCCATTTCCAATAATACAATATATAACGCGGCCTTAAAGAAATCAGTACAAATAATATTTATATAGACAGTTCTTAAAGATGTTTTGTAAATCAAAGCGATTACACTTAGCATAATGGTTCCAGCAACTGTTACATGACAATAAAACGAAGAAATAAAGAAGCTAACGATTTAAAAAATATTCCTAAAATGGTTAAAAATATTAAATTCTATTTCCAAGAGTAACGACACACGGGCAAAGTCCCCGATCAAACTGGTAATTGAATATGTCTACCAATTTTGCTGAACTGACATATTCTACACTACATTTGACAATTGCATGCATTGTAATGAGAATTTTTTATGTTAAATTCGTTGAGAATATACTAAATTGAGCATGACATATGCCAAATTGGCTACATTGATGTCTGCATTGCAACTGATATGTGCTGTACACAATTTATTTTAATAAGCGCATAAACAAATATAAAAACCGTCTGGAACGTTCTGCAGACTCGACTCGTGTCGTTGACTTTATAAAAAATTTTATTAGAGAGAAATTCTTTAATGTTAACTTGCAAACATGGTTGCACATTTCCAATTTTATTAATACAATTCTAAAAAGATGGTAAATCCGTGCAAACATTGTATTTCGGTAACGCCATTTGCAATATGTCCTCTTTTAATCATTGGGTGCATCTTCTTCATTGTAAGAGAGTTTCTGGTCAAACTATATCAAGTTAAACCTTTTCAAAACAGAATAAATAATAATACGGTACATTTTTAAATACGCATGCCACTTATACAGAAGGAGTTAGCCCAAGAATTTCGGAAAAGAAATAACTTTATTTTTACACTAGCTGTGCTCGCGCCTCCGTCTGCGTGGAACCTAATGTAAAAAAACAGTGATCAATAAAATCATCTGAATGTATTAAGTCTATTTACTTATCTACTTTTCTCTCGTACTTAAGTCGCGTCGCCATTAAAATTACTATTACTCTTGATATAGTGAAGTGAACCGATTTTAAAGAAACTAAAAGACTAAATGTTACTCGAGGTTATGCTCTATGATCTTGTTAGGTTTTATGAACGCAGTACTTTAGCAGTGATACGTGTTTAAACAAACAGACAGCCGGACAGACAATTCTAAAAATGATTGAAATGTATTTTATTACTTATTCCAAGACACCTGCAACATGTTTTTTCACAAAAATCTAAAAAGTACAGACACGTTGGATTTACGTTCTTATTATATGTATAGATAAACCTACACCTGGGTCGCAAGTCCTGGGAACTGCTCTGAGTTTCTCTCTCCCAAGGGGCCCGGCCCCGGGGGAATGGGGGAGGAGAAGGAGTTACGAGGTAATGCATTATTTAGCTGGCCATTGTGTCTATCGAGTTTTTGATTAGAATAGTATAGCTTCATGTCTATGAAAATTAAATCCGAACACGAGCAAACACTTTTGCGACGCAAATTTCCCAAAAAGTGACTTTAATGTAAGATATTTTCTGTTTTTTTAACGAGTATTGCCGAAAAATAGGGTTTGAAAGTTAGTTATATAGTATATAATTCGTAGCTGCACCATTTTATTCTATAGTCCGGTGAAGCTTTGAAAGCCCGTCAGGCCAATAGCGTAGTAAGTTCGAAAAAAAAAACAGCATTATTTTAAACAACTATTTAATATTATACTACACTGGGCAGTATTTAGGGATATTAATAGCTAGTTTGTGCAGTCGGAAAGTCAGTATTAGAACAGAAATATCATTCGCAACTATAAGAAATATGGTAACAATATAACTTCTCGCTGCCGTACCCTCACGATCGCGTCTTACAGCGACCGCAATATTTCTCGATACCGCGTCAGTTTTTTCGTGTTATTCAATAGAGTTAGGCAATTTTTCTCAAGTAACGGTTTTACTGTGACATAAATTTCTCGTGTCACTATCAATGTCTCATAAATATGAAAGGGCTCTTTGGGCTTAAACGCGGCGCGGCGTCGCCCGATAGCGTCGCGTAGGTAGTAGGTACTGAGTATTGCGACCGATCTGGAATTCCATACTTTTCTCTACATATACAATTTTTTTATTGAGTTATAGAAGTCATAAACCCTAGGAATTTTGCTAGAAACAACAATTTTATTAAGTACGTGCGATGACTGTATAATTTTATTTATGACTAGCTGACCCGTGCAACTTCGTCTGCACCAAATCGGTTATTACCGGTTTCAATTGTATTTTTAAACGCAAATAATCTTAAAAAACCTAAAACCCTATTGCAGCGTTATCCAGCACTTCCAATCGTGAATCCAAACTATCCAGGGACTCACTCAAACATATACCCAGTTGGTATGTGAGAAATCTTTTAAAATAAGCCTAGAATCTGTTCGCAGCATTATTACCTAAAGTAGTGTCATCAAAGTGAAGATCAAAACTAACTTACATATATTGCCGATAAATGTCTTTCCAGTACCTCTTGTAACTTCATCACGTAACATACTGTAAAAATTTAACTTTATCTACATTAAATTTCCATTTTGTTTTAGTTGTTTGTTTTATAAGAATTTGTAAAGTATACGTGAAATCTGCATTCAATTTTAATTTGATCACATTTATTTTACTTTTGACATATAAACCACCTTTTTTACTGAGATACTGAACTTGGGATAATATACCTTTCTAACAGTGCAAGAATTTTTGAAAGCGGACCAGTAGTAGGTACCAAGCATTCCTCGAAAACAAAACTTTACCACTCATTATAATATTAGTATAAATACAACATAGTAACTGCAAACAGTAGTCCGGTGAAGCTGTTAAGACCTTGCTAGGTCAATAGCGTGGTCAGTTCGAGAAAAAAAAATAACTGCATACACCTCAACTGATTTCTTTTAATCTTAGATTCACAAACCTGAACCCAACTACTTCAAGACTCACCAACATTTAGAAAACTAATTTTATCAAATATCGAAACAACACACGTACTGATAGAACTCTAATTGAGATTCATCTTCTACAATGCAATGTAACTATTATCTAGGTTTATGTTTTAGGAAAAAATCTTGTCACCTTTGTTTAGCAAACATTTTTTATACAATAAAATAAATGTAACAACATATAAGTGCCAGTTTCGTTTACACGTCAAAATCGGTTCAGTACTTTCAGAGTGATGCGTGTTCACAGGGACAGACAGACAGACAGACAGACAGACAGACAGACAGACAAAAATTGTAAAAAGATTATTTTTGGCTTCTATATCGATAACAAAGTCTACCCCGATAAAAATTTTCAAAAAATATTTAATATACAGATTTGACCTTGCTACAGTTTTATTATAGTATAGATAAATGTTATTTCAGTAAATCTATCTATAAATATAAATATAAAAAACTAGTTACCCGGCCCGGCTTGGCACGAGTGTGCTAATAAAGAAAATGAGATCAAATCTTACTTTTAAAATGGTAATTAAATAGCTGAACATCAATCTGTCAATATAATTGAAGATCCCTCTACTGTTTTCTGTCTAACTCATTTTTATATGGAGGTTGTTAACGAAGTTTTTTCCCTACAATTTTTCCAAGATTTTCTTTCATACACACCTTGTCCAGATAATCATAAACACAACAATATAATAATTAGCTAAATAGGTGCAGCCGTTCTGAAGTTGAATTTTATTTATATTAGACATTGACATATTTAATCTAAGCTCCATCATTGTTTTTTTTGGCAACCAATCTTCTAGTAAATTATTACTGGCATTGTCGAGTAGGTTGTATATTACAAGTTTCTTGCGACCCTTTCAAAAAACTAACAAAATGGTGGCCGTCTTGCTGGAACTTTCCCGGGAGTTTTTGTGGCAATTCAGAATCCACGATTCGTGGTATTATTTCCGATCCACTTCACTAGTGCACAATAACCAAAGTATATTACGTAAAACTCCACCAATATTACAAAATATAGAGCCAAATAACACAAGATTATGAATAAAATCCATTACATGATATTCTAAGATTCGTCCATCGTTTGACGATCGCGAAGCTGTAAAGGCCCACCAGCCTAATAGAGTTAGTCAGTTCGAAAAAAATATATAAAAAAGAAACATCTTATGGTGCTACCATAGAAAAAAGGTTTAAATAATTGTCTCCTACTTCTTCCGGACAGTACAGCTATTTTAATGTAACATTGATATCTATACTTATATTATAAAGCTGAAGAGTTTGTTTGCTTGAACGCGCTAACCTCAAGAACGACTGGTCCGATTTGAAAAATTATTTCAGTGTTAAATAGCTCGTTAAATAGATAGGCTATAGTAAAGTAACCATTCCTCGTAGACGAAGTCGCGGGAAGAAGCTAGTCATTTATATTAATATATATAATAGAATCTGTATGATGGATTCTTAGTATCATCCACGCCCACAAGTGGGATATTAGCAAGTTTCCTAGGGAATTAATACCCGATGGTGCTCCTAATGACGAAGCTCGTAAATGCAGCATCGAGAGCGCTTAAACGAAATGGACTCATTTAAACATCGGAGCGAATTACTTGAATAAATTAATCATACAAACGACTCTTGGAATTCCGTAATGAAAGTTTTTAATAAGCGAACTCGGTTAGCGGCTGCAGCGCTTACTGGCTCCGTGTTCACTGTGCTGTTCCACGCTACGTTGCGTGCGGCAGTCACAGAAGTTGGACCGAGTTGATGCTGAATGTAAGTTCCGTTAGTAATTACTAAAGCAGTCGCTTGATATCTTGACCTACATTATAAAGGTTTATATTATGAGAGGTTGGTGATCATGTTTTCGGGGTGAGTACGTACGTAACGTTGTCATTGTCGATGAATTTTGAGAAAAAATTAAAAACGAAATAAAGAATTACATATATCTACGTGTCTATCTACGAGTTGAAGCTTGAACGCGTAACACACAAACAAACAAACTCACTATCACATTATAGTATTAACGAATATAATGTAGTAGAAAATTGATCAGAACATAAATTATTAAAATAATTAACAATGTCATAAATTTTACTTTTATATTAAAACCAGAGTGACCGCTTTTACGTGACGGAGCAAACTAAAAATGTTAAACGCGAACTGCAAAACATTAATCTTCATCAAATGCAAACATTTCATCATCATAATTAAATATAAGTCTTTTACAACACGTAATTTGATGCCATTGTTTAACTTAGTCCGGCGTAGCTGTGAAGGCCCATCAGGCAAATAGGGTAGTTAGTTCAAAAAAACACCCCATTGTTTAAGGATGCATTCTCAAAAAAGGCCCATTTTCACGGATTTTCAGTACGAATGACAACAAAACTACTAAACTTTGGTAAACATAATGGTTAACTACAGATACATTGAATCTGTAACAATGATATATAGATGTTTTTTTTTTAATTAATAGGTTTCCATTTAAAAAATCAATTCTCCGTAGCCCTCGTGCGCATCGCAGTCTGATTTTCGGTACGAAAATCTCAGTAAATTAACAGTTTTCTTAATAAATATATGAATACCTGCCTATGCTACATATAATTACATAGTATAAAACAAAGTCCCCTACCGCGTCTGTCTGGCTGTCTGTTCGCGATAAACTCAGAAACTACCGAACGGATTTTCACGCGGTTTTCATCAGTGGACACGGTGATTCATGAGGAATGTTTGAGTATATAATTTGTCAAGGATTTTTTCATAATCAGGGCGGGACAACGTCTGCCGGGCCCGCTAGTAATCAATAATTTTTCCTCCATTAAAAATACTTTGTTTAAACAATTTGTAGTTTACTTAAGAGAAACTCAAATAATAGATTATATTAAGCATTTGCCTTTAACACTGACACCATCTCTGCACATATATGCATCACATACAAATAAAACTACGGTAGTGTTCGCTGCACAATTTCTTAGCTGTTTCCTTTGCAAAAACGACGCATCATAAACAATCAAGTAATTCAATTTGCAACGTCCTAAAAAGTATCTCCCTAGAGTATCTCATTTCAGACCAATTTGCAGGAAAATCACTCAAAGCACCATCGACGAGAAAAAAAAAGATGATATCTCTAGGAATATTTATAAACAAGAGCCTGATTACTTGATGCCGCGGGCTGCTTGTTACGGCTTGTATTATTTACAGTTTCGCTGTTTACCAGAGAACGGTTTATTACACAAAATCACATCTACTAAACTCATTGAAAACTTTTTCCCATTAAAGCTACAGATATAATCCACGCAATATAACAGTCATTTTAAGCCGTTTTACAGAAAACATTTTTGCCGGATAGTGAGTTCAAGCACCATGTCAAGTGGGTTTTAATATCTAAAGGCTTATAATCTAAAGTTCTAATATGTGAACGTTGGTGACGTATGGAAATGATGCCGATCTCTGCGCATCAACTAAAAACGAATGTCTAAACTATGTCCGTGTTATTACAAAAAATTTAAATACGTATTAAATACTTGGTTTAAAAAAGTTTCCTAATAAATGCACCGCGCTCGCCCGAGGCAAGTTTAGTTATCCCTTTTCACAAGTCTAACCTAACGTAACCAAAGCCAGACAAAAAAGCAAGATGGCGAACATTCAGCGACCGCGGTGCATTTAATATGATCTTTTTAAAGCCAGGGTTCAATACGTATTTAACTTTTTTTTAATAACACCGTGTATGCTTTGTAAAAATATGTATCATGAAAAGATAAACCAGATCGAGTTTCTTGCCGGTTCTTCTCGATGGCTGGGTTGTTTTTCGAACCGGTAGTACCTTCAACGTTCATAAGCGCCTTCTCAGGGTCTAAATTGACTATTTAAGATTTTGATTTGAAAGTCTTTTTTGAAATGATATCGCGCGAACCGACCGGATTGTGGAGAGGGTAACGTGTCTCATAGATTTAGCCCAGTCATATTAGAGGATTCACCTCGGAATGAAAGATAATAAGCTGTAAATTGGTATAAACCTTTGTTTTGTCGTTCTAAATGTTGCCTCAAAAGTCACAAGTGCTATCGTGTCCGCATCTTAAGATATTGAAGGTCAAAGGTCGTAAAAATCGGTTTTTCGTGAATATCTCGCTTTCTATTGCTTAAATGAGATTTGCACCTATTATAAAAGTTGTAGAGTATAAAATTCTCTACAACTTTTGTTCGAATTTTTTTTTCATACGATATACCTTTTTTGCGGTAGAACGCGAAGAGTGCGTCGCGTACAGTCATATATGGCCTAATGCAAGGTCAAGCGTGAGTTACGGTTATCAGTACGTTGTATAAAGTTAATTATTTACTAGAAAAATACAATTATTAAACAATGCCCATTATTTATGTACTAATTATTAATTATTTATATTTAATTATAATAAGTGACTTAATTATTTATATTTAACTATAGTATATTATTAATTTTGGATTATATATTTTAATTATATTTTAAGTTAAAAAGGCAGTAAGGGAATATATTTTATATATATATTTATTTATCATTAAATATAGCATATTATACATTTATTGAAATGTCAGTTCAAATATTAAAAAAAAAATTGTTGATTTTAATTATAATAAAATTGTAAATGGAAGCTAGTTATCTTCTTCTTCTTCATCGTCTTCTTCTTGTTTTTGCTCGAAAATGTTCAATTCATTGTCATCATCCTCATTATCGGTCATATTCATCTCCAAACATTCCAGAATTTCAAGATCGTATGCGCTTTCTTCATCGGGATACTTAGATATAGTGAAGCGTTGAGGCAAGCTTGTCCATTGCACTGGCCACAAGCTAAAGAACATAGTAGCACTGATTTTCTGCATCCACAGCGGGAACCACAACCGTTTTTGCAATTGCTAAATATTATATTTAGTAGTTCGGCTGGTGCTGGAGACAATAACGTTCTTATGGGCGCCAGGATTTCATTATCAAGCATCCAGCCCCATCCTTGAGGTTCTAAGTCCTTCCCTAACCACGTTTGAATCTGGTAGTAGACACGATTTATATGTTAATGAGCTGCTATACTTGTTGGTGGAAGTGTTGACAATTGTACAGGTTTATTTAGTTTCGTTAATTTGATGTATTACGTGTAGCGGAAATGATGAATGTCGCCCTCAGATTTTAGAGCATTATATAAAGCCAACAAAATACGCACTCCATTTTCAAATAATGTTTGTACGGGGGAGTATACTATAGTTAGATATAAATAATTAAGTCACTTAATTTAATTAAATATAAATAATTAATACATAAATAACGGGCATTGTTTAATAATTATATTTTTTTAGTAAATAATTAACTTTATACAACGTACTGATAACCGTAACTCACGCTTGGCCTTGCATTAGGCCATATATGACTGTACGCGGCGCACTCTTCGCGTTTTTCCGCAAAAACGGTTGATCGTATGAAAAAAAAAATTCAAACAAAAGTTGTAGATAATTTTATACTCTACAACTTTTATAATAGGTGCAAATCTCATTTAAGCAATAGAAAGAGAGATATTCACGAAAAACCGATTTTTACGACCTTTGACCTTCAATATCTTAAGACGCGGACACGATAGCACTTGTGACTTTTGAGACAACATTTAGAACAATAAAACAAAGGTTTATACGAATTTCCAGCTTATTATCTTTCATTCCGAGGTTGACCCCTTTTTTTTACCTAATATGACTGGGCTAATTAAGCGAACAGACGTAACATACCTTTATAGCTTTTCAGAAGTCTTATAGAAGCGTGAAAAATACGGTTAAAATTTGTTATAGTAACTCGGACATTCACACATTATTTAACTTTGTTAATAATTGATTTTCAGTGTTAATTGTTTAGTTATTCCGGTGAATTATGCTGACAGCTCAGCCACCGATAAAAAATTTCAAATTCACATGACCTCTATAATACCATTATATTACTATCATCATAAACTTATTACTCTCTATTAGATAAATTATAATCATTTTTTTAGTTAAATAATACTAGCATAACATTATAATTAATACATATAAGACTATTTTAAGTGTTGTTTCGTGGAGTGATAACACAAAAACAATACAATATTAAGTTTCTGAAACAATAGTGAGTATTTATTATTCTATGTATTTTAATACAACTAAACAAATATACCTAGCCTTATAATTCTATCTGAAATGATATAAACGATATTGAAGCTAATTTTCCATTAATATCCTTGGCTTTTTTACGACTATATAATTCAAAATAACAGACTGTAATTATTTTCTATACACGTCTTTTCCCAGAATTACAAGACCACACAAATAAATTCAACTTAACTGAAGCGCCTATTCTTGGGTGGGCTTTAATCTCTAACATGGAAGAGCTGATTTTGATACAAAAAATATTTGATTCGTTATATTTCAAAATGAGCTAAACCCAATTTGAGCCGTTTTTTAATATTTTACGTTATTCTTCGAGATCATCAAATTTGGTACACGTAAAATATGAACATCATAAAAAAACTTAAAACCTTATAAACGGCAAAATTTAAATTTCGTTCTCGGTGCATAAAAACTGGAAATCTTAAAAAAAATAAACATGTTATATGAACGATTAAAACTGGATTTAGCTCATTATGAAATGTAAGGACACAATTACAAATAGCTAAATTCCCAGAATTTTATTAAAGCCACATATTATTACACTTCTCTATGAGGACTAAACAGTCGTGATAAAATTGAATAGAAGTAACTCCACAGTGGTAGGTTATTAATGACTATGGAGTGTAGAAGTAAGGAGAACCATCTCTGTGTATGAAAAAGTGTTCGTCAAAATGGGTTAAATAAGGGGGGCGCTACAGTAGCAACAGGGTTCATTATTGTTCAATTATTCCCATAAGTTTTATGAGAGTAAATACTCTAAATCACCAAACGTATTATCTAAAATTGTAAAAAATTATATACTACACTCCACGTTTTCTTACATATTGGAGGGTCTTGGAACTATTATTTAGGACTTAGAACTGGACACTTTTTCAACATGTCCCCCATATGAGATAGTTCACATTACCTTCAACCTCCAGAGAAATGGCAAACTTACAAAAAAAAAGATAATACACAATTTATTGACATTATTTACAATATTCAATACATATTACTTCATATTATAAAACAAAATCCTGCGCCGTGTCTGCCTGTCTATCTGTTCGCGAAAAACCCAAAAACTATTGAACGGATTTTCATGCGGTTTTTATTAAAAATATGGTACATAGAAAAAGAAGTTCTTGTATAGGCATCAACTTCATTGGTGATGGTGAAAAAAAGGCGGTTGATGTTTTAAAAATAAAAAAAAGGAATATATTATTGTCATTTAAATTCGTAAAAAATGTGAAAATTTTAATATACAGTTATATATTTTTCTGAAACGGTTTTTTTATTAGCTCTTATCATCTTTGCCTTACGAAAAGTAAACAGAGTAATTCACAAGGAAGATTTTAGTAAGATATAATTTGTCAAGATTTTTTGTGGTTTGGTTGAAATATAACATAATTGTTGGAATTGTCGAAAAAAGTCAAGACGCCTGGGAGTGTTCGTGGAAAACGCTGCCTCATTCCTTTGAGATATAACAAAACAATTTAAGTAATAGAAGACGCAAACGAAGTCACGTGCGTCAGCTAGTTTACAATAAAACACATCAATATGTAAGAACGAAGACGCACCCACAAGTTAAGCGTACTACAAAAATAAAAACAACTTGGTCTTAACATAAAAATTAAGCTTAATAAATCGTTTGTTTGTTGACATCGGTTACGTCTCAAACAACTTTCACGTTAACAAGACCCTATTTTGAACGAGTCATATTTTGACCTCAACTCTGAATATATTTCCCTAATGGAATTCTTGTGAATATTAAGTGGATTTATCATGTTTCTTTTACGAAGGGACCATTTACTAGGAGGTGACATTTTCTTTTGAATATAAAATATTGTTACGGTATAAAGGCATTTCTTTAACTATGATATTTCGTAATGTATTATGGTACCAACACAATTTATTGTCATTATTGTAGTTTAAGTATAAATATAATAATATATAGATACATAAGAAATCTCAATGTACACTAACACTATAGTCTGACCGCAGCCGCTGTACCGCACCTTAGGTATGCGCGGGGAGGTGGGGAGTGGGAAGAAAAAGAGCATGAGCTCACAAGAGATTCGTAGTGTCAGACAGATCTTACAATATCAAAGCACAATTTTTTGAAGCTGTAATAATAGGTCTTTACCTATGAAATTCATTTTGAGTAGGGATTTAAATAAAAAAAATTTTTTTTGGTAAGAATTTTAAATTAAAAAAAATTTATTTTAAAAAAAGAAATTTTTTTTAAAAGAGATTTTTATGTTAATTTAAATTAAATTTTTTAAGAAAAAAAAAGGGGGGGAAGAAAAAAAAGTTTCGGGTTAAAAAGAATAAAGGGAAAAAAAAAAAAAAAAAAAGGGGGGGGGGGGGAAAAAAAAAAAAAAAAATAAAAAGTGGGGGGGGAAAAAAAATAAAAAACGGGGGGGGGAAAAAAAGAAAAAAAAAAAAAAAAAAAAAAAAAAAAAAGAAAAAAAAAAAAAAAAATAAAAAAAGAAAAAAAAAAAAAGAAAAAAAAAAAAAAAAAAAAAAAAAAAAAATAAAATAAATAATAAAAAAAAAAAAAAAAAAAAAAAAAAAAATTTTTTTATTTAAAAAATAATATTTACGAGTATAATTATATCCAATCCATGTTTTAGTACAATATGATTTTTAGATTAGTACAAATAAAGAACCAATTTAAATGAAATTAATGTTTAATTCTTGGAAATATAAAATCTTTGTAGCCATTTATTACATGAAAAAGAAAAAGTGATTAACAATTGAAACAATAAAATTAAAAACCATTTATTGAATAACTAAATTACACTACCTATTCCGACATAGCTTCTCCGAGATAACGCTCTTTAGGTATTTTATTTGTGCGTCTGATAAAGACAGTCCGTAACAACTGCTTACAATGACGTTAGAAATGTGGTTGACCATAGATATAATTAAAATTTATCAGTTTTTTTTTTCAATCACTAGATTTACATCAACACTTCTTTTTCCCGTGTTATTTTGCACGATTCTTATATTCTAACGCATAATTTGTGTTCCATTATTATTTTCCAATAATAACACTTAACAGTAGGTAGATTAGTTACAGACGTAAGAATAACATAGTATTTCAAATACAAGCATTATACTTTAAAATACCTTTACCATGTATACAACGAGTAGCGTATCTAGTCTACGCCTAATAACATTAATCAGGTCATATTATACGCGATAAACGTAACGCAATCGAGGCCAATGGAATCTTAGATAAATTTGTTTACTCTTGACTCTCGTATTGACATCAGTAAATAAACTGTTATGAAGTTAAAAGAACATTAATTTCGATATTAATACTTTTTGTGTATTACTCTTCCTTTATTTTTATCAAAAAAAAAATGAAAAATGTCGTGGTGGCCTAGTGGTTTGACCGGTGCAATATCTTTCCGGTGTCCGCAGGTTCGAACCCTATCATCCACCAACGATTTTTTCGGAATTCACGTACATTTACTAATTGAAATTAGTAACACTATCGGCTGACGGTGAAGGAAATCATCGCAAGGAAACCTGAACCTGAGAAATGTTCTTGTAGTACATACAGTATGTGGGAAAATATAAATGGTATATTCCTCGAAGTTTGAAATCGCCAATACGTCGTGGGCTGCCGCGGTGAGTATGCCCATACCTTCCTTCGGGAAGAGGCCTCTTACAGGCTTATAGGCTGATGATATTATTATTAATTAATACACTTACTATCACCCTAGTCAGGTACAGTTTAAACGTATCCCGGACCCAATATGTCCGTTGCGCTGGGGGCCGACTACGCGACTGCGAAGTGCGGTTTGTCACCTTTTTAAAGTGAGCATTCACAGTTCGGTTCTTCACGGTAATGCTTTGTTATCGTTGGGTCGATATTACTCGTTCGTATTTATCGTACTTTCCGACGTATACTTTGTATGCTCTTATGCTCTACTTGTAAGCCTCGGGGCGTGGTGTTATATACTTTACTAGCGGGCCCGGCAGACGTTGTCCCGCCCTGATTATGAAAAAATCCTTGACAAATTATATACTAAAACGTTCCTCATCAATCACTATCCACCGGCGAAAAACCGCATGAAAATCCGTTCGGTAGTTTTTGAGTTTATCGCGAACAGACAGACAGACAGACGCAGTAGGGGACTTTGTTTTATACTATGTAATGATAATCTGCCTAATAAATAGACTATAGAACATAGATATATTGTTGATCGCTGATATATATAATGATGTTTTTAACTTTTCATTGTCAATTTTATATACAAGTTTTACTAAAATTATTCGATCGAATATTTTCGGAAATTATTACCGCCACTAAAAATATCTAAATATGAAACTAACGTTTGAAATTAATATCCCATTCCAACCTACAGTGTGCCGCTTCATTGCAGCTGGTTTCTTGTCATTTCTCCCTATTTCTTACTGAACGAAGTGCCTTACTGAGAACGAAAAAAAGGTCGTTTACATTGATTTTATAAGACTTATTGAAGATTTATGAGGAACCGATTTTCAGGTGTAAATATTTCTAAATCGCCAATATATTCTTTTTTTTTCTGTTTAATCTACATCCGTATATATAATAAAAATGTAAATCAAACGTATCTGTACTTTTTAGATTTTTGTCAAAAAATTGTTGCAGGTGTCAAGGAATAACTAATAAAATACATTTCAATCATTATTAGAAATGTCTGTCTATCTGTCTGTTTGTTTCAACACGCATCACTGCTAAAGTACTAGGTTTACAATAATACCACAGCATGATCATCAAACAAAATCATAAATCATATCCTTGAGTAACATTCAGTCTTGGTTTCATTAAACTCGGTTCACTCTATCAAAAGTTATTGTAATTTTAATGACGACGCGACTTAAGTACGCGAGAAAAGTAGATAAGTAAATGGAATTAATACGTTCAGATGGTTTTATTAGTCACTGTTTTTTTTACATTAGGTTCCTCGCGGACAGAGTCGCAGGCACAGCTAGTCTTATATTGATACTTGAATAACCCATTAGAAACATATATCCGTAGTACTATTATCTTGTCGGAAAATTACGGAATAAAACAGTACATTCCATCAAGTTCGTCGCCATCAGTAGGGCATTTACGAGTATAAAAAAATCTTTTGGGCCATGAATAAAAATAAAGCCAAAAAACACTGTCTCTTCTATCGAAAGTTTAAATTCACCATGACAGAGAAGCTCGCAACTTAAAAAGCAACAAGAAAACTCGTGCAAAATCACAAAAGCGAACAATTTGAAAGCGGACTATTGCGTACACTTTTTTTTGGATATAGTGGTGTACCACAAACCACAGCTGAGCGAATAAAAACGTAGCTCAGCTTGTTCACTTTGCGAAATTATAATGCATATTTCCTTTTATTTGTGGAATGAAAACAGGTGAGAAAGGAAAAGTATATTGCTCATGTCAGCAAGTACTATGCAACAACTAACACCTGAGTGAAAGGAAAAACATGTTGCTCCTATCAAACTCAGATATTATTTTTATACTATATAGGTTTCAGCGTTTGACCTTGAAAGAAAGAAAGAAAGAAAGAAAGAAATGTATTCATTGCTGGATTACAACAAGATGAACGTATACATAGCTTA
Source organism: Antheraea yamamai (assembly GCA_036509395.1). Lineage (NCBI taxonomy): Eukaryota > Metazoa > Arthropoda > Insecta > Lepidoptera > Saturniidae > Antheraea > Antheraea yamamai. Next base: position 1,447,219 of record AP028437.1, on the reverse strand, counting down.
TATTATATCCAACAAAGGCACCCCCATTCAGCTAAGTGTTAACTGTTATTCAACTGGGTGTTACTGCAGCGCTGATTTTCAATGTGGTCAGGTTGAGAGATAGTTCTCATCTGATGTTAAATCACCATGTGATCTAAGATGATAAACACGCCAAACCTAGAGGGGACCGGCTCTCAAATGCAAGTGCCGTAACACCCCAACAGTTGTTTGGCGATAGATTTTCAACTTGAGGGTGGTAGTTACTCAGGCGTATTCAGAAATTGTAATTAATTGTGTGACTCTATTAAATATATTACAGTAAACTAGCTGATTTCTGTTATCTGTGACAAAATCGCCTACGGGACGTAATCGCGCTCACACTGCGCTCGACCACAGAGCCCCTAACAATCTAAAACCAACTTTAACATAAACTGGATAATGTTAAAAATCATTCAACCGTGTCCATTAACACTCAAACACCAAGTCAACACCGCATATTTAACCTTAAATTCGTAGGAATAAAATTGGTTTTCTCGCAAACGGTCGTCCATCAATAGGTTCATCGGGTTTCGAATTACAGAAACCGGTGTGACTGGTGTCTGCCCGGCCGGCACCGAGCGACTGCTGTGCATAGCAAAAAATAAAAAACCAAATATTAACTTACACCGGAGTTAAGTTAAAACTTATGATTTGTAACTTCATCGCTCCTCGATCACGCGAAAATATACATGCGATAACGGGAGCTCCATTAATTACGTGAACCATTTTTGAGGACTTTTTGATGTGAGATGTCGTGAATTTTTTTTACGAACCCCCTCTCTCTCCCACGTGACATTTAGTGAGTGTCTTTTTGACCCCCTCCCTCTCTTCAGCCCCCCACGTATTTAATGGATTCCCTAAGAGAAAACAAATCAAATGAAACCCCAAATGATTTGTAAGTTAAATTTAAGTATTCATTAGCCGGTGAGAATTCAATTGGACCGCCTACGTCGAGCATAATGGGAGGTATTTCATACAGGTGTATGAAACCTTGTCGCGAGGTATTTACGTTATCTGTAGATATGAGTTCCAACAACAGCTCTTGAAAGCAAGCCTTTTTAGAATTCATGTGTTCAATCATATCTTTCTCACGACATTGTAGTCAAATGACCTATATATAAATAAATGCAAGTGTAAATGACTTTAGTATAACTTGTACTAATTTCCCTTTATGCCACTTTTTCCCTTAAGATTATTCTTGCTCGATAGCTTCAATACAGTCTTTAGAATCCTCGACGTGAGACCATACGTTTTCAAATGATTAAACAGGTTTCCAACAAAAATGAAATTTATTAAAACACCAACAGAATTCGAGTAGAAATCACTTGTATCATTCACGCCCTAATAAGAACATAAAGTAATGGAGGGTCCTTGTCAAATTTACTCAAAGTAAAGATTAATAAAGTAAAAGCTCGTCTTATTTATTAGTGAGAATTGAACTTGAGCATCCTTTAAATACTTCAAGATATTTCAATAATCGTTTAGCTCGACTTCATCAATTTATCTTTTAAATTTAATTAATCACGAGGTGCTGCATTTTTAGATAGTTTATTCAAAGTAGGTCCTTATGCCTCGACCTATAGCTATACTATTTATTAGCTTCTCGAATCTATTTATGCATTGTTGGCTTTCATAATTCATCATCATTTTACTCTTATCCTATTAAGTACAAGGTCATAACATATTTTACAATTTCATTCTCGTCTATTAGCTGCTTATTACGCCCTTCTATAATAGAATCCACACTCTGTAGACACTTGTAATTGTCCACATAAAGTTTACAACATCTTTAGTTTTCTTCCACTTCTATATTAGCGATCAACGTGATCGTTACTAAGTATTTGCTAGCATTTTTTTTAGGTTGCAGATTAGTATATTCTATATATTTTGTTATTTACGAGACTAGTCTGCCATTTTATTACTTGGCTTTCGTTTTATAACTGTTATTTTTCCTTCCTAGTACAGAACTATTTACAATGTGTAAATCACCTCATCGCCCGTTTTTTCGCCCTTCATAGTTAGTTCTGGAAACACACTAATTATACATCATTGATAATAGTTAATTTATTTTCCATAAAGTTTATCTCTAAGTTGGACATACCATATTTTAAAGGCATTGTCAGAGAACTTACGACATAAAGTGTTGTTGGAACGATAATACTAACTCGAAGAATAGAGAAGGAACTACGTGGAACTTTGTGTGGAGAAAGTTCGACATGCGTGGATAATTAATTGCCTGATAGTTTTACGTGAATTATTGAGTATATCTTATGAACATTCTTGAACTATATTTAGCTTTATAACTGTTGAAGAGAAGAACAAGAAAGAACATTACAAAACCATCAGTAGTTTATTTTCAATTGGCTGAGTTTAATAAAATCTATATTAACCCTTGAACGCATGATATTTTAATTTTTACAGAAAAATTGTATGTCGATTATTGAGCGGTTTATAAAAATAAACATGGTTTGAAGGTAATTTGTATTCATTGTATTTTATGATAGGTTTTCAGCGTTCGACAGCACTCTGATATTAAATGACAATATGACTCAAGATGGTAAACACACTAAACCTAGATATATTGGCTAAGTGCAGCTACTTGAAAACACCTAAAGATACTTGGCGACAGATTTACAACTTGAGGGTGGTAGCTAGCAAGGCGGGTTTAGAAAAAGCCCTTGTTAGTTTAGAAAAACTTCAAAAGAGAAATTTTCCAAAATGATACAGAATGCAGTACTAAGGTTTCGTCAATCTGAATATCATATTACAAAAAGAGCGTAATTAAGTCATTTATTTATGTTTTATTTCGTTTGAATGCGTCCAATTACTAGGACATTCACCCAAAAGCAAAAATTCATTACGATTAATACCTTTTACAAGTAACTAGCTGACCCGGCCACGCGTTGCTGTGGCTCAGTTATTACATGTTAAAATAACATTATGATAAAGTATTTCCGTGGCGCTATCTATGAGATATCCATAACAGTCGATTCTACAGTTTTCTGTCAACAAACTTATTAAAAGCTGCATCTATGGTAGGTGGTAGAGCCACGCTGAAGTTATTATTGGTTTCAGCATAAACGGATCGGCTCGCCCGTGGTACTACCACCCGACACACAGAAACACCGACGTGAAGTAATAGTGCTTGCACTGTTACGTTTCGTTTGGTCAGTGAGAACGCCGGAGGCCCACCTCCCTTCCCCACCCACTCCTCCCAAACACTTGTGACTCCCTTGGTGTTGCAAGTGTCTATGGACGGTGGTGATCACTTAACATCAGGTGACCAACTTGTTCGTTTGCCTCCTATGATATATTTTAAAAAATCTGTTCTGATGAAACTTACAGTTAATAACAATAATCAACATTGACAATCATTTAATTTATAATTAAAATTTTTTAGGCCATTAATCAAAATATAAATTATACATAAATGCTAACATTCATGAAGATCGGTTGAGTAGTTTATGAGTTCATTGTGGACAGACATTTTGACATCGGATTTTTATATATTAAAACGAGACAGTGTTTCATTTTTGAGACAATATGCATTTAAGGCTTAAAATTATAATGCTGCATAAATCTAACTACTATCCTCCAGTTAGGTTTAAGCATGAAAGAGATAAAAGGTTAAGTTAATTTTGATTATACGCAAATATCGAAGCAGTTCTGTGGGCAACGAACCCCGCGACGACGCTCATTTATCAAAAGGGTAATTTAGATCATGTCATAATACCATAGCACAAATGGGCCCGTTTAGAAATTGTTGAATGACATTCTAATTTGCAAATAATGCCACTAGGCACTATTCGCTATTTCGTTCTCGTCATCTTTCACGAGAATTATTTAGGTATGTTTATTTTATATTTATAACAAAAAAATAATATTACGAGCAATATCTGTATTTAATATTATAAGCTAAAAAGTTTATTTGCTGCGCTAATCTCAGGAGCTAGAGGGTCCGATTTGAAAAGTTGTTTTAGTCTTAGATAGCTCATTTATCGAGAAAGGATGTAGGCTATAGGCTGTACCCTAAAACCAATAGGAGCGGAGCACCAATGAAGAATGTTTCAAAATCGGGTTTTTTTCCTATTGAGAGCTTCCGTTGCGCGTTAACATTAGCCCAAAGTAACTATTCCACGCGGACGAAGTTATTAATAATGACGGCTAATCATTAATAATAACAAAAGAATAGAGAACGATGAAAAATACCACAGAAAAAACTTAGAGAAAAAAAACCTAACGGTTTTATCTATAAAATTTACGAGTTAATAAAGTATTATTGAACAAAACAAAAAGAAAATCTGGTAATATTAAGGCGTACATGAAAAAAATAGCCAAAGCACATTTTGATTCTATTTCCAGAAATGCTAAGATTTAAACGACCTATGTATCTTTATGTCTATTTGAAAAGGCTTATCAGAATTAATAAATATAGAGAATATTGAAATGTAATCACGAAAAGACGATTCATTTGGACGTTTGATATCAGATTTGTAACAATTCTAAATATCGAAAGGAGGTACCACCACGTATAATTAAGAGACAACGAAGGAGGCGGCTCAAGAAATTTAATACTGACCAATTATGAACGGTCACAAGTCATCGGCTATCTATTTAGGTCGCAGATGCGGCATTGTCAATAGAAATTTCGATCAAACATTGACAAATGTGACTCATTAAAATTGGTCCGCAGTACATATTTTGAAAATATATACATTTCAATTATTATTTTATTCGAAACTAGCTACCCGCCCGGCTTCGCTTGTACTAACAAATAAATTGACATCAAATCTTCCCTTTAATAAACGACCAGGTGCAACAAGTAAAGGAATAAAGTGACAAATCAAAAGAATATCAATTTGTCAATCTTCATTATCTGTCTCATCCACTCATTCACTTTTTCATATGGTCATTTTTTAAGCCAAACGTTTCACTTTTATGTACGACATTTTCTTATATACAAACCTTGTCCTGACAATTAGAAACATAGCAAACAAAGAGTTCAATAGATCAATCTAAAATACTTTATTAAATTTAAACCCTGAGAAGGCGCTTAGGAACTTCTAAGCTACCACTGGTTCGGAAAACAACTCACTCATCGAGAAGAATCGGCAAGAAACTCGATCTGGTTTATCTATTCCCGATACATATTTTTACAAACATAAATGGTTAAATTCGTTTTTGGTGGATACACAGAGATTATCGTCATTTCCAGACGTATCAATCGTTCACATATTGACCTATACCCTTTAGATATCAACACCCGCTTTTTATTAACCACATAGGTTTTTAAGTGATAAGCTTAGATACATTCGGCAACTGATTTTTATTTATATTGATCTTCCTTCTTGATCGATTGAAAACGCAAATTACTGAGCGATGAAGGAACAGCGTGACGGAACTTGTATATAAAACAATACGGAAGCGTGATTAACTCTGTCAATGGAATTAGGTTACTGCAAAAGTTTTACGAGCAGTAGTAAATTATTGAACGCTTTGGCATCCACACATGCTTCGGATATCGCGTGTAAGAATAAGTCATGAAAGATACGGACATGAATTGACAATTTGATATCTGCGAATGAAAAAAAAGTATGTGGTATCTAAAAGATAACATACCAGTCTAGTATATTTTTTCCTCTGTTTGTGAACAGATTTTTGAAGTAATACTCCTTTTGTCGCGTTTGGGAAAAATGATGAGATTTGTGTTTTACGATGTCTGCGCACGTCGACGCCTAAAAGCAACACCATGAAGTTGGTCAGTCATTGTCTGTCAAGTTTTCGTGAAAAGTGATAACTATATTTAAGGTAGTTATTAAAATATATATGAATCTACAACGTGTGTTTTATATCAGTGAAGAAAAAAAAATACATTTCAAAAAAAAGTATTAAACGACTTAAAAAAAAAAAAAAAAACAAAAAGGAAAAAAAAAAAGGAAAAAAAAAAATTAATAAAATAACCAAAAAAAAAAAAAAAAATAAATATGTGTGCTACTAAGATTATGGAAGTGGGACCAAACAAAAATTAAAATTTTTAAGAAAAAAATATTAAAAAGAAGAATAAAAATTTAACTAATAGATATATGATTTTGGGTCGAACAAATTTCAAAAAATCTTAAGAAACACACATATTTATATTTTTTATTTATTGTAATAAATAAATTATTTTTTTTTTTTTTGTTTTTTTTTTTTATGTTAATATTTTTTAAAATTATATTTTATTTTTTTTTTTAAAAAAAATAATTTTAAAAGGGACCATTAAAAAAAAATATAAAATTTTGGATGTTTTTATTAATATAAAATAAGAAGAAAGAAAAAAAAAATAAAAAATAAATAACATATACTCTAACAACAACCAAAAACAAAACACAAAAAAAAAAAAATAAAAAAAAAATAATAATAAAAAAAAAAAAAAAAAAAAAAAAAAAAAAAAAAAAAAATTTTTTTAAGGAAAAAAGGGGAGATGGGGAAAATAAGGCGGCGGAAAAGAGAAAAAGGAAAAGAAAGAAAAGAGATGAAGAAAAAAAAAAAGAGAGAAATTTTTATAAATATTTTCAATATAACACATAAAAAAAAAACAAAAAAAAAAAAAAATCAAAAAAATAAAAAAAAAAACAAATAAAAAAAAAAAAAAAAAAAAAAGAAATGGAGAAGAGAGATTGTATTTTTTTTTATTACTTAAACACTATACATGTGCACTTGTATGCCGTTGTCGGAACTGGACAAAATTAAAATGGGACCACACGGGAAGCACCAGCTTTAAAAAAAAAAAAGAATCATCAAAATCGGTTCACCAAGCCCAAAGTAATGAGGAAATAAAAAAAAAAAAAAAAAAAAAAAAAGAAAAAATGATAACCACCTCCTTCTTAAGAAGGAAGAAAAAAAAAAAAATGATTATAAATTATAGGTGCTTTGTGGTTTAATTTTGGTATTATAGTAGTGAATGACTTAATACACACTCACATATTCCACTTCCTTTTGGTATCTTACTCCCTCCTGTACACAGATACATAGAAAATTAATTTTAAAGCCTCTTAAAATGATTATATTCTTATAATTAAAAGGCTATCAATTGCATTTAATGACTTTTTTAAGCTAAACAAGTATAACTTCTTATGTGCGTGCTCACTGTACGTACATTTTTTTCTTTATATTATTTTTCTTATTTGGTAGTTATTGATGAGCTTCGATGCCTACAGTCGACGAGTCGAAATCTTTATTTATAAGCTGCGATTTGTCATACTTCACGCTTCTTATGCCTACAATATATTTTTTCAATACTCAGTACATTTTTTACCATTTGGGAAAAAATATATACACTGGCAAAAATACCTTAAGAATATTGAACTTGAGACTAAACTAAATAAACTTGAATTGTAAATTATGGCCGAAATGGACAACCACTAGTAATTTGCATTATTTAAGTATCTATTATGAATGTTTATTTCAGTTGAATATTTGTACAATTTATGCGTTCTGTTGTTTATGGCTTTATCGTAGATGGTAGTGAACCAAATCATCGAAGACTGACTGGGATGTGACTGTCTGTTAGTACAGTTGATTCGCTACTAATTGATCAACTCCAATTTTAATGGTTCATATACGATCTATATTTTTTAACATTTTCCGTTTTCATACACCTAAAATAAGTATAAATTTTGACGGTAATCATATTTATAGTTTTTCTTACTATGCTCTTCTAATCTTATCTTCTCTTAATCTTAAAATCTTAAAAAAAAGCACAAAAACTTATGAACGACTAAAATTGTACTAAAGTCATTTTGAAATGTAACGACACAGTTGCAAGAACACATCTACAGACGCTTTTAAGCAAATCATCAACCCGATAGTGGTAGCTAACTAGGCACACATTATAAAAAGCTATTCCATAATTTCCATCGATCAGGGCAATATCCAAACTGAACTGTGAGTCACAGTGATGTAAATGCATTCATAACGTTTATTCTGTAACATTGAGAGAATAGAACACGCAGAGAAAACAGTATTTTTCCCTCACAAATTCAATTTCCCACGAAAGTGCACATACATTTTCATTAGAAATAGATTCCATTACCTTGAACACCTTATATTTTGTGAGGAAAAAAAAATGATTGGACACGATCAGGTGCGCTGGCCAAAGTGTTTCCCACAAACAAGTATATTTATAAGAAAACAGTTACACACCTACGGAATACGGAATAAACAGGGCATCCTATCCCGAATGATCTCTGTTACGGGAAGGTAGGCAGTAAACTTACCTCGGTTAGGTCCGGGGGCTTTAATTTTATGGAACTTTTTGGATATAGGAGATTGTGGTATCGTTTTTTTTATGCGCCGGCCTCCGCAGAACGACTGCACTTCGCCGAATAGTATAGGGAAACTGTATTAATAAGGATCACAATCGTCGAGAAATGAGAATTCCGTTATTAGACTTAGTCTGGTTTACGAAGTCAGTCAAAGGAAATATTGGACTTTAAGTATATATATCTTCAGAAGCGAGTTACTAAAGATGAGTTAACTACGAAAATCTTACGCAATTATATACATTTCTAATTTGAACCCGTCCTTTTTGTACCTCATTTGGTGAATTTCAGTAAGACGTAGTAGTAGTAGTTGCGGGGTGGTAGGGTGTCTGTACCCGACTGGATCGCGACCACCGTACACCAGGTGGAACACCCGCCATAGTGGCACGTTTAGGCGTGTCGCGTTCCGGGATCAGCCGGTGTATATCCAGCAACAGAGGGGGCTACAGTAAAAAAAAAAAAAAAAAGACGTGGCGTGCTCGTCATCATGGCACAAATCGTGGCATTAAACAATATATTTAAAAAAAACTGAAATCCGTGTGGGACGCCTGGCAAACGTGAAAATGTAAATTATTTTGCACTGTTAATATGCATAAAAGTATCGTTTACGACAAGAAATAAATATGCCACATGCAAAAATAAAATATTAAGAATTTATTCAAGAGAAAGACGACAGTTTATCTAATAAACATTTATATTCATCAAATACATGCGATCAAAATCATAGAGCATGACGATGCAGGTGGTACAGGGACCTGTGTAAATGAAATACACATATTTTGTATTGCGCTTTTACAGACCATAATATGTTTGATTAATTAACAAACTGTATATAATTATTACTTGCGAGCGCCATTGCATGTGAAAACCAGACTAAAGTTATTTTTTATCTTTAGTTTTGGCAACCAATCTTTTAGATTATTACTGCCATTGTCGAGCAGTTAATAGTATTACAAGTTCTTCTTCTAGTTTATTTTTGGCAACCAGTTTTCTAGTAGACTATTACTGCCATTGTCAAGTGAGTATCGATATTACAAGTTTCTTGATATAATTACAATGAACTAACAAGATGGTGGTCATCTTGTTAGAACTTTCCATGGAGGCATTTCAGAATTCATGGTCCGTGGTAAATGATTCAGACTATAATTGGTTTAAAAATCCAATAAATAATACATTTATTTTAGTTTTTACTTCCGTCGGCAGTCCTTATGACCGTCTCAACATTTTTTAAGGACGCTAATGATCAGACAGACAAAGATATATACCGTTTTATAATAAATATTTATCCCTGATAATTGTAGAAGTACTTCAAATAAATTACTGATTGTGTTATAAATCAAAATTATAATAAAAGCTTTAATGTTTTCTCGGAGTTACGTAAATCATGTTTCGTTGTTATACTGCAGCTGTAGGAGACGATATGGAACCCATTCCTTCGAAATCCCACCGGGTTCGAATTACACAGACGTCTCATTCAGCAGTCGCTCGACTGTTTTTATAATGGTTTTCCTTCCGAGAACAGAAGGTATTACACAAAACATCGCTCGCTCTTCAATTACACAGTTCAAATAACGTACTCATTTAAACGAAGTTTTAAACACTCACTGAATTATGAATACATATAACATACAATTACACTGTGTTCATTTTGATACCTACTCATCAGCCCGTAAGACTCACTCTACAGGGCCATAAGCCTCTTCCCCTAGGAAGGTATGGGCATAATCGCAACGCCAGCCCAGGACGTATTGGCGATTTCAAACTCTGAGAAAGACACAGTTGTATGTTTTCTCACATACAAGAGTACTACAAGAACATTTCTCAGGTTCAGGTTTCCTCACGATGTGTTCCTTCACCAGCCGATAATGTTACCAATTTAAATTAGTAAACGTACGCGAACTCCGAAAAATTCCTTCCACAACTTGAACGAATGACGTGTCATAAGTTTCCTAGTGACTTAGACACGCAATATCCAAATTTTTGTAACTTTGACATTACAGTTCGCCAAGTACAAAGAAATTTCTAAAGTCTTAGAGTATACTTATATTGTTTTGGTTATGCGTAATTTTTATTATATTATATTTTCTAAGATACACATTAAAATGATATGCTGTAAAAGACGATCTTGATCTACTTAAATACTTAAGGTAACTAATGTATTTATTATGATGGGCCAAAAAAAATCGTCAATTTTTTTTAAAACTTTATACTCTGAAAAATAGGTTCCTAAGATTAGCGCGTTCAACCAAACAAATAAGCTTTATAATATTAATATAGATTTACTACTCTCCTCGCGTACTTACCTCGAGCCGTCATTCAAATTATAATAACTTTTGATATAGTGTACCAATTTTAATAAAACAAAAAGACTAAGTTACTCCCGAAGGTATGCTTTATGATTTGAGGTTTTATTGTGAACCCTGTATTTTAGCAGTGATACGTGTTCATACAAACAGACAGACACACAGACGTTTTCAAAAATGATTGAAATGTATTCTATTACTTATTCCTAGACACGTGCAACAATTTTTTTCACGAAAATCAAAAAAGTACAGACACGTTACATTTACATTCTTATTATATGTATAGAAGATAAACTTTTGTGAAGTTTTAAGAACTACCATTTTATTAGCACTATAAAAGACTAGAATATTTGTAAGCAATTTTGTTTGCTGAACATAAAATACACTGTAAGATAATAAACAGTGAAAACGAAGAAACAGCTCACAATTAATTAAAATGAAACACATATATAGTTCTCACGAAGCAGCAATACCAGCTTAACAAGAACAAAATCACGGGCACAAGCTAGTTATAACCAAAACACCTTTATCCCACAAATTCAGAATGTGAGATCCATTGTCATCATAAATCCGAGATGGTAATGTTGTGACGGCGGCGCGGCGGCACGTAATCCACAAGGTCGGTGCTGTGAAAAGCCGACAATGGCCTAGTAGACGTCGTTTAGAATATCATGAATAATCTAGTCCGACCGTTACACTTCAATTAGAAACAACGATTAAGGGTAATGCTCCTCAGCTGGCACGAGAGATACAGATTTAAAGTTTCCAAAACTTACTTGGTTATAAATAAAATACAGAGGTCTGCAGTTGTGCGCGCATCACTCAAAAACTAACGGACAGATTTTCGATCATTTTATTTTGTTTTACTTCTTTGACACTCGGTCTTTCTTTTTTAAAAATATCACGTAACTTTATCTATCTATACATATAATAAAAATGAAGTGCCTGTATGTAATATCAAAATTTTTTTTTTCTGATTGGGTACGAGAGTATACACGCTACTGATAACAAAAATGTAATTTTTAAAATTTTTGTCGGTCTGTCTGTCTGTCTGTTTGTTCCGGGTAATCTCCGAAACGGCTGGACTGATTTTGACGGGAATTTCACTCGCAGATAGCTGAAATTACAGCGGGTTACTTAGGCTACTCTAAATTAGACTAGCTATTAATCGCGGCTTTGTCTGCAATGCTATCTCCAAAACGGTTGGACCTATTTTTATGGGACTTTTACCGACAGGTCGCTAACCTTATACGTAGGAATTTAGTTTAGACTAGCTGTTAACCGTGGCTTCGCCCATAGTACTTTCTCCAAAACGCTTAGACCGATTTTCACAGGACTTTCACTGGCAGATAGCGCACCTTATAAAAAGTAATTTAATTTATTTTAATTTAGACTAGCTGTTAACCGTGTCTTCGCCCGCTGTGCTGTTACCAAAACGGTTAGACCGATTTTCACGGGACTTTCACTGGTAGATAGCGAACCTTATAAAAGTATTTGAGGTTATTCTATTTTAGACTAGCTGTTACCCGTGTCTTTGTCTGCATGAAATTTAGCAAGATTTCAACTTATTCTTTATATTTAATAAGAGAAATAATTATCAGCTTATTGTTTACAATTCAACTTTATAATTATTAATAACTTTAATGATATAAAGGTCTTCCTTTTTTTTTTTTTTTTGAAATTAATAATGTTATAAACTGGGAAAGATTTTAAAATTTACACAGAAAAAAAAAGGTCTTCCTAATAGGATCTTTGATTATAAACGTATTCCGTAAAGAGTTCCATAATTCACTTTCATGCGGAACAGATAAGCGTTTATTTTTTGTATAGTCACAAAATCTTAATTATAATGGCAATGTATATTAAATGTAATGTTAATGTAAATCTTTATAATAATATTTTAAGTTATTGTTTCATTAGTTCCTTATACAGTGTAAATGAACACTAAGGTAGTTAGTTATATTGTGGATTAAGGTTCCAAATATGTTGCTGATGACAAACCTCATTTGATACGCTGTTATTATTTATATATCTAATGTACACGTTATATATTACTGTAAGTGGCGTGCGTGTCGTACTTACAATTGCTTTTAAAGAGCATTTCTATAATGGTACATAATCTCACAATTTTATAATTTTTTATTACGATTAAAAAAAAAACGCGTGCAGAGCTGCGAGTACAGCTAGTATAGTAATATAGTTCAAATAGTAAATTAAAGAAATTCAAATACCCAACCGTAACTCCTTACAACCAATGTGTTAAAACTGGTTTTTGTATTCCGACGCAATGCGACATCAAAGCACATTATTTCTAAATTCCCACCACTTTAAGACAGACTAATTTACAGTACCCAGTATTTAATTAGGCTCGTCATTGAGTAGACCGAGACGTCCGGCTAAAATCGGCTTACTTCGATTTTGTAAAGCGCTCTCTCTATCGCACACCGCGATGACTTCGATAGACAAAGATAACGCAGTACGAAACCTAACTTTCCCGCCTACCTTTGTCATTCCCCGCCGACGTGCCAAATCAAAAGCCGGGTACTGTACGTTACTCGTAAGTACGCAATTCACCTCTAGCATCGTATTTTTGTATAGTATTAAAACATATCTGACAAAAAAGGACATTTCACACCGACTGTGAAATAAAAAAGAAATTACGCCTAAAAAACTTATCCGCACAATAAACCGTCTGTGACGTGCGGTTTATGAAACGAAACTGTGAACGAAAAAAAACGAAGAGGACATTGCGAAATACCCATTATTCGAGATTATATCGGAGTTCGCAAAGGTTTACGAGATATTTTTCCATTTTTTCCTTCCGCCGCGGGGACACCTAACTTGATTACGCTGTGTTTTTTAAAAGATAGAGATAAAACGTGGCTTTTAAAGTGATTATGATTAAAGAGCTCCTTAATGCGCCGTGGTACGTCCCTGTTCCCACGGCCTACGGTAACGAGCCGGTTAAATATGGTCTCCATTTTCTAAACAACAAAATAATTGGATTTCTTATTAGATCTCAGGGATGAGTCTTTTTATAGCGATTTTATTTCTGTCTTCGTTCAGATTTTTGCGAAATACCAACAAAAATTCGACAAAGCTACAGCAAAATCCCTAGGAACATTATACAAATACACTTCAACAAATATGTCGTTTTATTTTAAAATGAGGTAATACCAATTTTAATTGTTCATATAATATGTTTTTTTATTTCCAGATTTTATACACTGAGAACGAAGTATTCAAATTTTGCCATCCATAGTTTATTTTTTATGATTTACATATTTAACATGTACAAAATTATAAAATTTTGCAAAATAACGTTAAATATTAGGAACGGCTAAAATTGGATCTACCTCATTTTGAAATATAGCGACACAAATATTACTTCACTCATTGCTATAATATTATTATGTAATACAATCTCATCACATCATCATGAGATCAGCCTGTAATAAAGCCCACAGGACTGTGGAGCTCTTCCCGAAGGAAAGTATGGGTATAATCTACCAAACCCCGGCGTATTAGCGATTTCAAACACCAAGAAATCAACAGTTCTACATTTTTCCACACACAACGGTATTACAAGCAGATTTCTCAGATTTAGGTTTCCTCACCATGTTTTCCTGCACCGTCAGCCGATAGTGTTACCAATTTAACATTAGTAAATGTACACAATTTCCGAAAAATTCATTGGTATATGTCGGAGTTCGTCCTTGCTAATATCGAATTGACATTCTACCGGTTAAACTAATCGCGACAAGCAGGGACTTTTACAATCACAATCTGATAATGTAGGCGCAAGAATTTTAATATTGGATTGTTACATTCCCATACGAACAGCCTTTCTTAAGAAGAGCATTCAAAAGCGATTTAGCAAAAGGAATTGCAAATAGCCACCGTAATGATGTATTTCGTAAGCGCAAAATTCATGAACGTCTACTTAGCCATGATAAAACCTTAAGACAACAACAACGTTATTGCCAATGCATACGTAAAACTAAAATAATCCTGCAAGTAAGTTTGTATGTATTCCTTACACATTATGCAACAATAACGGCTAAAAAATAACTAAATTTTGAACTGATATGACTATGAGTTATGTATCAACATACATAATCTAAATTTGCGATCTTCAAACCGACATTCAGATATTCATATAGTATTGCTTTGCTCTCATAAAACATGTAATTTTAGTGCACGGGTGTTTCAGCAACAATTACAAAATCGCCAAAATCGGTAGTACTGTAAAATACTTATAAGATGTTTAACGGAATTGTTTATTAATTAATAGTTTGTTGACAAAAAACCGTAGGACCGGCTGTCACAGATATCTCGTAGATGGCGCCTCGCAGATGCTTTATCATAACTTTAATTCAACATGTAATAACTGAACCCCAGCAACGCGTGTCCGGGTCAGCTGGTAGTTTACAGATAGCAATATAGGCACGTCCGCTATAGTACGTTAAAAGACAGAATATGTATAAAACAGATCTTCGTTGTTATTTTACCTACTCTCCGAAGACATCTAACGAGATTATTTGTCAGAATATCCACTGATTTGTCTTCGAATACGACGAGGGGTAAATACGCGTTTTACGACGCGACAACGCCTGTATCAACAATATTGTCGAACCGGGATCGAGTCCATTGTGTGTTTACTTTCCAAATATACACTCTTGTTTCCGTGTCATTGTTTTTAAATTGGTGTTTTGTTTGTGAAACATACAATAAATACTGTCTACGTTTCGCGATATTGTATCTGTGTTTGTTTTTATCACCTCGTAGATGCTGCCTAAGGCTTTGTACAATTAATTTTAAAAGAACACCCCACTTCTAAGGACTAAGTTAAAATACCTCGTATATCGGTAAATACGTTCGTAACGGAACACACTACCTACAGCTATAAATCTTCACAAGCAGTTAAACAACCTCTGGACTTCCCAAAACCTTAAGGGGAGTTTTTGCCAGGATCTTGGAATATCATGTAGTGGATTTTATATTTTATTGAAAATCGTGTTATTTGACTCTACATTTTGTAATATTGGTGGTGTCCTACCTAATATAGTTCGATTATCGTCCACAAGTGAAGAGGATGGCAAATAATACCGTGGAGCATGGATACCGACTTGCCAAAAAACTCCCTGGAAAGTTCTGACAAGAGGCCCATTGTCTTATTAGTTCATTGAAATGATCGCAAGAAACTTGTAATATCATTACCTAAGTACTTGACAATGGCAGTAATAATCTACTATAAGATTGGTTGCCAAAAATTAAATTAAATAAAATAATAAACGAAAACCATAAGGGTATAAGCTTCCTACAAACGAACGTAAACCTCATGATGCACTGGTGAACAGGCTGTGGGCAGCATAAGTTTTAAAAAAACGTATTTATTTATTACAGAATTTGAACAATTATAAATTATGTTAATATAAAATTATAACTGTAAAAAAATTGGCTAGATATTAAAAAACACAACCCGCCATTTTGAGATCTGAGCTTCAAAAAATCAGCCGAGAGGTTAAACAATTCTAATCTCAGGAACAACTGGCCCGATTATAAAAATTCTTTCAGTTTTTTCAAGTGTAGCATGTCCATTACGCCCTCCCACGACGTATTGACGATTTCAAACTCTGATAAATCCACAGTTCTATGTCTTCCCACGTACAGTATTACTGCAAGAACATTTCTCAGGTTCAGGTTTCCTTACGATATATTCCTTCAACGTTAGCCGATACTGTTACTAATTAAAATTAGTACGCGAAATCCGAAAAATTCATTGGTACATGCCGGGGTTCGAACCTGCGGACATCGGATTGATATTCCACCTGTCAAACCACTAGACCACTACGACTTTCACGACCGTATAACAATGGTTTTTGGTTATATAAAGCGTAGACACATCGCTTGGAAGAGGTTCCAATATGAAAAGCATGGCATTCAGTGAAACAATTGCACGTGACAGCCTTAACATTGTAGGACGCAAATTTTCTAACCCTCGTTTAGTTCAACTGCCAACCTTATAACTACTGAGTCCGGCAACTTAAAAAAATCGACATAGGTGACCTCAGATCAGCGTGAAAGGTCTATAACGTAAAGGTCACACGAAACCGACGTGAAAGATTGATAGCGGTGCGAAAGGCGAAGGCCTACCCGTACTTGTAGGAACGATATATCCTTTTTAGGCATATTAAGTAACCGCTTTTGCGTTACAACGCTCTTATAATTTTATTTTATTGTAAAACCACAGTGTGACATCATAGCACACCACAGTATAGTCTAAAAACAACGGCGACCATCGACAGATCCACAATTCATTGTCACGGACGGTAAGGCGGCCAGTAGGACACATTTTCCATAACTTAGTGCATTGTTATATGACGAACAATAAATGAATTCAGATATATTATTAATTCAAAACTTAACAGCAATAAATAGATCAGAAATAAAAAATATATAGTGGGTGCGCCATCCTCATCTGATCTGTAAAACAATGGAATATCTTCGACAAGTCTCAACCGATGTGCGTGTTTCAACGCGTTTTAGACACTTATTTTCAGTAGAATTTCACCTATGCATCGTTACACACCTAAAGAAATTCTCACCATGAACTTTTTGCATCGGTACTTTCAGGGCCCTGTGATGTCGAAAAAGGGCTACTGGCTGGCCACTAAGATCCCCGGATTTGACGCCACCGGACATCTTCTTGTGGAGACTTTTGAAGAGTAAAGTTTATGCCAACAGTCCGATGACCATTGAAGAGCTCAAAGACAATATCCGACCCGAAATGGCAGCGATATCGCCGTTGAGACGTTGGTCAATGTGATGGGAAATGCAAGGAAAAGAGCTCAATTGTGTATCAACAATAAAGGTGACTACGTGGTCGATATCGTTTTTGGAAAATACACAATAAATTGTAAAAGTGTCAGCTTTATGAATCAAAAAAGTTTCTCGGTAATCTATTGAGAATTGACAAAGTTATACGATTGTTTCACTGACCAGATACGGGTGGTGCACCCTGTACAGTGTACTATAATTATTTTCAAATCTAGAGTTATCTTTTTCTTTTTTGAAGCGAAAACTTCTTTGACTGCATTGAGTGATATTTCGCAGGGGAAAAACTTATGGGTGCTCGTCATCGGTGACCACGACATACTCGTGACGATTTCGCTTGCATCAGAATAGCGACGCGTTGTATAGCGGCCTGTGTACATGTAATATTGATATTTTGTATTGAACTTGTACACTAATCACATGTTTATTTAATTCATAATCTCTATATAATTATTGCTCCGAGTGCCAGTAGATGTGAAAACCACACTAATGTTAATAATTATGAATTATCAGATTATAATTGATTTAAAGTTCAAAAAATAACACAGATATTCCATTGTTTTGAATTTTTCTCTAGATGACGACTGCCTCGACTTAAAAAAAAAATTAGTACCCTAAAATTAAATTTAAATCATGTAAACAATCCTCCCACTACGTCTCTTGTGTCTTCTTAGGGCCTAAATTGAATAAAGTAATGTTTGATTTTGACATAGAAGTTGTTGTATATCTATAATAATATTATAAAGAGGTAAAGTTTGTGAATTTGTGAGGTTGTAGGTGGTAATCTCAGAACCTACTGGTCCGATTTTAAAAATTCTTTCAGTGTTATATAGCTCATTTATCGACGAAGGTTATAGGCTATATATCATCACGCTAAGACCAATAGGAGCGGAACACTAATGAAGAATTTTTCAAAATCGTTTTTTTTTCCTTTTGAGAGCTTCCACTGTGTTAGCGTTAGCCCTAAGTGACTATTCCACGCGGACGAAGTCGGGGGCAGAGGGTAGTTATTGTATAAAGCGGAAAAAGAGAACGATAGGCTTCTGTACGACTCGATTGCAGTACGTGGTTAACCCTGGGAATTTTGGGAATCAAGACTAATCTTTTACTCATTACGTTGTTACTCATTACCCGTATAGTATTAATATATTTGCCACCTAGATAATTGCCAAGGGTCTCGAGTACAGGCATTCCAGACAATTCTATACAAAATAAAAAAAATCATTCCAAACTTTTTACAAAAAAAAAAGTGTGAAAGATAACAAGTGTATCTTTTTGTAACAAAATCGGTAATCTATTTCTTAACGGTCTTTTTTATAGGTACAACCATAATATTACGGTTGACAAGTAGTGGTTCGGATAAAGTGGGATAGAACCCGGCTTAATGTTTCGTGTCTTATACAATCTAACGCTTAGGGGTGCTCCACGAAGAAAATAATACTACAAGCTAATATTATTGAAGTGTAAGCTTGTTTAGGCGCGTCGAGCGGTATTTTTGGCATGAGATACATTTATAATTTCGCGTCATGACATGCTACGTCGTACAACGTACGCATGACCGGTCGTATTGCGCTTGCCCGGTTTGCGTTAGCTTAACGACGTGTAGTATAGGGGCCTGTGTATAGGTAATATTGATATTTTAAAGCTCATCATACGTTTGATTGATTAATAGACTTTATAAAAATGTATATAATAATTGCTCCGAGTGCTAGTAGACATGAAAAACACACTAATATTAATCATTTCAATAAACAAATTCTGAAATTTTAATATTGACATTCACATTATAATTAAAATAAAAACTCAAAAGGGAACACATTTATTTCACTGTTTTGAGGTTTCATTTCTGTTGGCAGTCCTTACGACTGCTTCGATTTTTTTTATTAACTTTGATTCTGTGGTCACTTTGTATGTAACTAGTAAACAAGCGCAACTTCGTTCGCATAAATCTATTAAGCTAACCTCAGTTAAAATTTAAATGAAATGCATCAAATTAAAACATGCTGTATGTATTTTTGTGAAACATAAGTTATGTTGTTTGGTTCTAACGCGCGTGGTGTTTATTTGTTTTTCTTTTATTATTAAACCTTTCTTGCAGTTTTATACATGCTGTTCTAAAATAATTTTATAAAAATGTAATAATCTCTCGATAAAGATTTAGGGCATATGCATAAAAACTGCATATAACATTTGGTAATGTGACAATAAGCTTACATTTCTACATCAGTTTCTTACAATCGCCAAACGTTGTATAATATTTTAAAATTATAATTTCATAACACACAAATGATCAGATTTCTACTTCTTATTTTTTTCTACAATCTTACCCTTAAGCGAACCTTGTGACGGTATAGACATGTACAAATTTCAAAATGGCCCCCAATTCATAATCCGGCTTAGGGTCGAATCGAATTACATTAATTTCTGATCTGGCAACCCTACAGACAAAAGATATTAAAGGTCGCTGGAACCACAAACAAGTTAAAACAGATACTTCACTGAAGACGTAATAGTTTAAGGATTTTACTTCAAAATATCTAAAAACAGAACTGTAAAACTGTACTGTACTGAACGAAAAGTATAATTGTATACAAAAACACTTAAATAATTGCTTTACGATTCCAGTACAACAAACGAATATTAAACTACTGAGGTGTGAACTGTCTGTAGTGACTACTCTGTGACAAAAGTAAGTTATTGGTCCAATATCTACAACAAAGGAGCTCCGACAATGACCATACAGTAATGCCGGAGTCGTAGTACAATGGGTAATAAATAGTTCAGGGTAGGCAGTGACATGAAAAAATGTTGTACAAGTCGTTCCGACGACGGACAACTGTATGGAGTTTCATTTAATTTTTAGCTATACTGAGGCTTATTTATTTAGGTCTGTTTTCTTCGAACTGACAACGCTATTGGCCTAACGGGCCTTCACAGCTTCACCGGACTACTAAGGCGAGCGCATAAGACACTTCGCAGCTTGGCGACAAGCTCACGAGTGCCAGAGTTGCCTTGCAAGCAACACTGCGAAGCTGTCTAAGCTAAACTAAACTACCTATTCTTACATATAACAATTCGTGAGACACACGTCTGTATCGGCATGTGAGGCTCACGAACTCAAACCAAAACGAAATACATCGCATCTGACATCTAGGCTAACTAAACTAACCCAGTTCGAAAATTAGGGAAAAAATAAAACCCTTCCCCATCATATGTGTTATGATGCCTGCGAGTTATTTCGGTCAATTGATATGTCTCACCGTACAAGCCGATTTGAATCAAGTAATTTGGAAAAATCGTGCCCCAAAAAGCTATTTCAGCAGAACTCGCGAGTAGATAGATGCTAGTATAACCGAAAAATAAATGACCTTATAGGCAAGTTTTCATAGTATACAGAGGTAGCATTTTTTTGATTCGCTAAGTACTAATTTGTAACATATATTTCTCCGCCCCTACAGCGTTATTCTTGCGAGATATATAATTAGAGGGCGGGACTAACTTTCGAGTGCAACTGGCGTAACACATTCCTATACGCTTTGTAAATACCACAGCTAGAGTACTAAATCTAAAACCCCACACTAACTAGGTGAGCAGGTATACTATGCAGTAATTCGCTTAACTAACCCTGTTGGGATGGAACCCGGAACATCCGGCGAACTCCAGTGCCGAATTCATTATACTTTACCGCTGTAAGAGGCTTTCCTCTCACTTCCACTAGGATAAACGGGTGTTAGTGAACTGTGCAAAGAAAAGAACCGAAAGGGAGTCATGTGAAGAACAGTTTAAGTTTTCAAAATATGGCTGTACAGCATTACGGTAGAATCTTGTTCCAATTATGCCATGGGGTTGTGTGATCTGGCAGTACTATCTAATTCAACGACTCACCTCATATGAACCAAGAAAAGATAAGGTATATTGGAGGTGATATGTTTATCAGAATGAGAACCCCTAAAAAGGAAATAAAACGACGACGAATGTGTTAGATTTAAGGCTACCAAGTAAATTCAAGCATGATTTTAATAAGAATTAAGAGTATGAAGCTGTAATAAGCCACACGTAATTCTACAGCAGAGCGGTTCTTGCGCGACTGTGTTACCGCCCGAAGAATATTATTGGCAATGTGCAACGGCACACAAGACTTCATAACTTACTTCAAGAGTTTTTGACAGAAAAATAGTTTGTCATATAGTGCCTTTATTTTTATCTATAATCTTGCTTTATTCGATACTTATTTTTTTGATATTGGTGGTATCATGCGTAACATAGTTTGGTTATTGTCTACAAGTAAAGTGGATGGGAAAAAATAATGCATGGAAAATAAATTATGATGTCCCAAAAACACCCTGGAAAGTTGTAGCGAAAAAGTTACCTTTACAATACTGAAGTCTGAAGTCACAGAGTGAAGACACTCTAAATTACACAATTGGTGTTGTCGATATTAATCCTTACTAGTCTTAAAAATATTATAAATACGAATCGTAGCTTATTGTTAGTTAGAATCTTTAACTACGGAACCCATCATCAAGTAATTTTACATACACATTGTCAGGAAAACATAAAAAGGCATAGATTACGTTTTTTTTTATACAGAAAAAAGAGCTATTTCCAGAAAAAAAAATTCAAGTCTAGCAAAAGCAGGGAGAGAGGGAACAACTTATTTCAGGACGGCGGTCCACTTATTAATTAGTAATATACCTACAGTTACTTACACGCTGTCAATAATTTTATCTATCAATTAAAAATAACAAGAGTTTACATATAATGAAAAATCTATTGTACAGCGACTGTTCAATAAGATTGTCTATAAGCGATATCTCAAGAATTATTCAATTTTTAATCCCTTATTTTACTGCACGGACGGAGCAGGTTTTTAAGCGATGGTGTCGCTGCTATTGCCATTTTGTGTTGTTGATTTGAATCCTATATAAGATAATCGTATAATTCACAAATCATTATTCTATGTATTTGGAGTTCTTGTGGGCCTTTATTGCATGTATGTGGCGATGCTTGGGACACTGGTCTTTAATAATAATAGCGCTTTTAGGGAATTAGTCTTCGAAGATATCTTACTGTTTACATACTAGGGTGTCAGTTATTTAACAAGTTGGCTTTTTTGGCTTGGGTATCATACAAATCGTTGGTTTACAGCCTAAAAACATTTAAAAAAACAGAAGAGACATTCTGATGCCATTTAATCGTGCCTAAATTACGATAGTTTTCCTTTGGTGCGGTTGTTTCACTTTTTAGATATAAATTTTTACCTTGCCTGTTTTATTGAATAATTTACCAAATATTATTATTTTTTTATCTACTATGATCCCACGTGGTGGAGAAAGTTTTGATATGGGCATGAAAATTTTAATTTGTTTATTTTCTTTATAGAGTGGGAACTGTATCGTCATTTAGGCACGGTTAAATGGCATCGGTTTTTTTCTTCAATGTTTTAGTCTATAAACTAATGGTTTGAACTATACCCAAGTCAAAAACCAACTTGGCAAATGACGGACACCCTATTTATTACACGCCTTGTATAATGCTTTTTTTTTCGAACTGACTACGTTATTGACCTACCAAGGTTTTAATAGCTTCACCGGACTACTGTTGTATAATGCTTCTATCACTTCATGCATTATCATCAGTCAGATCATAAGTGGCTGAGTATTTTATCATAAATGACCGGCTTCCTTTACGAGCATTTCGCCATCGATCATTACCTAGTATCGGTTTATATTACAATTAGGCAGTTCTCGGTAATCACTGGGTAGATCGTCAAGGTCGGCATAAGCAAAACGGCAGCGCGCAGACACTTACAAATTCACCGCAGATCGTTGTGAATCACCGCGTAGCTTGTTAATATTCCCAGCTCACAAAACAACGCGTGTTACGTGTTACCCTGCTTACCAATTTCTACTAAAAGTTAACGAGTTACCGACTTTTAATATTGCTACTCAGAATGTTTACGTTACAATATTAATAGAAAATAAAATCGAGGCAATCATAGGGACTGCCGACAGAAGTGAAAACTCAAAACAATGAAATGAATATGTTCTATTTTGAATTTTCATATTAAGCATTTGTTGTTTTCATATCTATTTGCACTCGGAGCAATAATTATATACATATTTATAAAGTCTATTAATCAATCAAACGTATGATGAGCTGCAAAATATCAATATTACATGTACACAGGTCCGTACACTACGCGTCGCTAGTCTGGCGCAAGTCGCGTAAGCGCAATATGGCGGGTCATGTTTACGTAGCATGTTATCACGCGAAATTGTAAATTTATCTCCTGACAAAAATACCGCTCAACGAGCCTAAAGAAGTTTTCACTTCAAATATATATATATATTTCTGGATTAAAATTGGATAGGTTTTTTCTTTATATTTATTTAGTCTTCATAAGTACGAAGATATGTAGGGTTCATTATTTTTCTAGTGATTCTTGTCATTTTACCTCAACCTTTCTGCAATATATTGAAAGTAGACACAATTTAAAGGCAACGTTTTTGTTATATAATTATGTGGGGCACGTGCGGAATAGTAAATGCGAAGTTTGCCATCAAGAAGATGTTTACCATATTGTAATGAAATGTGTCCGGGGTGATTCTCAAAGACGACGAATATTTAAGGATATTTATAGTACATACGTTTGTAATCAAATATTGTCACGCCCGGATCGGAAGAAGCCAAATCACTCTATAATATGGTAGACGTCCGTATAAGTAAAGAAAGTGATTGTAAGGTTCTGTTTTTTAATGTATTTTTTATTAAAGATGTTTATTTGATTATTCTTTCTTGTATGGATAACGGTAGCGTGTAACAAACCCTCGACAAAAATAAAGGATAAAAACACTTATACCAAATCTAAAATTAAAAGTTGTGAGACAATAGTACAATAAAAGTTAAAACCTAACCAATTAAAACTAATCTAAGAGTTATGCTAAGAGATGTGACTACCGTTCGAAGTCTGAACGAATAGTATCTTCAAACCTGGATTCGATACATGAGGTGGTTCTCACTATCCCACGATAGTAACGAGTCCCCAATTCCTCGTATTGTAGCGTCGCGCTGCAGGTGGCCGATGTGTCGCAATGGTTATACGTAAATGTGACTTATATTGTAACTTAGCTGTTTCCGTGTAGTATAACAGTATAACATAGGAATATTAAATATTTAGAAATAAAACAAACCGTTTAATGTAAGCTTTACTTAAACTTTAGAAATAATTTTATTTTAATTAGTTCACTCGAGCGGGGTTCGCTCAAGCGTTATGGATCTCATACGGGTCTTCACACATAAAACACTGAAATTAACATTGTGTCTAATTAAAAGTTAGCCAAGTGCCCGTAAAAACAAAGATAACAAAGAAACAAATTCAGCATCTTTGTTTCGACCATTGGTATTTATATCCTTACTAATATTATAATTGAAAATGTAAGTTTGTTTGTTACGCTTTCATGAATTAACTACACAACAGATCATCATGAAATTTTGCATACACGTTGTGAGGGGTACAGAAAAAGGCATAAGGTAATTATCATCAAGAAAAAATCATCATCATCATCAACCTGTAAAAGACCCACTGTAGGGCCATTTCCTACTTTCCAAACGAAAATATGAGCATAATCACCACGCCAGCCCACGACGTATCGGCTATTCCACCGGTCAAACCACTACACCACCACGGTTTTTTTATCCACAAAGAGAAAAAATAGGTACTTTTAATCTTAAGTTAGCGAACAAAAACGAATCTTTATGTATATAATTATTCTGTCCGTGTGTATGTGACTGAACTCCTCCTAAACGGCTGGACAGATTTTGACGAAATTTTTTGTGTGCTTTCAGGTGGATTGAAGAATGGTTTAGATTTACAACTGGACCCCGTAGGTGGCGCTGCGGTTGAATTTTAGGATTTTTTTTATTATCAAGGCTGGCCAACGTACGCCGTGCCCGCCAGTATAATATAAAATAATTAGCGCGTACCTTCAAATTTCACTCACTAGTTAGCGGCATATAAATTTTATACCTTTTGTGGAACACTTTACACAAAGATACTTTTCCTTCAATATTTTTTAATCCAGGAATCTTGCCGTTTTACTTACCGCTGCACTGATGATGTACCATCGTTTGTTGGTATGTGATTATCTGTATCTACATAGAATGTGTACAAAAGCCACTAGTGCCACCCTATCAAAGCCCGGCACCCACTTACTTAGCTAACAAACTCCACATAAATTCTGATTCAGGTAAATTACTACACAGGGTGAACTTAAGCCGTAAAGTAAATTGATAAAACTAGTTAAGTCGTGTAAGTAAACGGTACGACGCGACGCTGCCGAATAAGTGAGCGAATTACATTAACTTGAAACTTTACTGTGTTCCCATTTAGCGTACATAAATGATGTAAAGAACGACTATGCTTATCTCTATACATTTCATCCTTTTTAAATTTAAAAAGAGGTCGTAATTTCTATTACCCTTTGGATCCAATTTGTACTAATATTATGGAGATTGTATTTTTGTTTGTTTAAACGCGCTTACATCTGAAACTACTAGTGACATTTCAAAATTCCTTTTTGTATTTTACAATCTATTTAGCAAGGAAGCTTAAGGAAGAAACTTTAGGGTATTTAGGAGCGGAGTAATTTCCATGCAAATGATAGGTCTGAATGTACGTTTAAAGAAAAAATAAACATTTCGTCCTGCTTAAATTTAATAAGTGGTTGTAATTTCTATTACTCTTTGGATCTAATCTTTACTAATATTATGGAACTCATGAGATTGTATTTTTGATTGTTTGAAAGCGCTTAGATGTGAAATTAGTACAATCGAAAAATCCTTTTTGTATTTTACAGTCTATTTATTAAAGAAATTTAGAAATTATCTATCATCACAGTGCAAACTTTAGGCGCGGAATAATCGCTATACAAATGATAGGTCAAAATGTATGCGAGACGGGAAAAATTAAACGCAAATAAGACTGTTGTGCACAGTTTTTTTTAATAAAACAAGAACTCGGAATTAATAATTTAATTTCAATAGTCAATAAATGAGAGCTGTAATGTTTGCCAGACGCCTTTATACTATGAACTACACTTATAGAAGTATGCCAACCCTAATAAGTTTTATATTTGAAACTACGAAGTATGACGTTAAATGGATATAGGGTACTTCTACAAAATCAAATCAAATCAAAAATACTTTATTCAGTTTAGGCCCTAATAAGGCACTTATGAACGTCAAAGAATACCACCGGTTCGGAAAACAACCCAGTCATCGAGAAGAACCGGCAAGAAACTCGATCGGGTACATTTTTTTAACATATATTTCCAATACATCATACAATGCTTTTAGTGGATGCACAGAGAGTAGTCAAATCCAAACATCACTATCATTCACATACTGATCCACTCTATAATATCCTTTTGAAAAAAGACCAAAGAAGGTATGTATGGACGAAGGGGAGTGGATAGAAACAACGGTATTGTGTCTTAGGTAGGAAAAGGTGTAGCCAATGATATTATAACTATATAGAGACGTCATAAGCTCTTCGACAGTCCCTTGTTAAAACTTGGCTAGTTAGCTTATTTTTGACGACTGCCCCGTCAATCCGCCCGTATCTAAGCAACATCGTATGTGTGCGTTATCGTGCCATTTATTTTGTCAAAACAACATGTAGGCAACGTATCTTTAGTTATAATATCGTTGGATGTAGCTCCATGTCTCGAGTATGTCATCCTCTTTAGCAGACTGGCCAAGGCTGGAAATGTCGTTCAAACAATTATAAATATGGAGTTAAATATAAGCAGGCTAAGCTCCTACACTGGTGACTCCAAGATACCTACAGGGGTAGGAAGAGGAAGAGGTCAACCAACGAGAAATATTTGAAGAAGTCAACCAACAAAAAATATTTGTAACGAAAATTTTACGTGTGTAAATTAAACGCAAAAACCGTCTGTAACAAAAACAGTCGAGGCAGTCATAAGGACTGCCGATAGTAGTGAAAACTCAAAACAATAAAATGACTGTGTTTTCTTTTGAATTTTTAAATTAATTATAGATTGAATGAAAATATTTAAATTTTATAATTTGTATAAATTGCAACTATTAACATTAGTATGATTTCCACATCTACTGGCACTCCGAACAATAATTATATATATTTTTGTAAAGTCTATTAATCAATCAAACGTATGATGAGCTACAAAATATCAATATTACATGAACACAGGCCGCTATACTACGCGTCGCTAGTCTGACGCAAGCCGCGCAAATTCAATACGGTCGGTCACACTTACTAGCATGTCATAACGCGAAATTATAAATTAACCTCCTGCCAAAAATACCGTTGAACGCGCCGAAAGAAGTCTTCACTTCAAAAAATTGACACGATGTGTCAATAATAACAATAACTAACTGGGATACTAGCTCTGTGTGCGAGAATTACAGATTCGCGACCGAGTCGAGCAAGAACGCTTTACCAAGCTAAAATTCTCTAAATAAGCCAGTCGACAACTGCGAGCTGACCCGGCGACGAATTATACGGAATTATGTAATTCTATTTTAAGCCACTCAGTAAAACTTACATGCTGAGATTTTCACTATTCCTTTACCTGAAAACAAAAAATTATTTATCAATTATTGTACTAGTAACATACATATACTGTCATGTGGGGAGTATATAAAAACTAGCGCACCCGGCGGACGTTGTCCTGCCTTGATAATAAAAAAAATCCTAAAAGTCAACCGCAACGCCACCTACCGGGTCCAATTGTGAATCTAAAACATTTTTCAATCCATCTGGAAAACACACAAAAAATTTCATCAAAATCTGTCCAACCGTTTAGGCGGAGTTCAGACACACACACGGACAAAAAAATTATAGGTGTATATCTAAAGATAGCATTGGCATGTACGTATTGTAAAATCTACATAGTTAAGTAAGCTTAAAGAATATCCGTACCGAACACAACGATTGGCATGGTATCTTGTTCACATAGGTATTCACAGTTCCACCCTACTAGCATAATGTTTGGTTCACGTCCAGCGTCCAACTGGCCCACGCTCCCTGACATCCTACACCAAACCACACGGCCCTCCCACACTGTTACTTATTTTCCGCTTACATTCTTTCGTACCTACACTTTTTATAGTAATTGCTTCATTCCTAAATATTGTAGCATGTTTCAATATCACCTATAACCTTTATGAATAAATAGGATTTAAAATTAAAATAAATTCATTTCTGCTTGGCAGTTTCAGAGAGCAGCGCGTAAAATCAAAAAATATAATATATCATGAAACTTTCAATATTATAATAGCGGCACGCTGTGATGGCCGTTTTAACGTTAGTCCGCTCATGAAGTTTTGTATAAAATAATAACAGTAGGTATATTATACGTTTCAAGACGCAAATTGCAGTTCTTTATTGTCAATAGTGACGTGCAGTTAGTCCAAAAATTTATGTAATGTTTAATTTTAGGACATATAATTAATGTAGTAAAGATTTGTAATTTATATGTATGTATAACCATATACTATATCTTTATCTAACTATACAATATGATCCCGCGATCAAATCTTTTCACGTTTTTACTAAAAAAACCGATTTATTTACAACACAATTCGGCATTTGTTTTTCAAAAACTGAAATTATATAGTTATTTAACTCACACTTATATCCTATATATAATTATACATAGGATCGTTGTCCAGCATAACTACCAACTCCAGCAAACTCGTGTCAATACTTAATGCAAAATCAGATATTGATTACGTTTTTTCGAAAGTAAATCGATATATCACAACACTATTGCAATGTTTCAAAACGGCCACCATAGCATGCCGCTTTTATAATTTAGATATTCCTATAAGTTAGCGTATCACCAAATCTCATCAAATGCTTGATGATGGTGTTGTCGATGTAAGTAAAGTAAAGCCTGGAAATAAGATTGGTTTTTGGATGTCAAGCAAACACTATTAGTCTCCCTACCACGGTCCTTTCATCGGTATTGCAGATGTAACTAAAACAGTAAGACTGGCTTTAAAATGTGAAGAAAGTACTAATAGTGTCCCTACCACGGTACTTTCATCGATGTTGCAGATGTAACTAACACGGAAAGACTGAAAATAAGATAGGCTTTCGAATGTCAAGCAAGCACTACTAGCATCCCTACCACGATATTATCCTTCACCGATAATTCAAGCTTATTGCACCGAGCACGCTACCCGCTAAACCATCGACGCTCCAATTAACTTTAGGATCGTTTAATATCAAACATGAGCCCGCATCGATAACAGCAAAGCGGAACAATCAACAAGCTGTCCACGGACTCTGTGACAAAGTGCGAATTAATTACAGTTTTAAAAGCGTCACAGGGACACCCGCCATTTTGAGAGCAACCTTTCCGTTCGAAACTTCTCGAATGACTTATAATTTGTATCGCCCGAGTGTTTTACCATCAAATATTTAACTCGAAACAAATTTCTCGTTCATTTTAAACGGAATGTTTCAGTGAAGAACTTTTATTTATGCTCTCCATAATATCTGCTACAAATAAATTTGAATAAACACCACAGATTATTTGATCTTTCAAAATATTTCCTTTTTTTTGGTAGCTAATCATAGCTACTGAGGATTATTACTACCATTATAAAATGGGTAATTATTTTGTTGAATAAAGTCTGTGTCTTCCAACCTTTTAAGTGTTTTTACAAACTAGTTATCCGTTACAATTTTCGGAGGCGTTTTTGTAACATCTCTTTAACAAATCTTCCAGATACTTTATGTGAAACCACTTTCCTTGTACTTAATAACCAAGTAATATTATATCCAATAATGCTAATTTACACAATAAAACCTTAAATAGGTATGGCATACATCGTCATTCGGTGTTCGGTGCGATTATACATTTGCCACGATGAATAATGAAAAGCATTAGACAGTAAATCCTTTTGAACAATTCAAATAAGTCTAGCCTCCGTTAGAACCTTAGGACATACATGGAGCTGGTTTAAAATTACAAACGAAGTGTCAATCGGACTGGCGCCAACATTACCGTTAGTCTACCTGACTGACGTTTTAAGGCTTCGAAAGAACTTATTATTTTAAGCGCAAGTTGTTCGATAGTGTGCCTACGAATGTTAAAAATTATAACCATAAATTTGTACGTGAAAATAAAGTTTTGTAGATCTTTTTATTATGTGGAAAAAGGGTACTTTGCACGGTTATCTACATATTTCGTATTTTATATATTTATATTATATTTTATATATTTATATATTTCGTAAGTTATATTTGTGTGTTGTCTTACATATTAAACAACAATTTTGTACCATGGAAAGAAAATAATTCTGATCTAACAAACAACCTTATTCCCACAAACTAGCACCTTAAACATGTGTAAGGTAAGGATTTGAGATCTCACCAATCACACGATATGTTACAAATACATTACATTTTTCATACTAAACGTCAAATAAACAAAAATAAAACATTAGTCTGCGGTTTTAAAGTCGTTAATTGAAACGAAGGAAGCGGTAAATAACGTGTACTTGTATTTGAATAATATTGGTACGAGTATTTACAGAATTTCAATAACATATAAGAAGTACAGAGTATGAAATAAAATACCTAGAAACGTATAACATTAGCGAATCTTAAAAAGAATAAATAAAATTATGTAACCGCAAAAGTTCAGATACAGGAGTATTACAAAGTTCCTTTGCCAGTGCATTGTGACACTTACATGCCCTAAAAAGGAAGCTATTTTGCTTACAATCGCAATTGTACAACCGGTCGATATGAGAGATTTGATTGCCTAATGCTTCCTAGCGGTACTAAATACTCGATACTCCTTTGGTTTATGGAGGTGGCAAATGTGGCAAACAAGGTCTGTGACTCGCCTCCTTAGATAGGTATGTTTGTACTAAACCGATTAACGAAAATGCGATAGATAATAGTTCAGACCTCCCTACTAACAATGTTAGTTTTTACTATAAATCAACATTAGCATATACGAGACGAGAATAATTTTGTACTTACAAAGCTAATTGTTAAGTTTTCTTCAATGTCGCATAATCATCGATTGCCTTGCCCTATTTGCACGCAATATTTACTATATTTTTAATTGGAACCATATTTTTAAACAATTTCAATTCTAAACCACTGTCTAAAATAGTTCGGCTAAAATATGCCAACTATTCCAAGAGAATGTAATCGTTTTCTGCCGCCTTTATTTCTCTTGTAGTTCCTTGTTACATATATAAAAAAAAACACATTTTTTTGTGCGATTGGTGGCAACCCAACACGCCGGTCACCTGATGGGAAGTGATAACCGTCGTGCATGGATACCTGCGGCACGAGGTAAATCACAGATAATGTGCCAACCTTTGAGAAAGAAGTAGGCTCGATTCTTGAAAGTTTGCGAGTTATATGAACCAGAAACAACACAGCTGAGAGTTCATTCCAGAGAACCGACGTAGGCACAAAAACCACACAGTAGACGACTTACAACCATCGAGATGATACGAATGGAATTTCAATTTGCAGGAAGTCGTTCAATAACGGATCTCAGCAGCAGACATTAATCCGGATAGTTCTTCAAAACACTCTCAGTAGTACATCTTGTAAAAGACGCAAAGTGTCGCAACGTTCCTACAAAGCGTCAACTGTCGAGCCTTAAAGAAAACATTTGGGCACCAAAGATTCGAGTCACTCTAGCACCTAGATACAAAATAGTTAAACAAAGAATCGTGTTATAAGTAAACCAACAGAAAGGCAGGCACATTACCTTTTATGCTATAAGAGGATCACAAAGTTTTTCGTTAAACATCTTATTGCTGAATTTAGCAAAGAAGGATAATTTAGTTTCATTAACTGTTGGGTTTACCGAGCCACTAAGCTTTTACGAGACGACGCTCTGTTAGATAATATATATCAGAATAACAATTTCCTGTTATTTTTCCTTACACGAAGGGCTGAAATGTTTCCGAGATTGTCTAATTGGCGAGTATTAGTCTTGCCCAAACGTTACGCGTTAACTAAAGCCACAGTGTCGAGAAAACAGACTCATTCATTTGCATTTAGGAAAAAACCTTTGCCCGAAATTAAGCTTATGCTTAAAACGTAAACGACTTATCTAGCTTACGAGTATATCAATTGTAATAAAAAACCTTAAAATATGAAAATATGGTGTACATTGAAGAGAATCACAAAAATGGTGAAACAACGTGTATGCAATTAAAACACGTTATAGATCTATTCATAGGAGCGTCTATTAATTACGTGAGTTCAAAATGTCAAATATTACCAAATTTGAATCAAGAAACATCTAAATTAACTTTTTCATTTAGAGAATGAACATTATTGTGTATGTTTCGCGGCGGAAGTCGAGGCGGCAGTTATAAAGGTATGACGTCAATCAAAGATGACATCCTCCTTGTCATTTAATCGATCAAGTCACTACTAGTCAATTATTAATAATATAAGCGATTACCTTAAACAGCCGATATAGTAATACCCTATTAAATATAATTATGTAATATCTTTAAAGATATAGTGAACAGTCCAGCATGCAGCAAGAGCATGAACCTCACTCCTATTTCGCTACGCCTTATACATCACATAACGACCAATCAGAACAGACTACATGCCTCGAGCGGGGTCGAGGTAGCCTTTACTTTAAGAGGCGTAGAGTTTTATTACTTTCAAAATACAAGATTTTTATTTTATTCCATTTGTTACATTTTTCTATACCTTAAAACCTTAATAACGTACTAGAAGTTACATATATTGTAATTTACGTAATGACCAATCAGAGCAGAGCTAGTGCCTCGAGCGGGGTCGAGGCGCCATCTTTACTTTTAGAGGGCGGACAGGTTATGTGAGACATTGGTTTGAGCGATAGCAAAGGATCGAGTTGGATTGTTGATGAGAGTATTTATATTCGGTGAATAAAGTAAGATCGGTGCCCCGAACTCGCTGCTCGGTCGTAATTGTTAATCTTTTCAACGATATTATTGTCATCTCATAAAATAATGTGTAATCTAAATAAAAATCATGTGAAATCGTGATCATTGTGTTTTCTGCTTGCATTTTACCCGAAAGACGCCCACTAAATCCGTAACCACTAATGACGATGCTAACGGGAATAACGTTTTCCCCGACATACATAAACGTTTTATGTTAAATAATATATGTTGGCATTAACGTTTAGGCAGTCAGTGTCAAATAAATTTAATTATAAATATAGTTTTTAATAATTCATGTCTACTCCTACGGTTACTATAGATGCTTGGTTCGTAATATGCGTAATGGTGGGTAGTTGTTTTCTGGAACCAACACTAATATTTCTTTAGCATATTATAAAGTTACTTGAACTAAAAAAAATTTTATGTTATTTAGTTTTCATACTATTTTCTTTGCATTATTTTCTTTTAATATTTGCTAATAATCTTATGGCTGCGCAGTTTACTAGGTGTAGATTAACTTAAACAATATAAAATATCATGTTTTAAGGTCCTATTCCCGTCTATGTAACGGGCCTGCTGTTCTACAGTATATGTGGCGAAGACTCATCTTACAATAGACATCGGTCCTCGGTAACATGGAATAGAATTACTGACTGACCGTATCCTCGATTCTATTACCAGTATCATTATGTTTATTATCCAAACCTGCGCTTCGACCTTACATCTGGTTCGTACGTTCGTCGTGCAATTATTAAGACGTTTAAATTTAACGATAAATTCAATTCTCATTATAATAAACTAGCTGATTCCCGCGACTTCGTCGTCATCACATATCAATTGTTTTGTTATATCTCAAAGGGATTACGCAGCGTTTTCCACGAAAGCTTCCAGGCGGCTTGACTTTTTCCGATACTTCCCACAAATCGTTATATTTCAACCAATCTACAAAAAATCTTGACAAATTAACCAGATTAACCTAAACCGTGCTCGTGAATCACTCTATCTATTAATGAAAATGTCATAAAAATCCGCTCACTAGATTTTGACTTTATCGCGAACAAACAGATGCGGTTGTTTTATAATATGTAGTGATATTCCAAAATCTTAGAGAAACAAGCTATAGATTGTGGCTAAGGGACATATAGTTAGTTGTGTAGGTGGTAGAGCCACGCTGAATCTATTACTGGTTTCAGCATGAATGGGTTGGCTCGCCCGGGGTAGTACCACTCTCTCATAGTAAACCGACGTGAAGTAACAGTGCTTGCATTGTTCCGTTTCGTTCGGTCAGTGAGAGCGCCGGATACTCAACTCCCATCCTTTCCTCATATCCCCCTCCTTTCCCCCTCTCCCCACCCCCTCCCACTCCCCCAAAAACATAGGCTGGCAACGCGCTTGTGACTCTCCTGGTGTTACAAGTGTCTATGGACGGTTGTGATCACTTAACATCAGGTGGCTCACTTGTTTGTTTGCCTCCTATGATATAAAAAAAATATCTAAAGTGTTTGTCAGACTTTCAACTTTAGGATGGTTGTCATCCAGGCGGAAATTGAAAAAGAAAACTTGTAACAATGCTACGGTTTTATCACGTTGTTTTCTTTCACTGAAAGCTCAGGTTTATTATAGGGATTTCAAATTACATCGTTTGTGTGTTGTCCGAATACGATAGCTACTACAAAGCAATCATTGCTTTAAACGTGATGGAATACGAGGAACTATTAACAAGTACTATCTATTATACCTGTAGACCTATCATCGATTAACTGATTGAGAATTTAGTCCTTTTCGAAGTGAAGCTTGTTTTGGGACGGTGTGAATTGGATTTTATTAAACGAAAATGTGTTACGAGAAAGGGGTAGCTATAAATGTATATATAGGTTGTGAGAGAATGAGATAGTATATTCTTAATGTACATGAAATATATACAAAAAGAGGAAGAGAGAGAGAGAGAGAGAGAAATGTTGAAATCTATAGCACGTTATTTTCTGTTGGATCGTAGTGACTAGCGCGCACTTAAAAATTATTCTGTGTTAATAATATTACAAGACAATAAAAAAACTAATATTTGCTGCCTCCATAGTATATTCATCTCATTCTCTTAAAAATTAATCAGAATACTCAGACTCAGAAATTCACTGTGTGAAATGACACTCTTTTATATTTTTAAACTAGTTTATGCTCGTGACTTTGATCTAGTGAATATGATTTTGATGTCTCTTGTACGTACGTACTACCTACCATCTGTATTTGTTGAGCACTTTTAAATTTCACATATAATTTTGACACTACCGCTTATCTTCTAGAACGAATTTACCAAAGGTCAGTTTTTAAATATAAACATTATTATTTAGCTCCTATGTACAAGCGTAAAGATAGATAATTAATACTTTAAAGTTGTGTCGAAATCCCTAATTACAATACACAGCTTCTTAAATAAAGCTTGATTATTGTAGTAACTTGGTCTTATTTCTACATGAAATAAGCAGTAACTAAAATGAGTCATTTAAAAGCAATATAATTAAATTGAGTTACAAAATTAAGATTAATAGATAGACAAAGGTAAATTAAAACGTAATTGTTCAAGTTTAATGTTCTAATTTATATAATTTAATGCCAAATAAGTCTAGGTTTTTGTTTTTATTGTGTAACTTATTTATATTAGGGACGCTACTTAAACTTAATATTTTTTTTCTTAAAGGTTTTAGATAAAGGTTGACAAAACGACGAAGGAATCGATAAAGATTTCTTAATCCCAACGTGGTTTGTACTTCAATACTATCCACTAAAGCAAGTTGTAAACCAAATTTCTGATCCAGTTGGGCCAAATTAGAATCAAGAAATGTCCTACTCAAAATAAAAAATACTTTATCCAATTTTGACTTTATCAAAAGTACAGTTCGGACAAACCACCCACTCATCGAGAATAACCGGCTAGAAACTCGATCGGGTTTATCTTTTTCACTCACATATATTTTATACAATCGTTTGAGAATTTACAATCAAGGGTGCTAATTTCAGACATCACTATCATTCACATATTGCTTGAGTCTATGTCAAACTTTAGGCCACAACACTCGCTTGACGTGGTGGTGCAACTTTCTATCCGGCAAATCGATAATGTGCTTCGGAACTTTGTTGTAAAACCAAAAACAATATTACCTAAAAACAAGTATATAAATCATGATGGTCTTTTACTAAATCCCGCTTTTCCCAGTTTTCGCTGACATAAATTAAATTATCAAGAACGTATTGGTTGGGAAGAATTACTCACATTAACTACATCTTCTCGTTAATTCGAGAACGATTTATCGATTAACCGATCGACATTATTCTTCAGTGACATTTAACACGATATCAACATGTCGATAAGAACAAGATAAAGTTCCGGTCAATACGAAGTACTGAGGTACGCTCGCTGATAACAATATTTACACACATCGATAACGGTGGGGAGCGGTATTATCAGTTATCAGCGTTGCGAAATGAGACATAGAATCCGGTGGAACGAGTGTTGCAATAATTCTTTTATTTGTCCCCGTTGGAATATGTTCACACATTCGTATTTCTGTAATTATAGAAAAGTCGATATATTCGTTGAACCGAAAGGCCTAAAATGGTAATATGGTATCTTTCTTTACCTCGGATAGTTTGCGCATCGGCCAGTGTCTTAATGACTTTTAAAGAAATAACTTCACAAACATTTAGCATGTCCATATAACAATATTTTTTACAATGAGAACCTTTAATATGAATGCAAAGATGCATAATAGTATTCAATTATTTCTTGTTATTTAAATTAGGCCACCTGTACACTGGCAGACTAAATTAACGTTACAATAAAAAGTAATTCGTGTAACTATTACCTTGATTTGAAAAGAAAAAGCGTTATTCCCATGATCTGTTATATTCCGATACATTTCACTCGAGTCCAATAACAGAACAACATTCCGTAAAATACGACAAAATTGACAGGATATAGATAAGGTAATAAATACAAGGTAAATATATGGATGTTAGATAAAAAATATCATAATATCCATCCCGTTTCCACAAAAAATAAATACTCAACGGGATATTGATATGCTTGTGTACTCGATTAGGTCGCGACCACCACACACACGTGTGGTAATAAAACCCGTCTTAGTGATCTTCGTTTGTCACATTTTTATATCTCTCTATATTCTATCTGATAGAGCCCATTGTTGAATGACAGCGACACACAGCTGACAGACAACGTTGCTGTGTGTACTACAATAATAGAGGAAAAAGTAGAAACAGCAGTGCAATAGTCACGCTCTTAATCTCGGACTATAAGGTCAATAGCGCAACCAGTTTGAAAAAAAAAATAACAGTAGACTATCGTTGCGAATAATATTTAAGCTTTACATGAAGGAACCATATAGCCTTTCAGTAGAGAATTACATAAACTAAACACCAGTTTCATTAACTCAATCATATTTAAGATAGTATAATTATTTCATTACCATAAACATTTATTTCGGCCGCATCATTGAACCAATTTTTGCTAAACTTTTTTTTATATCATAGGAGGCAAACGAACAGGTGGGTAATCTGATGTTAAGTGATCACCACCATCCATAGACACTTGCAACACCAGAGGTGTCGCAAGTGAGTGGCCAGCCTGTGTTTGGGAGAAAAGGGAGTGGGGAAAAGGGGAGGGGCGTTGGGTACCCGGCGCTCTCACTGACCGAACGAAACGCAACAATGCAAGCACTGTTTCTTCACGTGAGTGTATCTGTGGGTCAGGTGGTAGTACCCCGGGTGAGCTGACCATCCATGCTGAATAACCCATAACAGCAACAGCGTGGCTCTACTACCTACAAAATTTGGTGTATTACCTTCAAATCTTAGCCTAACATGAATCTAAAAAAGATCCTGACTCAACTTTCCAGCAACACGCAGTCACTCAGAATGAAGAATTCGATCTTATTCGTTCATTCCTGATAACGATTTCGCAACCAGAAATTCGCCGTCCAAACCCATTACGCTTAAAAATATAACAACAAATTACGTCGACTGTTTGTTTACTTAGGACTCTCTTTGTAATTATGAAATTTTCGTAATGAGCTTTATACCTTGTTAAAAGGATTCGAGAACGGCAGTGAGAGATAATAACCAATTAGAACTCGTGACCTATAGAACAATGTTCATCAGATATCGAAGTTTTATTATTTAATTGGAATTCTCAAGTGGGATCGTTGTTCACTTATTTATTTATTTAAATCTTTTTTATATACACATAGATGGACTAGCTAACCTGGACACGCGCTTTTGTAGCTCAATTATGACATGTTGAATAAAACAAATGCACCGTAAAATAAACTGGAGTTGAAAAAGAAATTCAAAATTAAAACGTGGCGCCATCTATGAGATAATACCTATAACAGTTGGTCCTACAGTTTCCCTCAACAAGCTAATTTAAAGCGCCATCTGTTCGAATCTGATGAAACTTAGAATTAATAACAATAATCAACATTGACAATCATTTAATTTGTATTTAAAAAATATTGAGACCATTAACCGAAATATAATTTATCCTATCTCTCAAGTTGGACCTAATTATACATACTAACTTTCATGAAGATCGGTTAAGTAGTTTCGGAGTTCATAGGGGACAAACATCATGACACTGGATTTTTATATTATTCAGGTTGCTAGATATTTGCCTTTGTGCGAGTAACACTCAAAAACTACTAGATAATTTTTCGTTTTACTTCTTACAAAGAGAATTATCACGAAAGCTTCATTTAATATAGTGTTATTAAAGATTTAAGAAACTACGCTTCTTATAAGTACTATGCGTCCAGCGATGTGTGTTTTCTTACCGTGGAGAATTGGTGCAAGCAGTATGATGTTTATATGTTTTTCTCTCTACATAAAATATATTGTTAAGAAAATAATCGGCGAAGACGATGTCGCGAGTATCAGGTAGTAGAATAATAATAGACGATAACAGGATTGTTGGAAATATTTTTGCTTTTGAACGTTCAAACTCAACTATTTATTTTTATCAAAATTAGTAAATTATTTCAACTAAATTATTGAAGGTGTTAATACTACGATGTTTTATGTATATTTGTAATTATGGTTAAAATGAGGGTAGGTATTACAGGTTATCTGCGTAAAGCAAAGATAAATCGCAAGGGTAAGGGTAATAGTTCATTCGCACACTCTCTTTTAAACTAAACGCACGTTTCCGACAACATCCAAACATAAAAAAACAGTAAGTGTCATAGTTAAAATCTAACTGAATGATATATCAATCTGAGATTTATTTAAATCATGCATCTTTGTATATATAATTTTTCTGTCCGTGTGTATTTGACTGAACTCCTCCTAAACGCCTGGACCGCTTTTGATGAAATTTTTTGTTTGTGTTCCAGTGGATACGAGAATGGTTTAGATTCACAATTGGACCGGGTAGGTGGCGCTGCGTTTGATTTTTAGATTTTTTTTATTATCAAGACAGGACAACGTGGTTTATACTAACTATATATTTATATTTTTTCAAATGAATGCATTAACATAATTGCCTAGGGATATCATCATCATCATATATATTAATACGTGAAGCCAAAATTTTGTATCCCTTTTTAAAAGAATTGCGTGAATGGATGAACGTGAAATTTGGCATAGTTAAAGTTTATATGGAGGAGAAGTGCAGAAAGTTATTTATTTTATATAAAATGCATTAGAAGTACATTATATTAATTAAAATATGCATTACTCACACTACTGCTTCAATTTTACACAACATATGGGTCATTCCATGTCAAATCGACAAATTTTTTACCTGACCCCCTTTGATTTCGCTGAAAATTTTCTATCTTTTTCTACCCCCCGAAAGTTATTTTTCAGAATTTTTTCAAATTTTTTTTCCCGACTCAAAAAAAGTTATGAATTTTTGAAAAAAACCGCTCTTTTATTTTTAAATTGCTAGAACTTTTTCAAAAATTGACCGTTTGGGAACTTTTTTTTTTCAAAATTTTTGTTTTTAAATGTAGTTTTCGAAAAAAAATATGAAAAAATTTTCAGAGTCCCAGATATATGAAATATTTTAGTTTTTTTTAAAAAAACCGTAATTTTCTCAAAGTCCGACCGTTTTTTTTTTTTTTTTGCTCTAAATATACTTCAACTAATTCTGCAATGATCCCCGTTAATCAAAAGATGTGACGATAGTCGCTTCTAATTTTTTTTCTTGATTATAAAAAAACTTTTGTTGAATTTTTGCTGATTTTATATAACTTTGTTATGAAATTTTTTTTATTTCCTCGTGAAACCTCAAAAGTTGAAAAATAAAATTTTATTGGAGAATTTCAAGTGATTATCGTCCAAGAAATTGTTATTTTTAAAAAAAAAATAATTTTTTTCTCTCTTTGACGTTATTTTTTTACTCTTATGGACGTTTTTTTTTTGGTACTGAAATATGACAACTTCAAAAATACAATGGGTTTAAAAGTTACCTCCAGTTGATACAATGTGATAATTTAACAGCTATCGATTGTCGGTAAAAAAGATATCATCTACATTCCATATTATTTTTATTTTTCAACTTTTGAGGTTTCACGAGGAAATAAAAAAATTTCATAACAAAGTTATATAAAATCAGCAAAAATTCAACAAAAGTTTTTTTATAATCAAGAAAAAAAATTAGAAGCGACTGTCGTCACATCTTTTGATTAACGGGGATCATTGCAGAATTAGTTGAAGTATTTTTAGAGCAAAAAAAAAAAAAAACGGTCGGACTTTGAGAAAATTACGGTTTTTTCAAAAAAAACTAAAATATTTCATATATCTGGGACTCCGAAAATTTTTTCATTTTTTTTTTCGTAAACTACATTTAAAAACAAAAATTTTGAAAAAAAAAAGTTCCCAAACGGTCAATTTTTGAAAAAGTTCTGGCAATTTAAAAATAAAAGAGCGGTTTTTTTCAAAAATTCATAACTTTTTTAAGTCGGGAAAAAAATTTGAAAAAATTCTGAAAAATAACTTTCGGGGGGTAGAAAAAGATAGAAAATTTTCAGCGAAATCAAAGGGGGTCAGGTAAAAAATTTGTCGATTTGACATGGAATGACCCATATACACAAATGTAAATAAAAAAGACATTTTGACATCCGTCAATAACGCACTTCACAAAAGGTTGCGAAGGAGGTTGCTATGCTCGACTGTATGTATTTTTTAACCGACTTCGAAAAAGGAGAAGGTTACTACGTTCGGTTGTATGTATTTTTTTATGTATATTAATCGATATCTCCGCAAATTTATGAACCGATTTTAATGATTCTTTTTTTATTTGAATTAGTTATATTCAGCGGTGGTCCCATATAAATTTGAAGAAAATATTCAACCCCTAAGGGGGTGAATTATCGTTTATTTGATTTTCACCCAC
Source organism: Antheraea yamamai (assembly GCA_036509395.1). Classification (NCBI taxonomy): domain Eukaryota; kingdom Metazoa; phylum Arthropoda; class Insecta; order Lepidoptera; family Saturniidae; genus Antheraea; species Antheraea yamamai. The sequence continues at coordinate 1,405,376 of AP028437.1, read as the reverse complement.
TTCGTCTCTACGTATTTTCGTGAAATTAGAACAAATTTATTAGACCCATTACAAACCAGATATATTTATGAACACCAAAAATGGGGAAATAATTTTTTTTACAAAAAAAAATAAACCGCCTTCAAGGTGAAAAAATAATAAGGCACTAAAAAGCGAAAAATAACACAATTATAGAATTAACCGAATTAAATAAAAAATATTGATTTTTGAACTACCTAATTATATATTTGAAGTCGATGCCACTGATAAAAGAACCCTAATAAAGTTCAAACTTTAAAAATTCAATGAACTATGGTCGAATGTCGACCACTGGGCGCCCACTAGTATATATTATACGTGAAGCCAAAATTTTGTATCCCTTTTTAAGACAATTGCGTGAACAGATGAACTTGAAATTTGGCATAGTTAAAGTTTATATGGCAGAGAAGTGCACAAAGCTATTTTTTTATATAAAATGCATTACACGTACATTAAATTAATTAAAATATGCATTACTCACACTACTGCTTCAATTTTACACAACATACACACACATGTAAATGAAAAAGACGTTTCGAACATCCTTCAACCTTCTTACGTTCCAATTACCTTTTAAATATTTTTAACATGACTGACGTTGCATGCCTTACAATATGCCCTTTGAAATCAATTGGTCAAATTGTAGGTTAATTTTAGAATAATATAATATGTAAATTCATAATATACATTAATACTAATTGATAAATAATTTATCTTTAGTAAATTTATGGAACTACTGAAATAATTATTATTCTCTTTGGTTTTATTGAATGTCAAAAATTTTAGGTGACAGGACTGGTTTCACTTCATGTCACTTTGTTTCATGTTGCCATAGGAGTAAAGCAATATTTCCAAAGTCAATGTCAATATTTTGATGTCTTTATGGTGTACTCACTTCAAATGATGATTCAATAAAAAATGAGCGAAACAATACATATAAAATCAAAATAAGAAAATTTATTTGGTCATGAAAGTAATCCATGACTTACATCTCCGCGGTTACAATGATGCAGTTCAACTTGATGTAGCAATTGTGTATATTTAGGACAGTTGATGAAGAATTATGAACAAAAATGAATTTATTTTCAAAACTTAATGGTAGTATTATAAACATCTTTGTTTTGGATTCATAATTTGATTCTATTGTGTATCCATTACTTTTCCAAATGATGATACTGGGCATATCACTATTCCTCATAATGTACAGACTATATTTAATTCAATATCACCCAGAAATAACACGCACCCATGGTGTCGTGTAAAATTAATTAAAAATTGTGTCATAAGGGGGTCCGATAAATTTCTTTATTTTTGTAAAGTTATGTTTACTTAGTATTTAAGAGCCTTACCACCTTATGTAACCGCCTGTTTTTTGTTTCAAATTTATAATTAATTTTCATTTTCATTTAGACATCGATTTTTTTTTTATGTTTATATAATTGAAAAAAAGTGGCAAATAACTGAGTAGGCATGATGAAAGCCTTTGATTATAGAGGTTATAATACCCTTTGATAAAAGAACCCTAATAAAATTCAAACTTTAAAAATTCAATGAACTATGGTCGAATGTCGACCACTGGGCGCCCACCCATATATATATATTACTTGTATATATGATTATACAACAAAATAAAGCATTGTACCAAAAACACGAGGCGCTTCAAAAAAACCGATACGATTCGTTAAATCACCAAAATTAACATTATATCCTTGGTATAGTATTGCATCCACTTAACTCCTTATTGTAACTAAAAAAGGAAGTATCATTTAAGTATTTAATTGACTCCGGCAAGTGAGTGCTCGGCAAGGAAAACGCCAACTTTGTTCCAACTTTATTTTTAGCGGACTTGTCTGGCCGGAGTGCTTTACGATTGGCACGAAGTGTCGCGTTGCCTTTTATAGCTTGAGTGGTTTTACCTTAGTTTCACCAATGCATGCCCCGTAGTAATATTCATATTGAAATTCGCGCTGGATTGACTACAATATGTTTTTATTCTATCTCAAAATAAGCGACCGCCTTTTCAACGGACGGTAATAATAAGACTGTTCTACAAATAATTTCAAAGTAAGCACTGAACAATTCAGGCATCACTCGTTACATTATAACATGATAAATCAAATGTTAGTTGCATGCACTGAGAGTGCAGTTTATATATCATGAGGACATATTTTATATTGCCACTGGCGTAGCTACATTACAAATCACAGAATTCTATATGTGATGGTGAAACTGCGCCATGCCTTGAGCTAGAAGAGACAGTCCGTCAAAATGTATTTTTATTCTTAACATTCATCAAGGTGATGACCTTTCTACCCTAATCCCACCTAAGTCGGGTCGGCACAACATGTTTTCCTCTTCCATTCTCCCCTATAACATATAACTTTAATACACATAACATTTTTCACACAATCCATCCACACCTTTTTCGATCTTCCTCTACTCCTATATCCATCCACCATCATATTCAAAACTTTTTTAGTTATATGGTTTTCATCTCTCGTCATGACATCCTCTATCATGCTACCCTATTACTCTACAACTTCTGTCACTGGTGCTATTTTCAAACTTCCTCTGGTATACTGATTTTTAATCTTAATTTCTTAACATTGTCAGATTATTGAAATTATTTCACGTGCAATGTATTTGTCGTTACTGCGTCCGCGACTCTGTTATTGTTAATCGCGAGATGTAAATAATATAACGGGTGTGATATACCACCTGTGATATAAAAGTGATAAAATTGCAACTTCCCGAAGTTCTAGTTATATCAGGTTCCGAAATACACAAGCGAATAGAAGAGGGCTACCGTTTCTCGAACACTTAAACACATTAAAAACATCAACCATTTATTTCATTACGGCTACGGTACAGAGCGCCCATTAAAAATTAAATCAGAGGACACCGGGTACATTCAAGTGTAATTAAATTTTAACGGCGAACCGGCCCCGATACGTCCGTACTACCCGCCGACTGTAATTAGAAAAGTTGTTTATCTTTCTCTTTACCTAAAAAGTTCGGTCCGAAAACAAACACGACCGCAATTTGAAATGGTAAAATTATAGGCGACGTCGAAAACGTATCTACCTCGTGTCTCTTAAAGCCCAAGGGAGTCTCACGACACGTGGTGTATGTAGTAAATTTCTAGATTTTAGACCCGCTGATGGTATCATTGTTTTTTGGTTCTTTACTATGTGTTCTGTATGGTCGTAAACATTTATAAAATTTTTGTATATTTCAGAACCTGTGAACTTAATTTCAACAGAAACGTCATTGTAAATAATCAGAATCCTTAACCACAGATACATAGTGTTGGAAGGGATAAAATGATTAAAAACTTTAGGGTTTAAAAGATTATTTTTGCCTTTTTATTGCGTCTGATGTGGTACAACTTTGGATGCATTTTTAAGAGGAAATCTGAATTAGTATGATCAAATTGTTTCATACTAGTTTTTCCTTCGCTCGCGTTAATGCAAAATTTGATCTATCGCTTGGGAAACGTATATTTTTTTAGGGTGGAAGTAACCCTATATCCTTTTTTGTACTTATAACGTGTATGTATTCATGATGTTTGGCTGAGTAGTTATGGCGTGAAAACGCAACAAACAAACAAACTTACTTTCATAATCTTAATATTAACTAGGATTCTCACGTATCCGACCAAATTATTGTCCCATAAGCTAAACTAAGTTATTAGCTTAGATTTATGTCTAGACTTTTATAGCCTTAAAGATGCCAAGTTAAAATTGAATCTATTTTACGTCTCGTGGAAGATATAGCGCTGTCCATGTTTATTACTGTGCATTGAGTAGCTGTAGAAGCCATTACGCTCACACAGTAGTTTAAGACTATGCTGACGCGGTGAGACTGTTCTTGGCTTTACTTACGCTTTAAGGCGGGAAAATGTCACCATAAGTATAGGTACATTACTTTAAAATGCACTCTAAGCTTTACACGTATATTGTCAATATTTATAAAGACTGTATAATAATTTAATATCCATTATAGTAGTTGAGTAAAGTTTGTGCGTTTGGAAGTTTGCCTGATTGAGGTGAAGTCATAGAAACTTATAGGTATCTATCTAAAGACAAAACATATATTGTTTATTAGCTTTTCGTTTTTGCGGAATAGTTACTTTAAGCTAACGATAACTTTAACTCGCGACTTGGTTTACGTAGAAGGTGAAAATATGTTTAAATAATACGTACGTGAACCCCGATTTTGAAACATTCTTCATTGGTGCTCCGCTTCTATTGGGCTTAGCGTGATGATATAAAGCCTTCCTCGATAAATGAGCTATCTAAAACCGAATGACTTTCTCAAATCGGACTGGTAGTTCCTGAGATCATAGCGTTCAACCAAACAAACTCTTCAGCTTTATATTAGTATAGATTTATAGATTATCATATTATAAACATCCTAACAAATATTTACATGCGAATGTGAGTTTGTTTGTCACTCTTTCACGTCTCAACTCACTCAAACAATTATTATGAAATTTTGCATAGACGTTGTCAGATGTGCAGAAAAGTATAGGATATTGTACCTTTCACCCAAAAAAAATTACTATTCCTGAGGTATAGATTATCCAGTTAATCTACATTAACTGAAGCCAAGCCTCAGGCAAAAGCTAGTGTATTATATAGGATTAACTACTTAGTAAGCATCTAAGTGCATTGCGTGCGGTGTAACCGACGTAACTCTGGACTTGTTCGTGATAATTACGTTTTTTTTTAATTTATTCACTGTCATTTTGTATTTTTAATAGGTTTATTCTTTGACATCGGTAGGAGGAAAATACGACAACTGTAAATAACATAATTCTGTGAAATTAAACAATTGAAAGGAATCAGAAATTCTTTTTATTTTAATCCACATCTATACTAATATATAAAGCTGAAGAGTTTGTTTGTTTGGTTGAACGCGCTAATCTCAGGAACTACTGGTCCGATTTGAAAAAATCTTTCCGTTTTAGATAACTCGCATTACTATTTGCAAATCGGTTGGACCGATTTTCACGGGATATTCACTGGTAGATAGCAGACCTAAAAGTAATTTAGGTTTTTTATTTGCCTTCGGCCGCAGCGGAATATCCGAAATGCTTGAACTGATTTTTACGGGACTTTTACTTAGTAATTAGGACTTAACTAAGTAATGAGCTATTTTATTTTAAGTTAGCGGGCTCGGCAGATGTTGGCCCGCCCTGATAATAAAAAGTAAACCTTGACAAATTATACCTAAACCTTCCCTAACCGCTCTGCCTACTGGTGAAAACGGCATGAAAATCCGTTCTGTAGTTTTTGAATTTATCGCGAACTGATAAACAGACAGACCAGAGGACTTTGTTTTACAATATGTAGTGATGAACTGTTACCTGTGCATTCGTTCGTGTGAAATTGATCAAAAACAATTTGTTTACTGTAAACAAGCGGGTGTGACGTGCGCTGTACTGGACTCCAAGAATAAATGTATGTAATTTGAATTATATTATCATTTTGGTCGATTTAGCGGCCATTTTGTTTTATTTACCGCGTTTGCATCTACATAACTCAGTGATTATAGCAACGTATAAGAATAACACAATTATATCGACAATATGGGCATGTTATATCTATATAATAAAAAATTTAACAAATATTGTTCGATTATGTATAGTTTAAAATTTTCATTACTTTCTTATGTAGTGTTAGTGAGCACTGGGGTTGGTATATATTAGGTTAAAGTTCCAGGTATATTGTTGATGATATCCCATCGCATCCCATTCGATATATTACTATTCGTATTCACATATCTAATGTACATGTTACAGTAGAGGGCGTGCGTGTCGTAGTTACAAATGTTTTTGGAAAAGCATTTCTGTACACCTACTTACAATTTAATTTTTTTTTAATACATTAAAAAAACACGTGCAAAGCCGCGGGTGATAGCTAGAGTATTTTATAAAATATCTTCGAATATTCATAAGTATAAATATTTCTTTGTTCCACAGTTCTCGTAGCGCAGTGATAGTGTACATTGAAGCGAAAGGTCGCAGGTTCAAATTTGGCACATCACTGACTTATATCTAATGAGCACAATCGTCGATTCAGTATAAATGTTTGATATCTATAAATTGATCCGCTATCTAGTCGTCATAATACAAGCAATATTTATTTTGTAATTAAATGCACATGTGTAAAATTGTATTCTAATATTTATTTCCCCTCTTTACGATTTTTACATCATTGCGAGAATGAGAACGGTAACAAAATCGCAGACAAAAGCTAGTAAAAAAATAATTTATCCAACCAATAAATCCGCCAGCATCAGAAATCCTCCATTAAAAAACAAGTACTCGGTAATTAATGTCCAAGGTCAAGGTCACAGAGGCCTGTGAAAATTTAATTTCCTCATAACCTGCCCACATTTGTCTAAGGTCCCCTACGGTCACCGAGGGCTCGAAATTATTTTGCGTCCTTTGTTTAAAATCTGGGCCGTCGTTATACGTGTGTCCTCGAAACTCGACGCGCGAGTCCCATAACTCCCATAGGGTTCTATACCACAATAAAATTATACCAGATTGTTCACATAATGTAGTTCGAAATCAGATTTTAACATGCGACGAGTCGTCGTCACTACGTCTATAATATGGACCAGATATAGTAGAATACCTTAAATATATAAAAATCCAGTGTCATGATGTTTGTCCACGATGAACTCCGAAACTACTAAACCGATCTTCATAAAAGTTGGCATTTATGTATAATTTGGTCCAACTTGAGATATAGAATAATTTATATTTCGATTAATGGTCTCAATATTTTCTAATTACAAATTAAATGATTGTCAATGTTGACTATTGTTATTAATTGTAAGTTTCATCCGTTTCGAACAGATGGCGCTTTAAATTAGTTTGCTGACAGGAAACTGTAGAACCAACCGTTATAAATATCTTATAGATGGCACCACGTTTTAATTTTGCATTTCTTTTTCATTAACCGAGCCACAGCAACGGCTGGCCGGATCAGCTAGTAAATTTATATATTCCAATACATGAAAGATAGTACTGGAATGCCTCAGAGGTCATGATAGTTGCTGTTTAGTTATTCGGGAAGACGCTAAGAAAGTTCCTACAAGGGTTGACGTCAGGTAAACGGACGGTCGGTCATAAAACACTAAGCCGACAAATCACAAATTGTACTGGTCTTACTCAGGTATAACAAAACCAAGAACAATAATCAGTGGCTTCCTTTTTATATAGTTTTATGTTACTCGTATTTACTTTTGATTTGTGATAGACTTTACTGGTTTCTTTGGTTAGCCGACTACTCAAAAATCTTCCAACGTCCAGGGTATGTGCCCATTACTTTGAAATATTCTGTAGCTTAAACGGCTTGATGAATTTTAATACACGACTTCTCGTTAGATTTATCACAATTATCGGAGTGAGATTTCCATCCTTAATGCAATTTTGTGGTCATTGTTTTAAACGTCGAGTGAACCTTTCGTTCTCTCCCATCTGTGTCTGGTTTTAACGTTGCTAATTGTTACGTTTTGTATTCAGAATGCTTTAATTTATGCTACGTTTGCCTGCAATACGACGGCCTTCACAAGTTATATGATTATCATTGATGATAAATATTCTTTATTGTATAGTTTGCTTTTATGGAAAGGTTTCATAAATTTATTTAATGTATATTTCCACGTGTAATAAAACACTTTGTAATAATTATTCACTTCATTAGTAGAATAGTTTTCAATAAATATAATTGGTTACCAAAGACGGAAGAAGTAAATCAACATTTCGAATATCCATAATATGTATAAAAGAACATCCATCAGCTAGGAGCGAGAGTTTGTCCAATAACATCATAAGACTTGAGATACCCAAGCCAACCTCACCTGCACGTGGTGCACCCTGCTGAATAACGAACGACGCAATTGCAACAGCGGGGTGGTAGGGTTTTACAGCCTGACTGGATCGCAACCATCATGTATATGACGAAAAAGCCCGTCATAGTGATTCGCTTCTGCGAGTCGCGTTTCGGGATCAGCCTGTGCATATCCAGTTTTCCGCAGGCCGGCATGACAGCGGCGAAAAACAAAAGTTTTGGCAAACATCACGTAATATTTTTCATGAATAGATGTAAAGATATTTAGTATTGATATTTCGAAATGTAACGTAATAATAAGTACTAGTAGGCGCCCAGTGGTCGACATTCGACCATAGTTCATTGCATTTTTAAAGTTTGAACTTTATTAGGGTTCTTTTATCAAAGGGTATTATAACCACTATAATCAAAGGCTTTCATCATGCCTACTCAGTTATTTGCCATTTTTTTTAAATTATATAAACATTTAAAAAAATCCATGTCTAAATGGAAATTGAAATTAATTATAAATTTGAAACAAAAAACAGGCGGTTACATAAGGTGGTAAGGCTCTCAAATACTAAGTAAACATAACTTTACGAAAATGAAATTTATCGGACCCCCTCATGACACAATTTTTAATTAATTTTACACGACACCATGGGTGCGTGTTATTTCTGGGTGATATTGAATTAAATATAGTCTGTACATTATGAGGAATAGTGATATGCCCAGTATCATCATTTGGAAAAGTAATGGATACACAATAGAATCAAATGATGAATCCAAAACAAAGATGTTTTTAATACTACCATTAACTTTTGAAAATTAATTCATTTTTGTTCATAATTCATCATTAACTGCACTAAATATAATTGCTACATCAAGTTGAACTGCATCATTGTAACCCCAAAGATGTAAGTCATGGTCTCATGGATTACTTTCATGACCAAACAAATTTTCTTATTTTGATTTTACAAAGTATTTTTTCGCTCATTTTTTATTGAATCATCATTTGAAGTGAGTATACCATAAAGAAATACTAAACATTAAAATATTGACATTGGCTTTGGAAATATTGCTTTACTCTTATGGCAACATAAAGCAAAGTGACATGAAGTGAAAAGCAGTCCTGTCACCTAAAAATTTTGACATTCAATAAAACCAAAGAGAATAATAATTATTTCAGTAGTTCCATAAATTTACTAAAGATAAATTATTTATCAATTAGTATTAATGTATATTATGAATTTACATATTATATTATTCTAAAATTAACCTACAATTTAACCAGTTGATTTCAAAGGGCATATTGTAAGGCATGCAACATCAGTCATGTTAAAAATATTTAAAAGGTAATTGGAACGTAAGAAGGATGAAGGATGTTCGAAACGTCTTTTTCATTTACATCTGTGTATATGTTGTGTAAAATTCAAGCAGTAGTGTGAGTGGTTTATATTTTTATTAATTTAATATGCTTGTAATGCATTTTATATAATAAAAATAGCTTTGTGCACTTCTCTGCCATATAAACTTTAACTATGCTAAATTTCAAGTTCATCCGTTCACCCACTTCGCTTAAAAAGGGGTACAAAGTTTTGACTTCACGTATTAATATATAAGATATGTTATAATATCATTGTTGAATGTAGAATGAAAAAGGGCAATTGGAACGTAAGAGTAAAAAAAATACATACAGTCAAGCATAGCAACCTCCTTCGCAACCGTTTTTGAAGTCCGTTATTGACGGATGTCAAAATGTCTTTTTATTTACATGTGTGTATATGTTGTGTGAAATTGAAGTAGTAGTGTGAGTAATGCATATTTTAATTAATTTAATGTACTTCTAATGCTTTTTATATAAAGTAAATATCTTTCTGCACTTCTCCTCCATATAAACTTTAACTATGCCAAATTTCACGTTCATCCGTTCACGCAATTCACTTAAAAAGGGGTACAAAGATTTGGCTTCACGTATTAATGTATATCATATCTAAATGTAATAATATAAAAAAAGGTAAAGTGAAATAAAAATAACAAAGCAAATTGTGTTTCTTTAATAAATCCCACACATTTATATTCAAAATACCAATTTTGAAAGATCTCGCGAGAAATTAGAGGGGTGGGTCGATCGAGACAAATCTCACGATTCTCACCTGGAGGATAGAGGGGTCAAAAAATCTTCAAAAAAGTCTCACATGATTAATGGACGACCCCTCAGTGACAAATATGATAAGTCATTGGCGTTAACACCTCGAAACGTTTGATTGTAATTTTATGCTATATGGTCTGTCTGCTTATTATATAATTAAATAGCTGCTCTTGGGAACAACATTCTTAAAATCTAGTATTTACATGGTGTATCAAAAAAGCAGTCGGTACGACCGGTTCTAAAACATTTCGGAATATTAATTGCGACAAGGAAAAAAATTAATCCAATTCTTTAGAACGACATCCGAGAATAAAGTGGTCCTCGCAGAGTTTTTGAAAGAAATCAATCCTGGACGTAAACTTTTCTCGGTATTTTTGACGATTCTTTGAAACTGGATCGAGTGAGATCATTTATCTCGGACTGTTTGTTTGTTTACGGTTATTGTTATAAGGCTGTGCGGTTGAAGCAGTTTGCGGTCTGCTGCCCTTTATTTTACTTACTCAATGTTATTTTATTGTGTTGTTTATATCTAGTTTTACAGAGACTATAGTATGCACGATAAGCACAAAACAAAACCTTGTTTATATGTGTATCAAAATTGTACAAATGACTTTATTTATGTTAGCAAGTGTGTACACATTCGGATCAGTGTAGTCTAATTTTACTCCAAAGTTTCGTTATATCTTTAACTAGTGGGCACGGCGGGCGTTATTCCGATCTGATAATAAAATAAAGTAAATTTTCAAAAAAAAAGTATTAACCGACTTCAATATCAATCAAAAACCCATAAGGCACTAAAAAGCGGAAAATAAATAGTTTATCAAATTAACCAAATTAAATAAAACATATGAATATGTGTGCTACCTAGAGATGTATTGGAAATCGGTGCCAACCGAAATTTCAAATTTGTTCCAGGTAGAAAAGTGTTACAGAAACGCGAGAGTGAACTTAAACTTTTTGTACCTATGTAGATGATACGATTTTCAGTTGGCACCGACTTCTAATATATCTCTAGGTAGCACACATATTCATATGTTTTATTTAATTTGGTTAATTTGATAAACTATTTATTTTCCGCTTTTTAGTGCCTTATGGGTTTTTGATTGATATTGAAGTCGGTTAATACTTTTTTTTTGAAAATTTACTTTATTTTTCCATTTTTTGTGTACATAAATATATTTTATTAGCAGTGCCCGCGAACTCCGTTCCGCCTTAAGTATATTAAAATATGCGCATTTTTGCGGTATGGTATGCGATATGATTTCAATTGGTTGTACAATAAGTAACGTTTGGTACGAACGCAACCTTATCAATAATCCGCGATAGTTTTTTCTACCACCAACTCGGCTACCATCGCTTCACACATAATACACCTTCAGTAATGTAATTACAATGCTTGCGTCATGTTGGAACACAGCAACGAACATAAGTACAATAGGCTCCTAAGAATTGAAGAGTTTTTTTTATAATATTGGTGGCAAACGAACATACGGGTCACCTGATGGTAAGTGATCACGGCCGCCCATGGACACCTGCGACACGAGAGGAAACACAGATGCGTTGCCGGCCCTTAAGAAAGGAGTAGGCTCGTTTCTTGAAAGTTTTCTTACTTTGTCACGGATCCCATAATCAGAACCTAACCAAACTCTCATCAAACTACCCTTGAAGTACGTCCTTTCCAATAAAAAATGAATCATCCAAAATCGGTTAGCGTGATATTGAGTTATTCGTCTATTTGTCGTGTACATACTTAATGTAAATTTAAAACTTATACGGTTTTGCATTTTCTTACTTTGCCACGGATCCCATAATCAGAACCTAACCAAACTCTCATCAAACTACCCTTGAAGTACGTCCTTTCCAATAAAAAATGAATCATCGAAATCGGTTAGCGTGATATTGAGTTATTCGTCTATTTGTCGTGTACATACTTAATGCAAATTTAAAACTTATACGGTTTTGCACTGGATGCCGTTGTCGGAACTGGACCAAATTAAAATGGGACCACACGGGAAGTACCAGCTTTCAAATAAAAAAAGAATAATCGAAATCGGTTCACCCAGTCTAAAGTTATGAGGTAACAAACATAAAAAAAAAAAAAAAAAAAAAAAAAAACAGACGAATTGATAACCTCCTCCTTTTTTTGAAGTCGGTTAATAAAAAAACCCTTGACAAATTATATACCTAAACCTCCGTCACGAGTTACTTTATCTACCGTTAAAAACCGCATGAAAATCCGTTCAGTACATTTTGAGTTTATCGCGAACAGACAGACAGACGTGGCAGAGAACTTTGTTTCGTAATATGTAGTGGTTATACTATAATTTCTAAGCATATTTGCGCTACCCTTGTAAAAACACTTTCATTTATGTCATAAAACGTTGCATATCACCATCACCCCTTAATGTCTTCAGTTACAAAGAATGAATGTTAATTAAGAAGATCGTGGTGGTCTAGTGGTTTGACTGGTGGAGTATCATTCCGATGCCCGTAGGTGCGAAGGTGGTCCAACGAATTTTTCGGAATTCGTGTACCTTTACTAATTTTAATTGGTAACACTATCGGGTGACGGTAAAGGAAAACATCGTGAGGAAAACTGAACCTGAGAATTGTTCTTGTAGTACTAGGTACTGTATGTAATGCTATCTTTTTCGAAGTACAAGTAATAAACGTTAGATAACTAGGTATGTGTTAAAGTACTTCAATTATTTTTGTGACTTGGGAAAAAGAAAGGGTTTTTTTCAACACTACTGGTGAAAAGAACAAAAACAAAGAAACTTTTAAACTCTGTTTTAATATAAGAAAAGAAAAGATGTGTTCACACTATTGAGACAACGAACTGTGTAGTCTCGATGCTCATTACTCACTGGCCAAAACAGGCCGATTTTTCCGGTAATTAAGGTGATGCCGCATCGTTAGATCATTTATGGCATTCCTTAGACATACCCCACCTGCGCTTGTTAATAAAAGTACATCTGTGTGCCCTATAATAAAAACCCTCATAATTATTTATTGCGGTTAATCTTTTTATTACTCTTAATATTCTAACTTATTTTATTGTGATGTCTAATCGTTTTATTGCGATGTTTAATTATTTTACAATTGTACTAATTCTTTTATTATTCGCATATTCCGTCAAACTCAACAGTATGCTCGAGGCTTCTTATTCCTTCATTATACTGAAAATACTTTACATTTATTTTATCATCTTTCACAGTATTGTTGATAAGCTATTATAGCGAACAAAGAAAGACTAATAGACTAACGTGCAAAGACTGACAGTGGCTCTTTAGTCAATTAGCTTTTACACAGTGGGTATCCATTTCGGAATGACATATACACTCGCTGTATACAAAATTTCATTAAAATCTGTTAGGTTTGAATACAATTTTAATTCTTAATCATTTTTCTCACGCTTTCTAAATATAACCTGACATACAGAGAAAGAAAAAAATGACGCATACAGACAAAACTACATATTCATTAATACAAATACATGTAAATACTTTGGTAACTATTTGCCTATAGACGAAGATGGAAAACATGTTTGTCCCGTACAAACTGAAATGTTTACAACAAATAAATCGAAATATCCTCTAGGACCTTGTAATGGTTTACAGTACGGTCCCTCTTTGAAACAACCTTCAACTTTATCTACCTATTAAGTGGTGAAAATATAACAAAGTGCCAACTTATAACAATAAAACTTAGTCGATGTGCAGGATTGGACTCAGGTAGCCGGAATTAGTAATACAATGGGACCCCAATCGAGTGACGTATGTTCAAACGGATATATGAACGGAGAAGAACATTTTATGTATTCTGGCAATTTAAGCAACATTTTAAAAATGATATATATTTAAAAAAGAATTAAGCTCTGTTAAAAAATTATACTATTATACATTACGCAAGCATGTTCGAAATTCGACCATAACCCATTAATTTTTAATTTTAATATTAGTCAGGCTTTTTGACACAACATATGGACTCTAAAATATGAGTCATAATAACTTACAAATAAAGGCTTCTACTCGTCGATGGTAAAGGAAAACAAACTATTTCCAATTTTTTTTATTCATGACTTTAAAGGTCATCAACTGCTACTACATAAGAGTAGAAAATGACCCACCGTTTCGACACGCTTAATTGAACAGCCCATAGGCTCGTAATAAAGCGTTGTTATACGGTGTGTCTACCGGTACCCGATTGGTTAGCTACCATCACACACATGATGAGAACACCGTCATAGTGACAGCCTTTAAATGGCATGCGTATTGGGAGCCGCCTATGTTTACCCTGTTGCCGAGATCAATATAGGTCTGTGTTACAGCGATAACCACCGATAGATTTTAGATGTAATTGTGGTCATCATTTTCTTTAGATGGCAAAGCAGCTACTATCAGATGTAAGGCGTCACTTACCATAGTACGATAATAATAATCAAGAAATTTTAATCTTAGATTTTCAATCAGAAATATAACAACATATTAGTGAATAGCTTTTCCACGAAGCTTTGCTCATATTAATATAAATTCCATCTATCCCTCAAAAACAGTACTTTTCTTCGGGATGAAAGGCACCCTGTGTCCTCATCTGTACTCTTAAGAATGTCTTTGCTAAACTTCATGAAGATCCATTCAGTAGTTAAGGCGTGCAAACGTAACAAACAAACTCATTTTCGCATTTATAATATTAGTGTACGGATTATGTTCACCACCAATAATAATATCGACTATGCTATAGTTGTTAACAATACGGGAAGCATATAATAAATAATAATGATTCCCATAAAAAATGGCAACACTAAATATCAACAAAGTCACAGAATACAGTAATTTAACATAAAAATTTGAAAACATAAGGAAGTAATAAAATAAACATGTAAAAATGTATTAAAATACCCAAATTAAAAAAATAAACACGTTTACGGTAGCCAACTATTCGTTAAACCAGAGGCCCTGAAGGAATAACACCCTTTGCCTGGAGTACTGCTCTGGCATAGTGATGAGACAAACACCAAATTCACGAAGATATTTTTAAATCAAACTATATGTCTCGGTTTATTGTAGAATCGTTTTTTATCAGTTATCATGTTTTATCTCTGCATTTCTGATAATAAATCGGGTCAAAGTATAACGCGGGATACGTAAATGGGATATTAGGTATTATTTTTAGTTTTCCATTTGATCAGACTAGTCTGGTGCCTCTATTAACCTTGTCGATTTCGAATAAATCATCATCAATCATATATTCGGTCAACGGTTAATGCTTCAATCGAACCAGTCGTGATGGTGTATTGGTTTGACCAGAGGAACGTCAATCCAACGTATTCAGTATCGTGACTCGGCATGTATCAACAAATATTTCGGAATGCATACACATTTACTAATTTAAATTGGTAACACTATCGACTGACAGTGAACCTAACCTAAACCTAAACCAGAGAAATTGTAGTACTACTGTATGTGGGAAATCATAGAACAGTAGATTTCTCAAAGTTTGAAATCGTCGTGGCCTGCCGTGGTGATTATTCCCATACCTTCCATGAAGAGATCTATGGCTCTGCAGAGGGTCTCTTACAGGTTGATGATGATGAATCATAGGCAACGCTGACTTGGGTGTATCAATTGAACTCCTTAACTTTGCAACCTAAAACATTCAAGTATACTATATGTTGGCGAGTAATATAGTGGGCAAAAAATCTGCGGCTTTGCTTTGAAAAATATCTATTCTCAGTTACCAGTTATTTAAATGCGATACTTATTATTATTAACCAAAGACAATATAATGTTTTTCTTTACCCGGACGTCGGTTCTCAGAGTAGGTACACGGTGGACATTGGTTGAATTGTCAGCGCGTCGATCTTTTAACAAGCGGTCACGTAGGTATTGTGGTAGCGACGCAAGGTCAATAGCTATTTTAATATAAAAAAAAACCATTGCAAATTTGTATTATTTTCTCGGAAGTCGTATCCATGTAATGCAAAACACGTTGGTATAATTTAACAAAATTTAAATTAAACTATTATACATTTTCACTACAGTTACTATTCTAACTTAAACATTTCCCGTCAATAACATTTCTTCAAATTTCTTAACACTTTTTCTTCCTGCATTCCTTCCGTATCTTATTTTCTTTATTTTATTATTTATGTTAAAAATCGTTGTAAATGTGATCAATTATTGTTATTATTTTACTTAACTATTTTAAATCGGATTTTTAACTTTATGGCGGCTTCTTTTTCACCTTTTATAGCCATTTTTAAATTAAAATCTACAATGTCCCGCGCCGCAGCGTCCACGGCCCGATGGATGAGCCTACTAATTGCGCTGTCAGCCAATTCGGTATAGTAGACACAGGTATTTCATAATAGTTGAGGTAATATTATCATCAGGTCCTGCTTCTTTAAACCATGTCTCAGTCTCCTAAATTTACCTAGGGAATTCCGGCAAACCCAAGTATCAAAATTCCAAAACTACCAACAATCTCGGGAATTGTAAGAACACGGTAACACCACAGTGTAAAGTTTCTGTTCGCAGGAGTTCCAGGAAGATTTAACAAGTGGGAAGCGCACAGACTGATTTAAACTTTGGCATCTGTGCTCGCCGAGTTTACCTTACAAACTTGTAAATACGTACAAACGTTGTAGAACACGTGAATCTTGTAATTCTGAAACGATATGGTTCAGCGTTAGCTCGCTTTGTGAAGAATGTAGGATCTAAACCTGCGAATGACCCACAGTAATCTCTTAGAAAATGTTTTGTCAGAGACAACCAGTTTATCTCTATTGTTTGTTATAGATAAGATTTTGCGTGATACCAAAGTAAAGACAAAATTATTAAGAATGTCTATTCAAAATCCGCACACGAAAGTTGTAGTTGCCCTTTCAGAGACATAAATGATTATACCTATGTAATCAATCATAATCCCTAAGCAGTAACACATAATCAATTGTGATGATGGGATTACTGGTACTCATGGATATATGCCTAACGACGGAATTTTAAAAGCTATACAAGCGCGTTTCAACAAATACCCCACTAGTATGCTATAGTTTCACTATGTTTTATTTTTCCGAAGACTCGAATTAATTGTACGCTTCCAACTCGTATTAATTGACATAGTTTTCCAACACGTTATATTTTAAACCATCACAGCTTTGACAAAATCATAGATATCTGAAAAATCTAAAGATATAGTTGTAGTAAGTCGACTGAATAGGAAAACAAAGTACGATTAATTTTTTCCCAAGACGTCTCGCAAACATGGCGTGAATTTACGTAATGGTTTTTTTACACTAAACTGCGCGACGTGTAGCCTAGTCACACCTAATGGAAATTAAGAACGCTTTCGCTGAGTAGAAACTTATTCACTCTTTTTTTGAAGACTGTTATATTGTATACTTTGGAAAAAAGCAGACGCTGATAACGCGTTCCTTTGCTTTGCGGTTCGAATAATAAATGAAGATACAAAGCGCTTCGAGCGGATAAATGGTACATCGGCTACGAATGGATGGAGGCCTGTACGGCGTCTAGTAATCCTGGGATGAAACGGAGATGGTGGAATTAACTGGTGCAGATCTTGTGCACATTCCCCAAAGTGGAGCCGATAGAATACCGCAACACATGCGATCCTACGCCGATGTTCTAGCGGTTGCAGTTTACAACTATCAGTAATTCGAGCTCTGTGATCGACGGAGTTCAGTACAGCCAACGGAATACCGTGGAACCGTCACAAATATACCAGCAATACTCTATACACGACCTTATATGTGACTTATGCAGATTGATATGTTGTTCCGACGTAAAGTACCGCTTCATAATCAATCCTTTATAAACTTTCCCTTGAGAAGACACACTTATATATTTATAAAAAGGTATCATTATTATATAAAACATAAATATTTCCATCGACACATTAATCATTTGTCGATAAGCCCAATAAATATTCTATAAATTAGCGACGCTTACAAGAGGTTATATGTCAAGTTACTCGATAAGGAGACATTCCATGACACGGTCTAATATTCGTAATTATCAATTTACCTTCACGCGTATTTAATTCTTCAATTACTGTTCTTGCTTATCCATATTCAGCTCACTGTTATGTTTATTTCTTGTAAATTGTTAACCAGTTATTTTATTTTTTATCTATACATATAATAAGAATGTAAATGTAATGCGTCTGCACTTTTTAGATTTTTGTGAAAAAAAATTACTTGCCACGAAATCTCCCCGTCAAGTTCCTGCAAGCGGGTCACCTTGTGCTTGCGGCGTGGGGTTCTTGTTAGAGCAGTGACATAATCGCAAGAAACTTGTAATATCATTACCTACTCGACAACGGCAGTAATAATCTACTAGAAGATTGGTTGGCAAAAATAAAAGTAAAAAAAATTGTCATCATAATCATTTACTGTACGCCTTTAAAACACACTGTATATATTTTTATTTTCAACTTTTAAACAACGAACATTAATAACACCACGTATCAAATGCAAAAAGTGGTATCCATAGCTATTAGATAAAATAAATAGACATGGTAAATAATTTTCTAAACATCTCCATATTTTTTTATTTCAAGTGAAAACTTCTTTGGGCGCTTTGAGCGGTATTTTTGTCAGGGGATAAAGTTATGATTTCGCGGCATGACATGCTAGTAAAGCGTGACCGACCGTATTGCGCTTGCGCGGCTTGCGTCAGACTAGCGACGCGTAATATAGCGGTCTGTGTACGTCTAATATTGATATTGTGTATTGAAATATACACGATATGAATTTAAAATAATTCATTTAAAATTTCAAAAGAGAAAATAGTTATTTTATTATTTTGAGTTTTCACTTCTGTCGGCAGTCCTTATAACTGCCTCGATTTTTTTTTATTTTAACCTTAGACCAGATTTGTAACCTTTTTGTATTTGGAACGCGATATGTTTAAATACACGTTGTCTATTATAAGTCGAAAATCTTTTAAAATTCTCGACTTAGCATTGTATTTATATGTATATCATATCTTAATATATATATTTCTTGTGTGCGTGTGTATGTGACTGAACTCCTCCTAAACGACTGGACCGATTTTGATGAAATTTTGTGTGCGTGTTCCAGTGGATCTGAGAATGGTATAGATTCACAATTGGTCCCGGTAAGTGACGCTGCGGTTGAATTTTAGATTTTTTTTTAATATCAAGGCAGGATAACGTCCGCCCGGCCTGCTAGTAACATATATATTTGTGTATATATGTTTTTTTACCTTATTATAATCTCAAGTAGCTCACAATTTAGTTCAGACGAAAACATTACTAATAATCCGTTATCTAGAAAACAGTAAGAATCACTTATGAGTCGACGTGCTCGAGGGCCGATATGGCGTATCCACTCTGCACCCCTCACACAATACTGCCACCAAAATCTTGACTCCATTTTGAATTAGAAGTATCGCATCTCTGGCACGTGTTCTAACCAAAGTACAGTTTTGCTATATAATCTTTATATAGATACATATAATTCTTCTGTCCGTGTATATATGACGGAACTGTTCCTAAACGGCTGGACAGATTTTGATGTTTTTTTTTGTGAGTATTCAGGTGGATTCAAGAATAGTTTAGATTCACAATTGAAACCGGTAGGTAGCGCTACACGTTATTAAGGTTTTATATATGGACTGAGTATAATATTAAACTTTGAGAGAGGTAACAGATAAAGCACACTCCTTCCCATGAACAAATGAAACAATTTCCATAAGACCGAAGTCGCGAGCACCTGTTAGTTTAGGATGCTCAAAACCAATAGATATTTCTACTGACGGTTGTAACTATTTCGACGAAATTAGACAATGCCATACCACTATACGACATATCATTACATAGTATAAAATAAAGTCCCCTACCGCGTCTGTCTGTCTGTCTGTTCGCGATAAACTCAAAAACTACTGAACGGATCTTTATGCGGTTTTAACCAGTGGATAAAGTGATTCACGAGGAACATTTTGGTATGTAATTTGTCCAGGATTTTTTTATAATCAGGGCGGGACAACGTCTGCCGGGCCCGCTACTATAGTATATGTGTAACACATATTATTATTTTATTGACTGACATTGTTGCTCGCACTTTTCGTTTCTTTTTGGACTTGCCTTTTCTTTATCTTATTTAAAATAACAACGCGCTCCAGACGATATACACTAAAATATATAATAAATTTGTATGTATGTCTGAGGCCTTTAAATTCACAAATCAGTTCAATAATAGCATTTAAACTACCATTGACAATCAGTTCGAGCATTCACTGCGACTGTCACAGTAGGGGTCTCAGAAGGGCGACAGTTAGACCGTCTTCGTATCAGTACTCAAGCACGCCGGTCCTCAAGTGCCACTTAAGTTTTTGCCTTAGGGTACTGTGTAACTTGAAACTCGAAGTCAATGCCCTGTGTGGGTCGAAAAATTGAAGAGCCCTTATCCTTTATCTGACAATTAACACACGGCGTGGGTAATTATAAAAAAAAATTGTACGGTAGATGATGCAATCAAAATTTGTCGCCACACATATATCGCATGATAAGATTAAAAATTAGTTTATTAGAGGATGCCTAAATAATCCAGGTTAGGCAGCTTTGGTCCAAGACAAATTTAACTTAACATTAACCTACCTACCGAGTGTAACCATATTTCAGATATAGCCATGTGATCCGGAAAATTAAAAAAAAATATCATCACACGTTAAAAACGTAAAAAATTACGAACTGGAACGATGCACAGGAATTTTATATGTATAAGTGATATTCACTCGTATTTCAATTTCAGATAAAAGGATGTAAACTAACGCAACGTTATGTATTTATCTATGTTTTGGTGCTGCCTTTTATTGTTTTACAGAGTACTTGACGATAATATCAAAGGTATTAATTGACCATAATCGTTTAAACTGGAGGATAATTAAGTAACTAGAAGAATATAAAATCTGGAATGAATTTAAGGGAAATTTGAAAGAATATAATTTTTATTCTCTAACTAACCCAGATGGATTAAAATTAGTATTAGTATACAGTTTGTAGTGTTTACACGATTATGAAATGATTAATCATTATACAAAACGTCAACAGCATCAGATTAGCAAAAGGTAAAGCACAGTATAACTCACTGTCAACGCCACATACGACACAAACAAAATAATACAGCTAGGCTATGAACTAAAACAAAATTGTGACTGTGAGAACTTGTGGAGTTCTTAAATTAATTCATTCAAATTCTCGTAGCATATCTTCCAAACAAAGTACATAAAATATTAGGAACGGTTAAAATTGCATATAGCTCATTTTGAAGTGTAATGCGACTGAAATATATTTTTTAAATTTCCCCAGTGCACAAGCTGTTCTCCTGTACATTTTCATATAATTAAACATAATTTACAGACGCAGAGAGTAGGTGGGTAATTTGTCTACTCGCATTACCGTACAAGGGCGTCAAGTACACGACGTTTTCTGTTTAAAAAGGCAAAATTGGGGGAACGTTTTATTTTAAGAAAACGATCGCCCGCCCCCTCTCTGCCTTCGGGTACCTTCCACAACCCTCGTCCCCCTGAGATGTTCTTTAAACATTCTCACATCGTTATTCTTGCTTTTTACTAGTACACTAGGGATGTTTTATTTAAAAGGCAACCCGCTAAATTTAAAAGGAGTTTAAAAACGTTGACAGTCTGCGCTTTTAGATTCCGTGCGGGTTGTTCCCTTGAGATCGTTTTATACGATCGCAGAAGTATTTCTAAAGCGATGATTGTTTTATTCCGACACTACGTGTTACCCGCGACTTCTCCCGTGTGAATTTTTGCAAAAAAAACTTTGATTAGCGTAAAGATGCTCGTGGGACGCGCGCTGCCGGACATATATCATATTCGCGCGGAACTTTACTTTTTTGTAAAATAAAATAATCGAAACCACTTCTTATAACATCACCTATCTGCCAATGAAATTCCCGTCAGAATCTGTTCAACCGTTTTAGAGATTAGTCGGAACAAACAGACAAGCAAAAATGAAAAAGAAACTGTTTTATTTTATTTCCGTATATACTTTCATATTCATTTAGTAAAAAGACGTTATTTGGACATTACAATACAGATTCCTTAATTTTCTTTTGTAGATTACACTTACATAATTAACATACATTACATAATTAACTGCTTAATTGACAATAGGTGTTTATCATAAAATTGGAGATACATGATTTACAGACCAAGTTACAGATTTATGTATATAAATAAGACAGTAACCGACAATCGCATTCAAAGGCTTCTTGTATTACAAATACATGTACACATTCAAATATAATATATTAAAATAACAGTATAACGGCGAAACGCAATAGGAGCAGGATAACAAAGCGCCCGCGGGAATCCACCGCTGACAACAATGGCTCCCCATGGGGAAATATTGGACGACGCGTCGGAATCTCCGACTATCGATTGAATTCTTTATAATCCTTAACCTCAGTGAAACCGCCTTCGGAATTTAATATAAGTAGATCAATGACTTCTATGTTTTTTTCTAATAAACTAGTAGTGTAGAATAAAAACTCTTTGAGACATTGAATACGGTTGTAATGCTGATCACGATGCGCGCACTGCCTTTATAATATTGTAGCTTCTGCCCGCGACTTCGTCCGCGTGAAATAGTTACTTTGGGCTAAGCTAACTTTAACTCGCGACTTCGGTTACGTAGAAGGTGAAAATATTTTTAAATACTACGTAATGTTATAAGGGATTCTAAAAATGTCTTAAAAAAAAGATTTCACTTACTTAATATATATTTATTATTTAACACTGAATAATTATGAGGATTAAGAGTGTTATGTACCGAGATTGGAAATGAACTATCGGGGTGGTATCGAGGACCATGAGAGGACTGGGACAGTGCTGACGCTAGGTACTAGGAAAGGTGCTAGGTAGGAAGGGATATGGTTCTGTGGTGTTGGAGAAAGGTCGGTATATTAGGGTGCATAGTTTGGGTATAACAGTACGTTAACCCAGTTTCTGAAACATTCTTCATTGGTGCTCCGCTCCTATAGGTCTTAGCGTGATGATATATAGCCAATAGCCTTCCTCGATAAATGAGCTATCTAACACTGAAGGAATTTTTCAAATTGGGCAGAATTAATATAGACTATAGAATATAGAGACTATTCAAGGTTATATATTTCCATTATTCAAGTCTTCTCCCAGACATTTCCTTTTCAATTTTCACTTCAATATATATTCTTTCTATTCGATATAGAAGCATCATTTTCGCTTATTCGCTACGAAGAGTCCCAGTGAATATGTTCCGCGAAGCCAATATAGAGATAACATAAGCAATTCGCATGACAAGAAATAACAATTTATCGTCACACGAAAACGTTTGCAGTTCTAAGCGAGATTTGTGAATACAAAAAAAAATACATTTCAAGGAAAAAGACGAGATTTGGCCAATGTGATGCTTTTTTTTAGCCTTCAATAATACGGTCTTATATTTCTGTCACTATAGTAGACATGTGTCAACGCTTCCCAAGCTTTTAAAACTACGGAACACTCGATAGGTATATTTTAAATAATCTTCCATTAGGATTATAGGGTTGGTATTGTATGAACTGATCGGGAAACGTTAACACAGCACAACAAACGTACAACAAGAGTGTTCCCTACATGCTTTACAGGTTTGGTCACAATCTCATTTGATGTTAACTCACGATTTCGTCTAAGATGCTACACTCTAAACCTAGAAGAACTACCTCTCAAGTGTAGCTACCGGAACACAATAACAATAACAAGTGCTTGGCGTCAGATTTTCAATATGAGAGTGGTAGCTAGCCAGGCGGACTAAGCAAAAGTCCTACCATCATGCTACGGCCTACAATCATTTACTACTCTACTGTCATCACGATATGTTCCTTTACGGAAAGCTCCTACTAGGTTGCTAGGGTTCGAAACTACGTCCGTCGAGGCGGTGTCTTCACCATGCCATGTCAGCCATGATGACTTCAATGCCTTCAAATCATTTGTATGCATTGAGATTAATTGCTACACGCGTTACAAAATCATCAAATTATTTAATGATATATCCCTACATCAAGCCCAAAAGGTCGGAGGGAGTTAGCGCTAGGTAGATACGAAGGTTTTTACAAGGTATTAAATGCTCTAATCTCTTTAAATACAATCTGAGGCATTCTTGAAGTATAGGTTTAAAAGTTTGCATCAGATGTGTTTATTTATGTTAACATTTTATGCTAACTAATATTTATATAGTTCATTTTTCGTGCCGAGTTGGAATTACTATAAAATTGTCGGTCTAAAGCGAATCAATTCGGTATATCTATACTAGTAACTAGTATTAGAACATTTTCACTTTCAAAATAAAATTGTTTTAAATCAAATCAAAAACACTTTATTCAATTTAGACCATGAGAAGGCGCTTATGAACGTCAAAACTACCACAGGTTCGGAAAAACGACCCAGTCGTCGAAGAGAAACCGGCAAGAAACTAGATCTGTGTTAACTTTTTAATATATAATATTTAGAATACATTACACATCACAATCATTTTCAGTGGATGCACAAAGAGAAGTCAATTTCAGACATAACCAGCGTTCACATATTGATCCACTGTATTATAGCCATTTTACACCAAAGCCCGCTTGACATGGCGCTTAAATTTACAGTCCAGCAAATCGATAATTTGCTTTGTGATTTTGTTGTAAAATCTAACACTATTATATAGTCTTATATTATACAAGCTTCTGCCCGCGACTTCGCCCGCGTGGAATAGTCACTTTGGGCTATCGCTAACACGCAGCGAAAGCTGTCAAAAGGAAGAAAGTCCGTTTGTTGAAACATTCTTCATTAGCGCTCTTCTCCTATTGGTCTTAGTGTAATGATATATAGCCTATAGTCTCCGTCGATAAATGAGCTATCTAACACTGAACTAGTTTTAAAAATCGGACCACCCTCCAGCTTTATAATATTAGTATAAATAACCTTTTGGAAAGTAGTCAAATCCTGGGCGTAATGTAGTCGGTATGATATTAAACAGATACGGAGAAGGGCGGTATTCAATTACTCGTGTAATTAATGATTCACGGCGGTAGCCGAACTAAGCTTCGAGCTGGCAATAATTCACCGCTCCATACCGCAATACTATGTTTTACCGATGAATCCGCTTCCTTGTATGTTGATTACACGACTCTTCTTACGACATAGATTGGTCAGGAAATTTAATTACGAATAATTATATAATATAATTATTGTTAGATACATACAGAATTACCTTGTGACGTATTAGTAGTGGTATCTATTAAGGGTTCAATCTTATATGAAGATATCGATATCGATAAACTCGATAATCGATAAAATATCGATAAACATCGATGAACTTTCGACTAGATATTATTGATATTTTTTTTAGCATTTTTATTAACGTCTGGATTCTCCAAAACCGTAAAGGTTTTAGCTCCATACCAACGAACCTCACGAGGCACAGGTCAACAGACTCTTGACAGCCATAAGCTTTGAAAAAATAGCCGATGTCTTAAAAAACTGAACAATAAGAAACGGTGTAATACAAAATTATGATTTTTAGTAAAATGTATTATTCAATTATTTTTTCATTCCTGCGGACTTTTTTTTTACTAAACCATATAATTTACAAATTATCTATTGACTTTTTTCTTTTCTGTAGAATAAATATTATGCAAGTTAATAGCTAAATCAAATAGATAATAATCTAAATGTAATAGATGTGGGACCGTTATGTGTCGTGATATGTCAAAATGAGTTAAATTCAATTTGAGCCGTTCCTAATATTTTACGTTATTCTTCGAGATCATCAAATTTGGTACACGTAAAATATAAACATCATAAAAAAACTTAAAACCTTATAAACGGCAAAATTTGAACTTCGTTCTCGGTGTATAAAAACTGGAAATCTTAAAAAAAGTAAGCATGTTATAAGAACGATGAAAATTGGATTTAGCTTCTTTTGAAATGTAACGACCACATATTTTGCAAACCGAAATTATACAATATTGGACAATATGTTATATGAAGGAAAATAGAAAAATTATTTTTTTAATTGGCTATAATTATACAGTATAAAACATTAACAATTTTAGATAATGATAATACAAAATTTATATATGTATAAAAATGTACTTATTACATTATCATATAAATAAATGCATTATTGCAAGCATAGACAAATTTGGTACCGATAGATGGAGGTACTAAAATCGTGAAAATTAAAAATATAATGAATTAAAAACATGTATTATAAACAATCAGCCGAGAAGTTAAACGGGTCTGTAAAAACTTACATGGAATTCTGATTACATATTTACAATAATAAAAGACATTAAATTTATCAATATATTACTTAAACACTATATGTTACTAGCTTTTCATCGCGGCTTCGCTCTCGTCAACGTAAATTTACCCTATTCCTCGGGAATAATCTTTTTTCTGTATGAAAAGTACCCCATGTTCTCTTCTGTACCCCTGACAACGTATATATAAAATTTCATAATGATCGTAGATTGTGAATTGAGAATTGAGTTGTGAATTGAAGTAGTTTAAGCATAACAAATAAACAAACTCATATTCGCATTTATAATATTAGTTAGAATTTTCGTTTAACCACAGTCACACCTGTATGTAATTGATCGATGTCAAAAAAAAAATGTATTCAATTTAGGCCCTGCGAAGGCGTTCATGAATATCAAAACTACCACCGATTCGGACAAACAACCCTATCATCGAGAAGAACCGGCAAGAAACTAATTTTACAAAACATAAATAGTTGCATTCGCTTCTAGTGGATGCACAGAGAGAAGCGTCATTTCCAGACGTCACCGCCGTTCACATATTAATCCGTCACATCACATAATGTTAACCCGGTAAAGCTTAAAAATGGTTTACTTTCAAGTGCTACTGACGGAACACATCTAATACATTATAAATTACATTACATACATAAGAGTCTTATATAGATGTGTTATAAGTGCTTGGCGGCTATTTCGACTTAGAATGGTAACCAACCGACCGTTAGAAAAAACCCTACCAACAGACTATGCTTTCATCAAATCATTCCGAATGTTACTTGGGAACTTTAATAGAAAATCCATATGTAATTACCCTTAACGCAACAGAATACAAGCACACATCGATACTGGGTAAATAATATAATTCTCAGGTAAATAGGTAACATGTAAGAGAGTAGATAGGACCGCTCTCCATTCGATTTCAAAGTGGCCGTAGTTTGAAGGTGAACCGAGTAGCCTCAATCGAAGGGACTGATTGGATAAATCTAATTTACATTGATTTTTTTTACAAGCAATTCGCTTATGTAAGTCGGTGTTCGCTTGAAATGCTTATACGAACTATTTGGCGAGTACTTCATAAAATCTATAAGAATGGTAAATGACTCAAAATCAAAATTAAACATACTTTATTCAATTTAGGCTCTAAGAAGCAGCTTATGAACGTCAAAGTTACCACCGGTTCGGAGAAACAACCCAGTCACCGAGAAGAACCGGCAAGAAACGCGATATGGTTTATCTTTTCATTATATATATTTTTACAAACAGATAACTACATTCATTTTGGTGGATGCACAGAGAGGGAAATTTAGTACACCTAATATATAGTCTACCGCCTTTATATACATCTCATTTACTACTGGAGTTAGATAGAAATACGCCATAACGTTAAAAAATAATTGTTAGTCCCATACCTGTGACACAGCTTCGACTAACCTAATCTCAACCTAACCTAGTTAAACTAACCTCAAAACGAATACCGATAAAGGTGCAGAATAATGTTTGCAGTCCTTTGTCATCAATAATTAGAAACTAGCGTTTCCGGGTCCATTTCATGTGTGAGAAAATCACGGGCCCAGTTATCGTCCTAAGTCTATCGTCACGCAGCCCAATAGTTCGTAGCGCATGACGATGATGTCTTCCCACACCTACATATATTACAACCTTAGACATAATTTCGTGGCAATACACGCAGATATGGTAGTAGCATTACAAGTGAAATTATCAGCTACGTTAATTACGGATAACGTAAAGCGTGCAATATCATAATGGGTTCTTTCAATTAAGATAATATTAGTAAATACTAAATTGTAAGGATCGTACAAACTAAATTCACATAATTAAAACGAAAATTTGACATAATAAACGTATAATTATGAAGACGAAGAGAATTGTAATAGATATGATATTAGTTTTGGTAGTAATAATATTTCTTTGAATTCTTTAATAGATAGATAGATAGACTCTTGGATTATTTTTGGTATATATCTCTTTTGGTTTGGTTTTGGTTGTCTCGTTCAGTGTTTTCTCGCTTAGAAACTACAAATAGAGTTGCAACTTATCTTAAAATATAAAAATCCAGTGTCATGATGTTTGTCCACGTAGAACTCCGAAACTACTCAACCAATCTTTATGAAAGTTGGCATTTATGTATAATTTGATCTAACTTGAGATATTGTATAATTTATATTTCGATTAATGGACTCAATATTTTTAATCACAGATTAATTATTGTCAATGTTGTTATTAATTGTAAGTTTCTGTCTGGAACAGATGGCGCTTTAATTAGTTTGTTGACAGAAAACTGTAAGACCGACCGGTATAGATATGTCATAGATGAAGCTACGTTTTAATTATTTTTTTTCATCTCCAGTTTATTTTATGGTGCCCGTGTTATATTCAATTCAACATGTAATAACTGCGCCACAGCAACGCGTGGTCGGCTCAGCTAGTAGTAATATAAGAATTGAGCTCGAAGATCTCGGTATTGATATTCTTGGACGACGAATCGAAGGAAGTAGCGTTTAATCGGGGCTCTAAGAGGTTTAAGATTTTTCGAGTAGTTCCTCATTGCTTCGAACTGTTTGGAAACATCTCATGCGTTACTTTATTATCTACTAGTTGTTACTCGCCCCTTTGTGTGCTTCTTTTACTGTCTTAAAAATATATTTCATGTACAGACGAAAAACGATAAGCATTACACCGTTTACCGTTTTTTGTAATAAATTTTGATATTATCAAAATATACAAATTAAATTATCGACACCCGTATCATTTTTTTTTCCATCCCAAGGGATCATAGTAGATGATGAATCTATACATAATATTATAAAGCTGAAGATTTTGTTCGCTTGAACGCGCTAATCAATCTACTGTTACGATTTGAAAAATTCTTTCAGTGTTAGATGACTCATTTATCGACGAAGGCTATACATCATAACGCTAAGACCAATAGAAGCGGAGAACCAATGAAGAATGTTTCAAAATCGAGGTTAACTATTTGAAAATATTTTCGCGATTTGAACGATACCCAAGTCAAAATTCCAACTTGATAAATAACGGACACCCTAATACTTAACTAGAGACTCGAAATCTATATTAGAAACGTTCATAACATAAAAGAATGGATTTTATATAACAAAAAATAAATAAAAAAATACCGCAATTTAATATATTACCATGTATAAAATATCAAAAGGTTTCCCTTTTACACACGCGAGTAGGATTCCTCTATACTCACGGTAATAACAAAAAGATTGCTGAATATTCTATATAGTATAAAGATTGTTGTTGAACGAAGATTTTTTTAAAGGAAATCGAAATACGCCAGTTGAGTTTTATGTAATTGGTTTTCTTCACATATATAAAACTAGCGTTTCGACCTGACTTCGTGCGTATACAATGTAATTTTTGTCATTGCGGCCATTCATAAGCAGAATTTTTGCAATTTCTAAGCTCCCTCTCCCTGGTCAGCAAAAGTAAGCAACTTTCAACACTCTACCCGACACAGTGTTTACCCCCACCACTTTTCGTCACTCAGAAAGGTTGCGAACCAGAATTTCAGAGCCCTTCTCATCAAAACTTTTACTTCAAATATTTTAAAACCAAAAACAAAGACACTTAAACAGACTTAGACGCGGCCAAAAGCTATGTCCATAGTAAAAATACGTAGTAATTTGTAAACAAAGTAGCTAGTCATAGCATCGTTCGTCATGACTTGATGATGCATAACCGGGTGATTATGATGACCTAATATTTTACTGGCCTAATAAATTTCCAATAATATAGGTATGTACATTATAGGGTGTGCCAAAAAAAGTCGATTTTTTTTTCTTGCTCCTTCCCCAAATTATCATAGGATAAATCCAAACAAAAATTATGCCGAAAGGACAGCTCTTAATTTCAATTTTAAGAGGTCCTCCAACGAACTTTAAATTTTCCCATATAAATAATATAGGGGAAAAATTTTTGAACATTTTTGTTACTTGCAAACCGTGAAGACATTTTATTTTGTAAAAATAAATGGATAGGTCTCATTATGCGATGAATTATCAACAAAAAATTCATTGAATTAAATATCTATCTTTAATATTAAAATTTTTACGGATCCTTCAAATTTGAATTTTTAATAATTTTGCGTTTTTTATCTTTTGCGGCTAAACTATATAAAAAAAATATTGTTAAATTATTGGGTTAAATCCTGATGAACAGACAAAACTCTTAAAACCATATTCGTAATCATAATCATATCCTTGATCTGCATAAACAAAAATCAACTGCCAAATCTATACTAATATTATAAAGTTGAAGAGTTTCGTTGGTTTGTTTGAACGCTCTAATCTCAGGTGACCTACTGGTCCGATTTGAAAAATTATTCGGCGTTTGATAGCTCATTTATCGAGGAAGGCTATAGGCTATATATCATTACGCTAAGACCAATAGGAGCGGAGCACCAATGAAGAATGTATCAAAATGGTTTTTTCTTTTCTTTTGAGAACTTCCGCTGTGTGTTAGCGTTAGCCCATAGTAACTATTCCACGCGGACGAAGTCGCGGGGAGAAGCTAGTGTTACATACACTTTAGAATGGCTGCTCTATTTGACTATTTTTTTAAAATGTCATTACATGTTTTTTATGGAAATAATGTTAAAAGATCTTACGGAGAAAGTTAAATTTCTGTTAAAAATCTCCATATAAAAAAAATGTGTGAGTAGAACAATAGTCAGTAGGGAAATCTTCAAAAACATTTATAGATTGATATTGAGTAGTTCAATTACCATAATATTTCATTACATTGTCATATTGTAAAGGAAATATTTGGTATCATTTTGTTTGTTACTGCACACGTGCAAGAAAATAAAATAAAATAATATTTATGTACAGTCAGAACTACACATTTTTAATATGTATATGTCGTCTCATTGCGGTTCCGACGGAGTAGCTGTCAGAAACTATATTTTAAACAAAAATTAAATTGTTTAAAAACAAAACGCGGATGCCGGCCACGCCTTGCTGATAAGATTCGGAAAAACCAGGATAAGACATACTTGACATTTCTAATTAACTTTTTTTACGTGACCTGTATTTTATACAAGATTTTTTTTTTACGCTGACGCATTCCACAGGTGGGCGTCAGCCTATTGTTCATACTGAGATGAGTTATCCACCGGCGAATGGATCATAACCTGGTCCAGTAACCCATTGAGGTGTTACTGACTAATTTATTATTGTTTTTGTACTTTATTATGCCAAATTTACGTTATATAGTACTTATTATAAATATATATATTTTTTTAATTGAAATATATGGTTTTAGGATCTCGTGTTAAATAAATTACAATTAATTTTATATCGGAGCAGAAGGGTGTAAAATATTAATTAAAAAGGGCTATTAAAAAATTAAGTACAACATTTTACTTGTATAGTGGTAGGATCTACGAAGGCATCAACTGTGGTAACTCCACTTTTTTTTGTTACAAAACTTTGTATAAAAAAGTACTGGCATAAAGAACTACGATTCCATATACTGGAACCTATCAAAGTATTGATAATTCTTTACGGAACGAAGCTGACAATTTTTTACCTTATTTGATGCACGGCTTACGAAATAAAACCTTTTTTGCCGCTATGTTCATACACTCTCCACAAATATATCCAAATAACTTAGACAAAAAAGAATTTAATTAAATTAGAATGTAAAAAAATCTCGTGCTCAAATAAATAATACTGAGCCGACATTTCCTCCATAATTATCGCATGTAAACGAGAACAAAAAATTTATCGCGCATAGGTAATGATAATCTGTGGCATAACAAAACATTATATACGTCCGTAACTTACGTCTTTTGTATTAAAGCTTACATCCTTTATATCAGAATCTAGTATACAGTATCTACCATACAAACCATATGTTGTAATGAATAAAACTGAAATTAAATTCAACTATTTGTGTACAGGTTCTCGGTAGTCCATAAAACATGAAATAAATTCATTATAATTGCCTGTAGATGACTTTGATAAACGATCTTTCGTTCAACAACCCTTTTTATCGTACTTTCTCACAACGAACTATTTAAATAACACAAAACGTCCAAACAACAATGAACCTTACCTTTTTTTAAAGCTCTCGAGAATGTTTCCTTTGCATTCTCCTTTAGGAAAATAGCGGACGTTCACGAGAATTTTTTTAAACACATGATTCTGTTATCAATACATACGTACATATTATTAAAATGACACAAACAATTTCTTGTTTTCTCGAGATGAATCACCAAAGAATGCACTCTTTCACTCTTAATAATGTACACTTAAAATGATCAATAAATAATAAAACACCACTTTTTCGTATATTATTCGATTTTCGTGTCGATACCACAAGGTTTTTCGTTATATTTCGTTTCACAAACAAGTTTTCGAAGCACAAACACGCGCGACACACAACAGCACTACGTTATATCCCGAGAGTGACTGCTCGACTGACACATAAGAATAACCTTACAAAGTAAAAAGAAGCCCACGCGCGAGTACGTGCTGAGAAAACTGTAGTTATCTTCAACTTTGTCTGGTTATAGTGGCAGTTCGGCTATAAACAAAAGTAAAAAAAACTTTGTTATAAGGTTTCGATTGAATATTATTACGGTTGTTTTGGATTAACTTGTTGTATTATAAGGCTGTGCGTGTTTTTAACTTACTTTTGAACGTCAATAAACGTTTTGTTTTAGTTAAAAGTCACGAATCTCAGCAACGTACTCGCGCTTCTAGCGTGCGGTGCACGTGTCTGAAGTTATCAACATAATGCGCCTTGCACTAAGAGCATAACTAACTTCATTCGGTAAGGAGGGGAACGTAAAACGTTTTACCTGAGTTATTTTTTTGTTTTGAACAATAGTGATAGTCTGCGTACCACAGCAGTTTATAAATTTATAATAGCGTTTAAAATACTAAACGTTTAGAAAGTTAACTTCTTTTGTTATAATGATTTTTGAAATACATTTCTAAGTAAATATAATATAAAACTTTTTAAATATTGCTATACAGGTTAGATAATTGTCTCTTAGATAAATGTACGATATTTAGATAAGTATGTTTTTTTTTCTCGATCTGACTACGCTATTTAACAGCTTCACCGGACTACAAATTTAGATATGTTTATCACCATTCTCCAGGGTAATGGACGGAATAAACAAGGTGAAACGAACATTAGACCAATATTTAAAATAATTTGAAAATCAACTTTGAAGCATGTGAAAATACACTACAGCACTTTTGAAAGAATCTACTACTCAAAAGTAATAAATTAGTTAGATAGATAAGTTTAGACGCACTTTGCGAAAAAAAATGTAACCTCACAATTATAGTCATTATTAATTAGTTTAAACTTTCCATACTCTCAAAGTAAATTATAGACTTCGAGAAATAGATCCTTGTTATATCTTATTTATCTTGTTGTTATACTTCTTTTATATCTTTTTACATATTAAAATATGTAGTACTTACCTTGTTCTATTCATAACACAATCACAGCGAAAGAAAGAAATCAAATGTTGGAGGCATTCATATAAAGTGTTATTCCGCTATATTCCATAATAAAAAGAATTATAAAAATAGTATAATTTGCCAATCTCCCTAACAATATAGTATGTAAACGTACAGCAACATAGAAAAACAAAAGAACATGTCTGTGACTAATCGTATTCATACATTTCTTTGAATTGAAGCAAACGCATAGACAAAAGAGTAAAAACTTTGTCGTTTATCTGAAATATTTGTTAAACATTAATAGCGGCTGAGTAAGTAGATTATAAGGAAAAAGTTAATTTATTTTTATCTGGACTGAGCTAATAAATTTTTATGTAATTAAAGTAGCAAAAAGCATTTAGTTCATTAGATTTATAATACCAATCTAAATAGGATTACTAAAAATATTCGAAATCTGTTATCATTCTGCCATTAAATGGATCTTCTAAAATATGAGTATATGGCGAATATCCTTCAAACTGCAATTTACTAAATTTTACCAGTTTTCACTTTCTCAAACAAATTTTAAAGGTACAAATCAGGTATCAATTAAATCACGTACCTTTACCAGTTACATATGAAAGAAATAATAATTTACACATATAAATAAAAACTAAGTATCTGTTGTTAGTTAGGGCTAATCTGCTAACTTATGAAATGACTTAACAGATTTTCATTAAGTTTTTACTAACAAATAGAAAACGTCTCTAATTATGCTTTTTAAATAAAACTAAGCAGTAATGATAAAACTTAACAAGGGTAACTGAAAATTGGCAAGAGAGTTATAAAAAAAATTAAGGTAACACAAGATTTATCAGTGAAAAATATGATTTTCCTATGAAACAGCAAAACAATATTCACGAGAGTGAAGTCGGATGCACTAGTTATTAAAGTAATAAATTAAGTAATTCCTACACTAATTGTGTAAATGTATTGATGGAAGCAAACAAATCGTTAAAATATTTCATAAGCGATTAGTTATTTAAACACAATAATCAGGAAGTCGTGATTATGCAAACGAAATATAAACAACTTAATTACTCTTACCACTAATTAAATTATTACTGTTATTAGAGACGTATAATATAAAATTTCAACCGAGATGCCACTAGTGTTGGCGCAAGATTCATCAAGGCTTAAAAAAGACAAATTAAATTTATTCTTACATTTTACAAGCCGTCTTCAGCACCTCTATTGCGATTATTAATGGTAGTATGAGGTACGGTGCCCATTTGAGAGAGGTAAATCCATTAAAATTTAACCTTATATGGTTCTACCATAGTTATACATATATAAACAACGTGACTCTAACGTTATTTCTGCAATATTGGTTGATACAAGTCAAAATGCTTTTAACACTTTTCGATATCGGTAAACGTGAGATTACCTGAATAACATCACGAAATTAATTTATACTAAATTAGTTGATTAATGAACTAGTTATTAACTATTATTATCATAATTACAGTGTATTGAGTTAACGCTATCGATTATAGTGATGTCAAACGTTATTAGTAAATTGACATTCGATAGCGGATTTTTGGCGTGATCTTATTTTGTCACGTAATGGTTTTTATTTGTTATTTATTATATTGCGTTATTTGATCATGTATTGCGTGTTATTGTTTGCATCTTGCATAATATAAACAAATAAAGTTTTTAGGAAATAATAACACAGAGTATGAATTCTGACATATGACAAAAACTCCCTCGAAAATTTTTAACAGCCATCTTGTTGAAACAACTACAAGCCGCTGCGCCATCATGTTGAAATACTGAAGTCTTTATAAGACACTTTGTAATAATTGTTCATTTGATAATGGCAATATTAATGCTAATCTTTATTGATATTATAAATGCGAGTGTTAGTTTGTTTGTTTGATACGCTCTCACGCCGTAAATATTCAACCGATCATCATGAATCAATATTTTTTATACATATAGTCACGGGAAAAGGAATAGAGTACCTTTAATCCAGAAAGAAAGTCATTTCAGAGGGAAGGCTAAATGAACATTAAAATGGGCAGAGCCTTGATCAGAATTTATTATCTTTATTAAATACTAGCAGTTCTCGCGACTTCGTCCGTGTGGAACAGTTATTTTGGGCTATCGCTAACACGCAGCGAAAGCTCTCAAAAGAAAAAAAAATATTTTGAAACTATCTTCATTCGTGGTCCGGTGGTCTTTACGTGATGATATATAGCCTATAGCCTTCCACGATAAAAGAGCTATCTAACAGTGAAAGAATTTTTCAAATCATCGGACCAGTGGTTCCTGAGATTAGCCGGTTCAATCAAACAAACATACAAACCCTCCAGCTATATAATATTAGTATAGATACAGATAGTGTGGTGGCGCCGTTGCGTTGTCGACGCCACCGAAGCGGGGGTGTTCTATGCTATTTAAGTGGACTGTATTTGCGGGGTGTGCTATATTTGATACTCAACTATATTGCGATCAGATACGACGAGGGAGACAAGACTAGGAAGGAATTGGCACATACCTCGTGGCTAGCCGGCTAAGTGTTTGTTCTCGTTGCACCCCACTGTTTTTCTCCGTCACAACACTGACGGACACTAGTTTCTAAAGGTCTCACACAACAATTATTGTTTATAAAGTGTGTCGGCACGCACTATATGCGGAGCGATGCGTTTTATTCTCACTCACTCGACCAGGCGAAAATTCAAACTGTTCTTGCACGCGGCGCGGTAACGACTCTGGCGCGTTCGACGCGCTACTACTTAAGTATGTGCCAGGAAGGGGTAATGAAGCGGGAAGAGAAAGTGTCGCGATCTGATCACAATAATGCGGGAATTAAAATATATTCAAAGCGGCGCAACCATAGTGTATGTGTTATTTTTATGAATAAACTTTGAATAAAAATTTGAATAAAATTGAATATCAATTGCGTCAAAATCCGTTATGTAGCTTTTCTGTGAAAACGTTTTTTTTTCGAACTGTCTACGATATTAGCCTTGTAAGGCCTTCACAGCTTCACCGGACTACTAAGGCGAGCGTTTAAGGCATTCAGCCGATTTTATTTAGGCAACTAGCTTAAGGGTGCGCGGCACACCTCGGCTTGGGTTGTTGCTGATATCCCGGATCTGACCTAGCTAAACTATTCTAAGTTATTCTAACATATATTTGTATATACAATTGAGACTGCATGATTTACAAACGTTTACATGTATATTTGATGTGAAAGGAACTAAACTACTCGATTCAGTACGATTAAGGGAAAAAAATAAAACCCTTCCACTACCTATGTGTGTAATGTATGCACGTAGGTGAGGTGTTCTCATATGTGTACAAGTGATGTGGGTGTGTCACTGTATCGCGATAGTAATAGCTCGAGGGCTCCATCCGGGGACGACCTAGGCTCGAGATGTTACCAGAAGAGGCGCGACGTATGTGTGGGATCGAATGAGACGCCCTCCTTCACGGCGGCGTGAGGGAGATACTCGCGAACGTGGGCGCAAACACGCATGTTAAGAGAGATCGGAAAAAGTGTCCGTCAAATGCGTTAAATTAGGGATACAGAGGTGGAGGCAGGACCTGGCGGACGCGCGTTACGGTCGATACACGATCGACGCCGTCCGCCCGGTCCTGCCGGAATGGAATCAAAGGAAGTGGGGCTCCCTGACGTTTCGTCTGGTGCAGGTGCTGACCGGGCACGGGTGCTTCGGTTGGTACCTGCACCGGATAGCTCGCAGGGAGCCGACCGCCGTATGTCATGAGTGCGGCGTTGAACCGGACACCGCGCAGCACACACTTGCTGAGTGTGCTGCGTGGGAGGAGCAACGTCGCACTCTGACTGCGGCGGTAGGACAGGAGCTCTCGCTGCCGAGCGTGGTTGTGGCCATGCTCGGCAGCGAGGATGCGTGGAACGCAATGGCCTCCTTCTGCGAGGAAGTCGTCTCGCAGAAGGAGGCGGCGGAGAGGGTCCGGGAGGAGAACCCTCAAAGTGACCCTATCCGCCAACGGAGGACAGGCAGGAGGAGGCGGCAGTTTGACCGCCGCCTCCTCCCACCGTAACCGGACCTAGGGAGGATGGGTCGGGGGGCCCATCCTCCCATTGCACAGGTCCGGCGGACGGAGGAGACGACCGGTGTGTACACGATTGTCTCCTAACAAGACGGGGTCCGGCCGCGGCGCTTCCGCTGCTGGGCCAACCGCTGGGGTGGCACGATGAAATCTGTAGAGATCTCGTGCCGCCCCACCTATAGCGGCAGACGTACACCGTGGGGTTTTAGTCCGTGCGAGTCGGACATAACCCATCCTCTCCCCCGAGAGGATGGGTATCCATAAGGGATTTCCCCACGTAAAAAAAAAAAAAAAAAAAAAAAAGGGTGACGCTACAGTAGCAACAGGGTTCATTACTGTTCAATTATTTCAACAAATTTTATAAAAATAAATACTCCAAAATCACTAAACGTAGTATTTAACGTTCAGAAAAATTCTATGGCACTCCGTATTTTCCTGTAGCAGTTGTTTTAGGTGATATTTTACAAGATTATGTCGGATTATCCATAAGCTTTGCCTAGGCTAGCGCCAGGCTGGGGCGATCAGCTAGTCTTCTATACATATAATATACATATAATAAGAATGTAAATCTAGCTTTATACATTAGTATGAAATAAATTGTTGCAGGTGTCTTGGAATAATCAATTTTTAGAAATGTCTATCTATATGTCTATTTGTCTGTCTGTTTGTTAGAACGCGCATTACTGCTCAAGTAAGCGCTCACAATATAATATTACCAACAAAATTATAAAGCATATCCAGTCACTGTTTTTTTACATTAGGCACCACGCAGACAGGGTCGCGGGCTCAGCTAGTAAAAAATAAAAACATGATATAAAAGCAACAATTCTCTTTGCAAAAAGTTATTCGAAGCATACGACTATAAGACAAATCTGTTAGCGAGAATCCTTTGTGAGATATGTTGACTTTGATACGGTTGTTGAGTCAGACAAAATATCATATGCGGTATTGTTTCAGTAAGCCAAAGTTGTGGCGATTTACATACATTGAATTCGTCTACACTGAATATGGAGTTAGTTGTATGACTTCTGTAAATTACAATTAGCTGTTGTCGTTATCTCGCCATGGAAGGCGTTCAGCATATGTAGTCCGGTGAAGCTGTTAAAACCTTGCTAGGTCAATAGCGAAGTCAGTTCGAGAAAAAAGAAGCGTTCAGCATATGGATATGCACTAGGGCAGTGGTTGAATCGTGCAAAAGAGCCATATATATATATATAAAAGTGCCTTTTTGTAACTTAAGCTATACTAATATTATAAAGCTGGAGCGTTTGTTTGTTTGGTTGAACGCGCTAATCGTTTCTGTCGTTCCTAAACTACTGATCCAATTTGAAAAATTCTTTCAGTGTTAGATAGCTCATTTATCGAGGAAGGCTATAGGTTATATATTATCATGCTAAGACCAATAGGAGCGGAGCACCAATTAAGAATGTTTGTTTCTTTTCCTTTTGATAGTTCTGGCTGCGTGTTAGTGTTAGCCCAAAATAACTATTCCACGTGGACGAAGTCCGGGAACAGCTAGTTTTATATATTTTTATCGAAATAATTAGGATTAAAAGTACACTCTCGAGCTTGCCTTTACCCATTTTTTTTGCGAGCGACTAACCGTGCTATTGTTGCCAATGATAAGTAGTTATAATATCAATGATTGTTGCTTTCTAAAAATGTGTCTTTGGTCTGTAGGCTTGCGTTTGCATAAATGTTTATTCGTCTCTTACTAGGCAAGTTAATAGATAATATTACGTATTTATACTAAATACTTCGTGAAAGAGCCACAATTTGCCGACCACTGCCCCAGGGTGTCCGTTATTTACCAAGTTGGATTTCTTGACTTGGGTACCATTGAAATCATTAGTTTATAGCCTAAGAACATTTAAGAGAGAAAAAATCCGATACTGTTCAACCGTGCCTAAATGTTTTAGAAATTATTCTTTTACTTGCTTGTTTTACTGAATAACTCACCAAACATTATTAATTCTCCATCTACTATGATCCCCTGAGATGGAGAAATTTATGATAACATCACAATGTTTTCCTTCACCACGCGCTCCGACTGAGTTGCAAGGATTCGAACCTACGTCCATCTACGCTGTTGTCGAACACGCTCTCAACTACGCTATCATCGCTTCAACACCTACAAATCGTTTGCATGTCTTGAGATTAGTTAATTAATTTTATTTACTTATAAATGTGGGTAATGCAACAATCAACAGTCCGACGAATAATATAATAACAATAAAAGGAGTCAACTAAACTGAAAACCTACAACGCTTTATCAAATAGATACAGCTTACACTATTAATAATAATGAAAAATTAAAATTATATAACAGTAAATATTGAGAAACATTAGAGATAGAAAAAAAGTAGAATAAGAATGAACGAAAAAGTGAAAACGAATACATTTATAAAAACTAAAATTAACGTATGGAAAAGAAAACGAGATGGCAAATATAATTAAGAATATTTAAATATGTTTTACTTAATGTTGTTTAAAATAGTAATTATATTGTTACATGCGTTACAAAATCATCAAATTATTTAATGGTAGACTCTTTCTCCTTCAAGCTTAAAAGATCGGAAGGAGAAAGAGTAAGGGAAATACGAAGATTTCTATAAGGTATTAAATGCTAATCACTTAAAATGAAATCTGAGACATTCTTGAAGTATATCCTCAAAAGTTTGCACAGATGTGTTGTCGCAAAGACAGGTGTGTGTTTATGTTAATTAATAATTATGTATCTATATTTATGGTGATAACAATATGTTAACAATTTTAAAACGATTATGATATTGCCTAAAATACTTATGTCCATTTAACATTTGGGTCATGTGGAAGGAAATCAATTATCACTGTAAATAAAAAATGATTTTTTTTATTAATAAATTTTCTAAATCAACATAATTTTTTTTCGAATTGTTTTTTTTTTCGAACTGACTACGCTATTGACCCAGCAAGGTCTTAATAGCTTCACCGGACTACTAAGGCGAGCGCTTAATGCACTCAGCCGATTTTATTTGACATATATATGACTGATACATGCAATTCGCGACACCTATGCTAAGCTGACTATTCATACATATATGAGTTGTTGAAACATATATGTGTACCAAGCATACATACTTCAACAACTCTTATATATATTTCGTATCGGATAATTCAGAAACATAATATTAAATACCTTATCTACCGATATCATTATAACAGTTGTGTTAAATAACAGATGAAGCTTGTTGGTTACAATGTAGAACGCCTTTGTATTATAAAGCAAATAGCAATGTCAACAAAAACCCACTAAGTAGATTTCTGTCACAGGCGCTTTGTTATACTTGATACTTAACATTATTCTAAACAAATTAATTGTATCCGCTTGTAATGTTAGAAGTGACTTTATAGATCTAATTAGATTCTTCTGTTCTTCATTTCTTGATTTCGTGTAATGGAGATAATTGGCAGAGAGGTTAACAAGGTTCAATTTTTTAATCCTAACTAATATAATAAATGCGAATGTGGGTTTGTTTTCTTATGCTTTTACACCTTAACTACTCAACCGATTATCATGAAATTTTGGATACACATTATTAGAGGTATAGACAAGTACACGCGCTACTATTTGTTCAGGAAAAATGTGAACAAAATCGCGGATAATAGTTAATGTAACAATAAATAAAGTAACAAAAACTTTATGTTATGTATATGCCATCAAAAACAAAATTGTTGTTTTACCGTAAAAAGTTGTGAGATCCATGTAATACTAAATCGGTTACTTTATTAAATCCCTACTTAAAGGACATCTTGTCTTTAGTTATTACGTAATTAGCTAACCTAACAACATCTTATAGTGACCATGTCATATTTTTTTTTTTTTTGTTTTAAATAAAATAAACAGACTTGGCCACCATATGAAAGCACAAAGTATCTCAGTAGTAATAATTATAAAGTAATAAATAATACACATTAGATTAAATAAGATGGCCTAGTGCGATTGCCAAGTTAATGAAAATTCAGGCTAGTCTTATCCATAACGATGTTATAGGGGGTCGAAAATGCTCTGAATTGCTTCGAGAACAGGATGGTACGGCCGTGCCGCTTTTTTGCTCGAGTTGGTGGGGGCTCTGCCGTGCCCCAAGATAATATAGGAATCTATTCAGAATTGTAATATCAGTACGTATTTATATGTATATTTGTGACTAAGTATATATTTATTTGTCA
Organism: Antheraea yamamai; assembly: GCA_036509395.1. Classification (NCBI taxonomy): domain Eukaryota; kingdom Metazoa; phylum Arthropoda; class Insecta; order Lepidoptera; family Saturniidae; genus Antheraea; species Antheraea yamamai. The sequence goes on along the minus strand of AP028437.1, from coordinate 1,363,262 downwards.
AATTACCCATAAAATAATCTAACAATTACACTTTGCATATGTGTAAGGTCCGCTAAGGTGCTGCTAGGTGTAAAGGAAGCTGAAGTTAGGTTCAAGTTGTTGTGTAGATGGTTTTCTGCGTCGTTTATGGGTGGTTTTCTGTGGTGTTTTGTTGTTTTCTATTTTGACTTGGCGTGTTTACGGATTCCGAACTAGTTTTTGTACCTGACTTTGCTTGCTTCTTGGATTTTTCGTGGATTACTTTGATTTTTGACTTGGCTTCGTTTTTTGGATTTGTTTTCTTGCCTACTGAATTACTTGGCGTGTTGTACGGACCCGGTCTTTTGCCTCGTGGTTTACTGGTGACCCTGGGGTCCCTGGTAGACCATGAGTGCTAAAAAGATCAGCAGCAAACGGGCGAGTGTGTCGGTCGAATCCGACACAGAAGTAGAGGAGCGTGTTGTTGCTCCTAAAGTAAATAAGTTCCAGAGGGGAACTGCAAGGCGGATCAGCCGCAACGTCGGCGGAGGTCGTGGCATCATGGGCGAGGCCGACTGGTCGTTTGACCGGGCCTTGGCCAGGAGTTTGAGCGGGGCGGAGTCGGAGGCCTCTGCCACGGGCTCGGTCGTTGCCTCGACATCTAAGGCCGTCTCCAAGGCCGGCTCTAAGGCGGGTTCAGCAGCGAGCTCCGAGGCAGAGCCGACCGACGTGGAAGAACTAGATGTCTTCACGTTGAAGGCTCTGGCCGGGGTTAAAGTGGCCGACATTTTGGAGACGGTAAAGAAATCCCGAAACTTGCAGGGGCCTTGTATAAAGGCGATTAAGGGGGCTGCAAAGACCCTTAAGGAGATCGTCGAGGCTCTGGCGGAGCGCTCGGAATCGGTTGAGGTGCGGAAGCTCCAGCGGGAGACCAAGAACCTCCGCCGACAGGTCGATGACCTAAAGGCGGAGGTGCTGGCTTGGAAGCAGGAGGCCAACGCCAAGAGGCAGGTGCCCCCGCCCCCTGCTCCTGCAATGCCGGCGGAGACTCCCACACAACAGTGGGAGGAGGTGCTCGCTGGGGCCGTCTCGCGCCTCGAGCGGTCTCTCCAGGTGTCGTTTGGCAATATGCTGAACGCACGCCTGGAGAGCCTGGAGGGTCGCCTCCCTCCGGAGGTGCCCGTCCGCCCTCCCTTGGCGGCTGACAAGAGAAAGGGTGGAACGGGGGCTCCACCTGCAAGGCCGGCGGTGCCCCAGAGGCCGGCACCGGTGCCCCAGGCCCCGATCGCCCCTCTGGGGATGAACTGGGCCGAACTACCGGCTCCTGCGGCAGCGACTTCCGGCTCCAGTTGGGCCGTCGTAGCGGGCCGGAAAAAGAAGGCCGCCAAGGCCCCGGCGGCGCCCAAAGCCCCGACGGCCCCAGTGGCCCCTCCAAAACCGGCGAGGCAGAAACTTCCATCCGTCCCCCAATCGGCTGCGGTTATTGTGACGCTGCAGGGCGCCGCAGCCGACAGGGGGATAGGATACAGGGAGATTCTGACGAAGGCGCGGGAAGCCGTGGCCCTGCCGGACATGGGCGTAGGAGAAGTCCGGGTCCGGCAGACGGCCACGGGAGCCCGAAAAATTGAGCTCCCGGGGCAGACTAAAGAGAAGGCCGCCGAACTGGCCCGGGAGTTAAAGGTGGCGCTGGCCGACGTCGCCACGGTCGTCGTGCCGACCAAGAGGGCGGACATCCGAATCGTCGGGCTGGATGATTCGGTGTCCCCCCTCGAGATTGAGACGGTCGTGGCGGCGAAGGCCGGCTGCAAGGCGGCCGACCTGAAGGTGGGCGAAATAAAGAAAAATTGGGGGGGCCTAGGTGCGGTCCATATATCGCTCCCCGCGGCGGCGGCCAGGGAGCTTGTCGAGGCCGGCAAGCTCCTGGTCGGGTGGAGCGTCGTCCGCGTCCACCTGCTGGACGAGAAGCCCATGCGTTGCTTCAAATGCATGGGCTTGGGGCACACCCGCCCCATGTGCCCCTCCTCGTCCAACAGGGGGGACGGGTGTTACCGTTGCGGCGCGGCGGGCCACAAAACGGCCCAATGCAAGGCGGAGGTGGCCCGCTGCGCCGTATGCGCGGACGCGGGGAGGCCCTCGGGGCATGTGATGGGGAGCCGCACTTGCAGGCCCCCCACCACCAAGGGTAGGGACCTCCCCACAGTGGGAGCAATCCCGAAGGTGGTGGCCGCCAGGCGGGAGGAAGTTGATATGGACCAATAATGGATAGGTCCATATACAACTTCCTCCAGGCGAACCTCAACCACTCCGCCGCTGCACAGGACTTATTCGTGCAGTCAGTGGCGGAGTGGGGTATCGGGCTCGCGATCGCCACGGAGCCTAATTCGTTCCCTCTCAGCCGCAGTGGGCTGGGGACTGGAACGGCTCCGTGGCGATCGTGGCGGGTCGAGGTTCATCCCTGGCGGTGAGAGAGTGTGGGGCCGGGTTCGTGACGGCCGTCTGGGGAGAGTACGCCATTGTGGGGGCGTACTTCTCCCCTAACAAGCCCCTGAGGGAGTTCGAGGCGTACCTCGGCTCCCTGCAGGGGGCTGTCAGACGGCTGTCGCCGCTCCCCGTGGTCCTCATGGGGGACTTGAATGCTAAGTCGAGGACCTGGGGAGCGGCAGTCACGGACCTGAGGGGCATGGCCGTTGAGGAGTGGGCAGCCGAGTTGGGGTTGTCCCTCCTCAACCAGGGGAGCGTCCCCACGTGCGTGCGATGGAACGGGACGTCAGTGGTGGACGTCTCGTTCGCCACCCCGTCCGTCGCACGCCGTGTCCGGGGGTGGAGGGTGCTGGAGGAGGTGGAGACCTTATCGGACCACCGATACATCAGGTTCGAGGTCTCCACCTCCCAAGCCGGAAGTGGCACCCGCCCCCGGAGGGGCGCGAAGTTCCCCTGTTGGGCGATGAGCCGCCTCATCCGTGAATTAGCGGAAGAGGCGGCCATCGTCCAGGCCTGGGCTATGCCCCCCCCCCCACAGGGGCTGATGTCGACGCGTCCGCAGCCCGCCTCCGTGCAGCCCTTACGGAGGTTTGCGACGCGTCGATGCCGCGGAGCGTACACCGCCCAGACAAACGGGCGGTGTACTGGTGGTCGCCGGAGATCGCCGCTCTCCGAGCGGCCTGCTCCGCGGCCCGGCGGCTGTTCGGGCGCAGCCGCCGGCGCCGGCTTAGGTACCCGGAGGCGGAGGCCCGGCTGTATGGCAGCTATAGGGAGTGCAGGAAGACCCTGCAGGCTGCCATCAGCCGGGCGAAACAAGCAGCATGGGAGGAGCTGCTCCAGACGCTGGAGGGGGATCCTTGGGGGCGCCCGTATAGGATTGTACGAATGAAGTTGCAATCCTGGGCGCCCCCGGCGACGGAGACCCTCCGGCCGGAGGTGGTAGCGAGGGTCGTGGGAGAACTGTTCCCCGACCCTCCGATGCTACCGGCTCCTCCCATGCCTCCGCCTCGGGTGGCAGTCGAGGAGGTGCTCGACGGTCCTCCCCCTCCGATAACGGAGGAGGAGATGGGGAGGGCAGTCGAGCGCCTCCTCAGCCGGCGTAGAGCGCCCGGCCCTGATGGGGTCCCGGGTCGGGTGCTCGGCCTCGCACTGGGCCAACTAGGGGGGTGGTTTCGGGAGCTGTTCGACCGGTGTCTTGCTGTCGGGCAGTTCCCGAAGCCCTGGAAGCTTGGGCGGCTCTGCCTGATGGAAAAGGCAGGCCGCCCTCCGGACTGCGCGTCCGCGTATCGGCCCCTTGTCCTGCTGGACGATGCCGGGAAGTTGCTGGAAAGGATTATCTCCTCCCGGGTCGTCCAGCACCTAGAGGGCGTGGGGCCGAATCTGGCGGACGCGCAGTATGGCTTCCGGACAGGGTGTTCCACGGTGGACGCCCTGTCCCTCCTTAAGTCGCTGTCTGCGGAGGCGACCTCCCAGGGGGAAAGGGTGTTGGCGGTGTCCCTTGACATCGCCAACGCCTTCAACACCCTGCCGCATGGCGTCATACGGGAGGCGCTCCGATATTTCGGAGTGCCCCCGTACCTGCGGCGGGTGTTGGAGGCATACCTCGAGGATAGGGAGGTCGCCTACGTAGACGGCGACGGGCGTATGGTCTGGCGGGCCACAAGACGGGGGGTTCCACAGGGGTCGGCCTTGGGGCCGCTCCTGTGGAACATGGGCTACGACTGGGTGCTCCGCGGCGTGCTCCCATATGGGGCACGCCTCATATGTTACGCGGATGACACCCTAGCCGTAGCCCGGGGGGGGGGGGGGAGTGGAGGGAGGTGGAGCGCCTGGCCACGATGGCCACAACCCTCGTGGTCAGGCGCATCAGGAGACTGGGCCTCAGGGTGGCCCTCGAAAAGACCGAGGCCCTACTCTTTCATGGGCCTCGGCGGGGGCCACCACCTGGGGCCCACATTGTGGTGGAGGGCGCCCGGATCAGGGTGGGGACCCAGATGAAATATCTGGGCCTCACCCTGGACGGGCGCTGGCGGTTCGAGCCCCATTTCGCGGGGCTCGGACCGCGAATTGCTGGGGCGGCGGCGGCACTCGGCCGGTTACTCCCCAACATTGGGGGCCCGGGCGCCGGGTGCCGCCGACTCTACATGGGAGTCGTGCGGGCGATGGCCGCCTACGGGGCACCGGTGTGGGCCGACGCCCTCGGTGCCGCCAACGTGCGCGCGCTGCGTAATGCGCAGCGCACGGTGGCACTGAGGGCGATCCGGGCGTACCGCACGGTGTCCTCGGCGGCGGCCTTTGTGCTCGCCGGCTCCCTGCCCTGGGAGCTGGAGGCAGGAGTTCTCGCCGCCGTGTACGAGTTCACGGCGGCGAGGAGACGAAGAGGGGAGCATCCGGCTCCCATGGAGATTGAGGCGGAGAGACGGTCTGTCTGAGTGTGCTGCGTGGGGGGTGCAGCGCCGCACTTTGGCGGCGGCGGTAGGACCGGATTTATCACTGCCGAGCGTGGTCTCGGCCATGCTCGGCAGCGAACAGGCGTGGCGAGCGATGTCCTCCTTCTGCGAGGACGTCATCTCGCAGAAGGAGGAGGCGGAGAGGGCCCGCGAGGCAGATCCTCAAAGTGGCCCTCTCCGCCAAAGGAGGACAGGCGGGAGGAGGCGGCGCTTCGCCCAACTCCTCCCGCCACCGTAGCCGGACCTGAGGGGGTGGGCCGGGGGGCCCATCTCCTCATTGCACAGGTCCGGCGGATGAGGGGGGACAGCCGTTGTGTACCCGGTCTGTCCCTCTATAGGTAGGAGCCCGGCGGTCACCTTCCGCCGGGCGGACCGTGGGGGCAGCTCTACAAGGTTGATTAGCTGGAACGATCCCTTGCCGCCCCCACACAACGGTCTGTCCGTACACCGTGGGGTTTTAGTCCGTGCGAGTCGGACATAACCCACTCTCTCCCCCGGGAGGGTGGGTATCCATAAGGGATTTCCCCACTTTAAAAAAAAAAAAAAAAAAGGTGTAAAGGAAGCTGTTTAATCGTATTCTAACTACCCAGATACCGGCTCAGTCTAGTTAGGAAGCCATTGTAAACATATGTGAAAAATATAAATGTTAATAAATACATTCTGAATTTAATTATGTTAGTTATTCCTTTATAAATGGTGGGAAATATCTTACTATTCATGCACCAAAGTATATAAATTCTTTTCTATAACTATAAGCTTTGAATAGTTTAAGCTAAAATTTTACCAATAATAAGTACTTACAGTTTACATTTTTACACCGATTCGCATGATTTGGAATAACAATGGGTATAAATTTGTCGAAAAATCTACATTTTGAGAACATTCCGTAAATTACGGTTGAACGAGTCCCCCGGGGCTTGGTTGAGGTTTTGTTAAAAGGCTGAGAGAAGGCCGATTTGAAATATATATTCACGTAAGAATATTATGTTGTTCTTGTTTATTTTTGATTTTATTATAACACTTTCATTATGTTAATGAAATAACATTGCGAAATAGAAGTATTTAAAAAAAAGTTGAGGTAATCATAAGGACTGTCGACAGAAGTGATAACTCAAAATAATGGAATAACTATGCACTTTCTTAGTTATGAAATCAATTATAGTATGAATTATTTGAATTTCATTATTTGTAAATTGCAATTATTAGATTGGACATTCACATCTATTGGCTCTCCGAACAATAATTATATACATTTTTATACAGTTTATTAATTAAGCAAACATATGATACGCTGCACCAGCTCAATACAAAATATCAATATTACATCTACACTATACTATACTACGCGTCGTTAGTCTGACATAAGCGCAATACGTCACAAGCATGTCGGTAACGCTTCACTAGCATGTCGCTGACGCAAACACAGAATTTTTTCTCCTACCAAATATCCACGGAAGAAACTGTATCCCTTGTTCCGTGAAATTATAGCCTAACGCCATATATAGGCGCGTCATAGGAAAAAGGTAGCGTGAAAATTTTCTTCGCGTAAAAACGCTAAGTTGAGCTAATTTCCATGGTTGATCAGACGATATAATTTATCATTCTATACATATTAATCAATAAAGTTGAAGTGTCTGTTGTTTAGTCTAATCTCCAAAACGTCTAGATCGATTTTGTGAAGATTTTTTTGGGCTGATAGAGAATTTTATAACTATCTAGACTAGGTATTATTATACGTTTCTATCGGGACAAAGCAATAATGTTAAAAATTAATACAGGAAACTTTCAATTGGAAAAAAAATGTTAAAATTAATTAGCAATGTTATAGTAATGAAAAAAAAAACAATTAAAGAAATAAAATAATGAATCAAATTAAAACCAAAACTATTTCACGTGAACGAGGTCGTAGGCACAGGGTACGTTATATAAAGTCGTAAGCTGCTGTTAGTCACATATGCACACATACTAACATACATTATTATATATTTATATAACGCAGTACACCTGTAATAAATAGTCTTAAATGTTGATTTTTGTCAATATTGTTTTGATAAGCATTAATTTATCTATTGTATTGTTGTTTTTGAGTTTTTCTATGAGCTTTACCTTATATATTGGTTAGGTTAGGATAAGAAAATCCTTTGGAAGTATGTATATATTCAGTGGCGTAGCTAGGTAACCAAGGGCCCTGGGGCAAATTAAAAAATGGGGCCCCACTGCTATGTAAACTGATTAGGTTTTATCAAATAAAAACATGAAATATACAAATACTTTAAAAATGCTAAGCTACTTAAGCTCTTTTTTGTGCACTGCAGGGCAGGTAATAAAAATATTAAACAGTAACAACATAAATTACAATTAATACTTGGTGTAGGTTTGGCTAATAAAACGAAATAGAGAAGATTCAAGGGTTTATTATATAAAGGTCGGGCCTACCAACTGACTAAATGACAATTATATTAACAATTTTTACAAACCTGTCATATTTATTTTGAAAATGGGAGAAATTTCCAAAAGTTTAGTTCGATCGAGATTTCTGGTAAGCATTCGAGGGCCCCGGGGCACTGCCCCACCTAGCCCCAAGGTAGCTACGCCACTGTATATATTATGAAGGGTATTGGTAAGGAGAACCATCTTTGTGTGTGTAAAAGTGTCCGTCAAAATGCGTTAAATTAGTGTGGCGCTACAGCAGCAACAGGGTTCGTTGTTGTTCATTTACTTCAACAAGTTTTATAAAAGTAAACATTCAAAAATCACTAAACGTATTATTTAAAGTTCACAAAAATTCTTTAACACTCCACGTTTTCTTACTGCAGTATATTTATAAGATAATTTGGGATTATCCTAACCTTTGTCTATGCTAGCGCCATTTTGGAAGGTCTTGGAACTATTATTTAGTGCTTAGAGTTAGCCACTTTTTCAACATGTCCCGATACGAGATAATTTTCCTTACTTTTCCCTCCATAATACATATTAATAACTCGCATGTATTACAAAGTATGTTAGTAGAAGAAACATTCTTCTTGCCTTATATTACCTACGTACATTGTTTTTAAATCATTATGAATAATATTTCATTCGTAGGTACTCCAGAACCCAGTATCTTAGCTCCGCCCTCCCAAAACATCTACGATAATGTAATGTATCAAAAAACTCAGATAAGCTAGATTTTGTAATGGACCAGCATGATTTAAATATTAAGGATTATTACAAGATAGACATTTGATAATTTAGACTCAATAAAACGAATAAATATTAATTTTGGTAGGTGTTAGTTTGTACCAGGTCAAACGGGTTTCACTTTCAGAAGATTACTATAGGTTGGATTATTACGTGAACTTAGAACTATAATGAGGTTTGGAAATAGCATGCCACTCTTTCCATGTGCTAAAATACGGCTTTCGAGTAATGACTTTATTATACCTTTAATAAAAGCTTTACAAAGAAGATAAATCTAGAGTTTTTTACCGTCTCGTTTCGACAACTGAGTTGTTTATTTGAACCGGTGGTAGAATTTCATCGTTCATAAGCGTTTTCTAAGGGCATAAATTGAGTGCTATCCTAATGCTACTTGAGTATAAGCTAATGTATTTTGATATATGAATAGGTGGAGTTAAAACGGTATCTTTTTCTCGCCTTTATATATAAGTTTCTTTCCTTCATATTTGACACTCTTTGCGTCAATGTTATTTATATAATTGTAACTAATACTTTAGATGTAAATGTGAGTTTCTTTGTTTATCTGTTACGCTTCTACCCCTTACCTACTCAACTGATCATCATGCTATACTCATCGTCTTATAAAAATATATATATATCAACATCATACTATACTTATTATAGAGTACATTACTGCCATTTTGTCGTATTATTATAAAAAAAAAAAGAATCAATCACTATCTGCTAAGAGATATCGATGCAATGACGGCTCCGTTGATAGCGTGTTCCGAAACTACATCGATGACGTAGGTTCGAATCCTTGCAAACTCTATCGGACTTTTCAATGGAGGAAAACATCGTGACGAAACCATAGCATATTGCTAACACTTTCTCTAAGGCCACCTACCACCTAGCTACCACCCTCAAGTGGAAAATTTGTCGCCAAGCACCTGTTGGTAAGTTCCGGCAGCTGCACTTGAGGCTACCTTTAGGCTTAACGTGATCAACATCCTAGACCACATCGCCATTTATCATCAGATGAGATTGTGACCAAACGACAAATCTTATAAAATATATAAAATCTTTATTCGTTATCCATTATTAAGATTGTTTGAATTCCATTTATCAACAATCACATTTCCGTGCTTTCCCCATGTCCTGTCGAAAGGCGTAATGATTTACAATTAACAAGTTAATATCCCAGTAAAAGTAGAACATAATAATATTTTACAACAAATAATTTAATGCACCATTCCCTCGGCATTAAATTATCGGAAAGCAATTTTTTGGTTTTATCGTAGTGTCGTTTTCATGTTTTTCGATAGCCATTAACATTTTTTTATCGCGGCTCTTTGAGTGAGGGGTGTATTTATTATTAAATATAATCACATTATTAAACATATAATGTTTTATTTATTGTGATTTCTAATACATTTGATTAATTATTTCGTGTTCATTTTCAATACTCGCTCATCTTGCTTTTATGTACAAACGGTAAAGGAACAATCATAGGAACTTGTTACGGTAATCAACCGTTTTTCTGTTATCAAATGCAGCGAAAATAATGGGTCCCTTAACAGTCACAACTGTTACTTGATTCTACCGCGTATATACGTTGATTTAGTTTACATCAAGGATATTTCAAAAGGCTGTAAAATCAAATTAAATGAAAATTGTATTATTTCCATTTAATTTCATTCAATTTCAACTTTTCAATAGATTATATCAATGAATTTACTATTAATGTATTTACAGTATTACATTTTAATTGAATTTAATTATTTTAGCGCCATTTTTTGTAAAAAAATAATGCAGTTTCTTTCTCACTGTATTGCTATTTTAATCGTTCAGGCGCATTTCATTTATTCTACCAGCAATCTTTGTAAGCTACGTTCAGTGTTACTACAATCAGCATAGAGTTTTTTTTATTAGAAAACAATTTAGTTAAGGTATCAAAGGATATTTATCTATTATTTCTTTTGCGCGTTCATCTCGTTGGCACTTGAAGAGTACAAGTAATCTGGTGTTACGACAAAGAATTGGAAAGAAAAGCTATAGTGGACAACTGTAGGGTTTAAAATAAAAAATTGTTTACGTCAGTGCTGTCACATATCATTACAAGAGTCTGAGCAGGGTACCATCATCGCCTTTAGACGAAATACCTGGAGATAATGCAGGAAAAACCCTTGTCAAAATTGTCACGCCTCAGATATACCGGCGAATTATATTTGGACAAGATATTTTCACATACATTTTATTCATCTTAATCTATATACATATAAGAAATTGAAGTGTTTGTTTTTGTGGGGGCTAGTCTCCAAAATGTCTGAACCAATTTCGAGAAGTTTTCCACTAGTCGACGGAGGATTATTCTGAGTGTTATTTATACTACATATCATTATACTTTTATATGGCTAAGCAGTAATGATAAATTTAACAGAGGTAAAATAAAATTGGTAAAAGCGATTTATCTGCAGCCTCTTGGTTTGTACCTTTTTTCTGCTTTTATTTTTTTAGTTATGTCAAAAACCGTTGTAATTCTGAACAACTATTGTTGTTATTTTTCTTAACTAGTTTAGATCGGATTTTAACTGAGATTCCTGCCTTTATAGCGGCTTCATTTTCATCTTCTATAGCCATATAACCTACCTACCTGGAAAAGTACATAGGCTACTTTTCATCCTAACTCATATTATAAATGCGAATATGAGTTTGTTTGTTCCGCTTTCACACCTTAATTACTCAATCAATCATCATGAAATCCTACATGCATGCAGGGGTACAAAAAAATGCATAAGGTACCTTTGATCGAACAAAAATTGTATTGTTCCAGAGAGATAGGACAAAATTAAATTAACGTAAGCGAAGTCGCAAAGAAAAGCTAGTTTTTATATATAGCGAAAATACGTAGACAATCTCACGGGATAAAGTAATGTGAAATATATGCTTAGCATACTCTTGACTTGATTAGGGAACCTAAGAAACGAGAAGGTATTTTTGCTTCTAATATTGTATTTACCTATACTAAAATTATAAAGAGATAAAGTTTGTGACGTTGTAGGGGGTAATCTCAGGAACTACATACTTCGATTTAATAAATTCTTATATAGCTCATTTATCGAGAAAGGTTGTAGGCTATATATCATCACACTAAGACCAATAGGAGCGGAGCACCAATAAAGAATGTTTCAAAATCGGGGTATTTTTTCGTGCGCCGCTGCGTGTTAGCGTTAGCCACCACGTTCGTTCGTTCCACGCGAAGTCGCAGACAGAGGCTAGTTATTTATATTTTGAAGTAGTAAGCAGACATAGGTATTGTTCAGTGTTAAGTGGTGTTAATGTAGAATGCAGCTTGTAACTATTAGCATCTTCTGAGGAATGATTTAAAACAGATCGGGTTATATTACCTACTAGCTGACCCGTGCTCACTTCGTTGGGCGGTAATAGGCATTATCAAGCTACAATTTTTCTCTAGAATTCAATCATATATCTCTCATCGTTAAGGCGGCGTTCGTAAGAAACGTTTTCGTTCGACCATTTTTTCTCCGACTTCCCAGATAATACCCCCTACAAACCCACAAGCTTTACCTCTTTATAATATTAGTATAGATAATATATTTAGTTAATAGCTTCTGCCGCGACTTCGTACGCGTGGAATAGTTATTTTGGCCTAAGACGCAGCGGAAGCTCTCAAAATAAAAAGAAATCCTCGATTTTAAAACATTCTTCATTGTTGCTCCGTTCCTATTGGTATTAGCGTGATGATATATAGCATATGACACTCACAAATATGAATTTTCAAAATCGGTTTAGTAGTTCCTGAGATTACCCCCTACAATGTCACAAACTCACAAACTACCTCTTTATAATATTAGTATAGATTGCTAACTATACTCTTCGACAAGGAATACAGCATTGTTTTTTGAGTGAAATACCTCCTTAGGTTGTACTGCTTCGGTAAAGCTTTGAACTGGTTCTATTGCTCTTGATATACTTTCTCAAATCCAAGTATTGTTCTAAAACGCTAAAGTGTTTTATCTCTCCACAAAAAAAGGTCCGGAATTCAATAAGAGACAATAGTCACAAAAAAAAACATTTTTATTTAAAGATTAAGTATGTATCTTCAAACCATTTCAACTTTTTAAGTAAATTCGTCGTAATATCACAGACTAGTCCTTTTACATTTAATTATTTCAACATTTAGATATAAAAAGGAACGATGACATAAAGACATTTGATTTGTTATTTTCATAGCTGTTTGAACAAAGTTAAACTATAAATTTTATTTACAAATGCATAATTGTTAGTTGTGTTTCAGATTACAATTTTGTTGCTAATTAATATACCATATTTGATATGGAACATAGTTTATATGGAAATTGTTAAATACATTATTTTAGGTATTAATTAGTTATTAATTAATTTAGTTAATTACAATGGAAGGGCATCCCATTCCATTAATTTACACTATTAATGTTGCAAGAAAGTTTGTGAGAATGGATAGATTTTTGTTACTCCATCCCGCGAAAAGTATTAAACGGATTTTAGTGTAATTTTATAGTAACATAGCTTATACATTAAATGAACATATAGACTATAATTTATAAAGATATTCTTGAAACTGGCAATTATATAAGGATAAATTTCAAATTGTTGGGAAACGTCTTGCCATTTCTTTGCTATCTCGACTTGCGCTGATAAACCGTTACGGTGTTATTACAAAAAAGTTAAATACTTGGTTTAAAAAGGTTTGGAATTAAATGCACCGCGCTCGCCCGAGGCAAATTCGCGTTATCCTTTTTCTCAAGTCTAACCTATCGTAACCAAAGCGAGACAAAAGAGCAAGATGGCGAACATTCAGCGACCGCGGTGCATTTAATTCGAAATTTTTTAAAACAAGTATTCAATACGTATTTAACTTTTTTGTAATAACCGTTAAACACCGTTAGTGTTTAAACTGTTCTACGTAATAACGCTAATAATCGATAGATGTCGTTCAGTTAAATTTAAAAAGTGTTAAATCTCGTTTTCAAAATTGTATTCTCGAGAAATTCAAGAACAAACTGTCTTACTCTGAAAAAGTGTATTAACTTAATAAGGGATATATAGTCAAGTGAACACTCCAGAGCTATACGAAGATAATATATGGTGTTGTCGTTTATAACGATACAAATGCGGACAAAGACGCGGGCTGCAGCAAGTATTGAGAATTCTTTGCATAAATAAGAGTTGAACAAATATCCATTTCTGACTCTGCGCACGGAACTTGCTTGGCAAATATTAATAAATTAATTTTAGAAAAAACCTTCGGCTAAATCTAATAAAACTCAACTATACAACAACCAACGTAAAATTATAAGTGCACGTTCTGTGTCATTGTTTTGAATGCATTTAAATTGATAAAATCCATAGTGAGGTCGAAGAGTTGTTCCTTATAGTCGCAAATCGTTTGTGTTAAAACACTTAATACTTAAAAGGTGTTTATAACTCAGTCTTGATGTTACACATCTGGTAATATTCTCGTTCGGGCAGCAAAAATTCCTTGGTCAGGTCGTAGAATTTGCTGAATTCACAGTGCGCAGTTCTGTCGCAGTTGTTGATTCGAAGGACTTGCGCCGTCGACTCACCCGCTTGGGATAAGTACACTGGCTGTGGATGGCATTATATTGAACACAAAGTTAATAATTCCTATATTGTAAAATATATACAAGATATGAATATTACTGAATATTTTAAAATTGCGACAACGCATCTGTGCAAAACTTCTGCTTCCAGAATACTCCAGATTTAGTACGAAGAGAGTAGGGCATATAACGCTTTGTAATGTCCCTTTAATCTTTTCGGCTTGACGGAGAAGGAATCAGCTATCAAATCGTTTGATAATTTTGTAAAACATGTGGTCATTAATCTCACGGCATTTAACGGACTTTGAAATGACCACGACTGTCTCACTTGCACCTAAATCACGATTGACGTCAATGTTTGAAATTGAAGTTGTTATTTTATTGCTAATAATCTAAAGGAGATACTGCTAGAGGTAATGAAGTGGTAACTAGTACAATTTATCAGGATGATATTGTTGGATTTGAGCAAACTATAACTAGGAACGTCGCGAAAATTGGAAAAAATCCTATCATTTAAAGCTATCTCGGCGTGCGCTGCATAAACCATTATTATAAATAATTTACATATAAAAATACAATTGAAGGCGAAACCGCGGGTTCTTTATATTTTGTTTAACATTTGATAACCATCTTTCTGAAATTTATATAATGTGGTGGACGGTGGTAATTCAATTTCTAAGAAGATAAATGGGTCTGTGGTACTCAGATGCAACTACCTGAATGATGTTCTATTTTTATCTTTGCTCCAAGCTATTCGTGTTATTTTAATGCGATTGTATTTAGAATATGTTGTCCGAGAAGTATTTTTTATGCTGTTTTCTGACCACAGTATCATCTTATGTTAAATGCCAGTGTGGGCTAAGATAGTAAACAAGCTAAACGTAGAGGGGGTTTGGCTCTCAAGTGCAGCTGCTGGAACACACCAATAGGTGCTTGGCGACCGATTTTCAACTTGAAAGTGGTAGCTAGCGGGCGGTGGACTTAGAAAAACCACACCACTATGCTATGGTTTCATTACAATTTTTTCCTTCACTGAGAGGTCCAACCCAGTTATTCTAACCTACGTAGGATCAGCTAAGCCAACATCGATTCAATAATTCTCAGTTGCTATCATATAGGCAAGGATTCGGTAAAATTGCCGACATTCTAAGAAGATTTACAAGACAGTTCCCAACTTAATGCGAAATATTCTTCTATGAAGATGATTGTTCGCAAATAGTAGAGACTTCATCTATTGTTATATACACTTACGAGAACACTGTAATATCCGTGGCTCTTTGATCGATAGAGCTCCAGAGAGAAAACTGCTCCATATTCTGGTATGCCGTGTTCGTTCCTCACATTGGCCACTTCCATCAACGAGCCGATATTGAAATCGTGAGCAGAGAACATATAAAGTCTTGGTGCTACCGCTTTACCGTTTATAATATCTTGAGCTAAGGTCACGAATTTGTCTAAAAGAACACCTGCGAACAATACAATCCTTTGTATCCTTACGCACTGTGTAAAATTATACGTTACTTCGTAAGAAGAAAGAAGGCTAAATATTAGACGTATTGGTGAGGAATTTTTGTTTCTTAATAGTCGTATTTGAGGAAAGGTATGAGTAAATCAAATTTTTGTATCCTATATAGGTAGTAGCGTTTGACTACAATCTCGTGTAATGAAAATGACAATGTGGTCTAAGATAGCGAACACGATAAACCCTGAGTACCGGCTCTTAATTGCAGTTGCTGGACCACGATAGGTGCTTGAGGGTGATAATTAGCCAAGCGGGTTTACACAAAGCCTTACCACTATGCAATGGTTTTAGCACAATGTTTTCCTTCATCGAAAGCTCTAACTCGGTCTGAAGGATCCGAAAAGAGTATAAACTGATCCATTATCGTTTACTCATTCTCTCAGATAAAATAGAGGTAATCAAAGCTAATTGTTGACCATAATCCATAAGAGTAGTTAAAACAAGTGACATAATTTTTTTTCATGTAATTTTTTCTAATATTGTTGCAATGCGGTCGTCGTCCGAATTATCAATCGCAATAAAGCTGAAGTTATTATAATATATAGAATACACTCACCACCACCGATCTTTTTCATTTCCTCATCTCTGAAGTACATGTTATAAGCATGCTTGGCAGCTTGTCCTAGCCTGGGTAGTAGGGGCTTAACCCATTCAGGTACGTCTAAACCAAGTCCCACCTAAAATAAAAATGGAATTTGGCTTAAAGTCGTTTCATGAATTGAGATAGAAGTTAAATCTTTTGTAATATTTGCATTTCAGTTAGAGAAACATCTCGGGAATTTAAATCAGCATCATTTTTACAAAACTCATTTCTTATTGGTAAATGGCCTACAGTAAATGTATCATTTATGCGGCCAATTATACAAGGTCTTATATTTTATCACCAGGTAATTATCAAAATTGTCATATAAGAACTTATTATCTCGAACCTATTCTCGAACCGAATATCTTAAAATCCTTTCGATAATCTTTAATGAATACACATTTTATTTCTGTTTGATTAGCAACAATTCTACATAATATTTTTTTACTATATACATTTTTATCGCAAACACAAACATTTTCATTTTCGAAATGAAGTTATCTGATTTTTGTGACTCAAGTTCTATTTTCTACATTGAATATACAATAATAATCGATTCTACATGTCCCCTACATATCTCTTTAATACGAAATCTGTCCACGATACCCATTATAAACGTGTATATTTATGTACTTCTATTTTATTTTGTCGAAAGATCCTATTTTCTCATGATATCTTTCTCTACCATCAATGAGTATTGTTATATATAAAATTTAGTTAGTAAATTTATATAAATACTAACACATTCGTTTGTCATGTCAGTATGACAAACAAACAAACAAACAGTCATCACATATATATTTCAAAGCAATTAACCATTTGCTCACTATGATTTGTACTTCAAGTTACCTCAATTTATTCTAAGCTATTCTTGTCATTAGCTTCAGTATTTTTCAAGTCTATATACGTATATTAAAAGCCATCGTAGTCTAGTGATTTGACCAGGGGAATATCATTCCGATGTCCGCAGATCCGAACCCCGTCATGTACCAACGAATTTTTCGGAACTCGCTTAACTTTAGTAATTTAAATTGGTAGCACTATCGGCTGACTGTGAAGGAAAACATTGTGAGGAAACCTAAACTTGAGAAATGTCCTTGTAGTACTAGTGTATGTGGGAACACTTGTGCTTGTGAGTTGTTTCTCAGAGTTTGAAATTGCTAATATGTCATGGGCTGGCATTGTGATCATGCTCACGCTATCGTTCGAGAAGTGGACTATGGCCATGCAGTGGATCTCTTACAGGCTGATGATGATAATGATATATGTATAACTTTTCGACAAAGTGCACTGATAAACAAAAGGTAAGAAACTTCCTATTTTTATAATTTAGCTTTGAAATAATAATTTAATCAGATGTTAAATAATTATATGGTCGAAAATAGTAATGCTCTATGGATTTAAATGTGATTGCCTGATTATACAGAAGACTGGTGACCCAAATCTTATTTGTAAATTGTTGCTGACCGGGAGATAAAGTGTATATAAATAATGAATAAGCCCCATAAATGAAGCCCAAATTAAAAACCAACATTAAATACTGAACAAGTACTAATGAAGGATATATTATAGTAAAGAACGATCAAACGAAACAAGTGCTAAGAAGGATTGTTGATCATCAGGAAAAAGTGGGACAGTGGAATACAATTGAGGTAAACAACCAAAATGCAGCGCTCAAGGTCGCTTTTCACTTGCTAGCTGATTTACAAAATAAAATAATAAGATTTGTAGATATAGAGACTTTACTTTTACACTGTTTTACAAGACTGACAGAGAATTCCATTTTTTTGTTTTTAAACATAAATCTACATAAAATAATTCAAAGCGGTTCTTAACACAAGGTGTAAAAATGGAAGAGGAAGACAAATAAACTTACCTCATGCAATAACTACAACTACGTTTTGATTTTACTATCATATCAATTGTGGCGGTGTCTGAACACTTTACCGCGTGTGTAACATTCGAAAGAATAATACAATTCAAAATCTTACCAAACTTCTGAAGAGATCGAACAGCATTTGAAATGACAGGGGGTCTTCTGAGAAGTCTCTTCCAGTCTGTTCCTTTAAATACGGCAGTAGGTCTTCATATTGAGCGAATTCTTCGCGTTGAGCTTGCTCCTTCGCTTGCGTCATCAGTTCGATGAATCTTTCGCAGTTCGAGTAATATCTTAACTAGAAGACACAATTTCTTTAATACTTTGTAATTTTATCATGTTACTAACCATCTTACAGGTCGATTAGTATCCTAATTAAGTGCCTTTACAGGAGAAATCGGTTCAAAATTGCAAATTCTACAATGAATCTTGACATTTTCTGAAGGACGATGGCTTAGTTGAAAGCATGTTCGGACACCGCGTCGATAGATGTACGTTCAAGTCGGAGTAATTGAGTCGGAACTTTCGAAAAAGGGAAACATCGCAATGAAGCCATAGCATGGTAGTAGGGCTTTTTCTAAGTCCGCCTGGCTAGGCTACCACCCTCAAGTAGAAAATCTATCGCCAAGCATCTGTTAGTGTGTTCCGGCAGTTGCACTTGAGAGCCAGTCGCCTCTACGTTTAGCGTGTTTACCGTGTTAGACCACACATTTAACATCAGATGAGATTGTGGTCAAACGCTAATAAAACGAATAAAGTATAGAAAATAGGGACTATAGCATGATAGTATGGTACTCTCTAACTAGTAATCTCATGATAAAATTTTATTGCTAAATGACTATTGCTGTATTGCTGTATTCAGACATCTGTACTGTTATATATGTAAGTGTAACTAAACGCAAACTATATGAAACATTACTAAACGTAAACGTCACGTCCTTTCTAGGCATATGAAATGTCCTCTACTTCCGTCTCCTTTTGCTTGTGCTGTAACTCAATGTTGTGTGAACTAATATACAAATTCAAAACAAACTTGTGTTTATATCAAACTCCACGATTTTTCTAACATGTACCTGATATATAGCTCTGGTTGTCTTAGCAACTTTTGCTTATGAAAATTATCGGCGACATCGACTCATAATATCAAATGATACTGGTCAAACATTAGCTCTCAATTACTTTGCAGTTTACAGTGAATACTTTGCAACGGAGAACATCCGGGTATTGCCCTGGCCTGCACAATCGCCAGATCTCAACCCCATCGAGCACGCATGGGACATGCTCCAGAGACGTGTTTTGAAGGACTTGGACGGAGCGACAACAACCCAACAGCTGAAGGATTTGCTACAATTCCATTGGGAGCGAATACCGCAAGATGACATAAACAGTCTCATTAATTCAATGAATAATCGTTGCCGACAAGTTCTGAATAGCAGAGAAGCCTATACTTTGTATTAAATTGTTCTATTATTTCACAATAAATACATTTTCTTTAGAAATTTCATTTTGTAAGAAAAAAGTTTAGTTTCTTATGTATCTTAGTTTCTACAGTATATTCTAATATTGTTCATTTCTGTTATTAAAAGAACTTATAAAGACAACAGCTGTTATTTTTACATCATAGAACCCTAAAGATATTATTTTAAAAATAAAATACAACGTTATAATATGAAGAACCATCCTAAAATTTAAATTAGTACATGTTGCTTAGACTTTTTTGATGAGTGTATAATAATTAAGCTATTAAAAGACATAAGCAAAATCGCGGCTATCAGCTAATATATTATAATCTGTTTAAATTAGAACTAACAACCTTCGATACGACCTTGTCCAAGGCGCATCATACCAACTTCGCTATCAACAGTGGTATAATTAACATATATATTCATATATCTGAACAGAACACTTATCTAATAATGATTAAAGTTCAAAGATATAAGTATACGTTATTATGTATACAAAATAGTTATGTTTTTAAACAATCTTCGACCTCATTGACCTACACAAAACCTGCATTCATCTTTTTAAAAAGTGATAGAACAATGATCACTTAATGCCAGGTACTGTCGCAAATTGATTATGATTGAATTAAACTGCTATGATATGGAATTTCAAGAGACAGGCACCACAATTGAACGTGTCATCGTTTTTTAAAAACAATTGGAGTTATAAATCCATTAGGTAGATTAATCCACTGGTAAAACATTTCCAATGAGATTAACGGGTATAATTCCACGGGTATTCAAATTTTGCTATACGTAATTACAAATAGAAATAAAAAAAAAAACAGAACACGTGTTAGAAATGAAATCTAGTATTCTGATTAATTATTAAAATCATGAGATAAATTCATTATGGAGGTGGTAATCATTAGTTTTTGTAATATTTTAATATATATTGACAATTTTAATGATATACAACACAGAATGATTTTTAAAAGTGCGTGATAGTCACTACGATTTAACAGAAAATAATGTGATATAGATTTCAACGTTTCTCGCTCTCTCTCTCATTCTTTCTCCCGTCTCTTGTATATATTTCGAGGATAGGGAAACTATATGGAAAAGCATTCTATCTCATTCTCTCACAGCCTTAAACCTATATATACATTTATAGCTATCTCTTTTTCGTTACACATTTTCGTTTCATAAAATCTAATTCACACCGTTCCAAAGGAAGTATCACTTAAATAAGAAATCTTACTGTATCTATCTCAATTACACGTTACATGTAATTTCTTAGTGTGAGTAGTGTCACCTATTATATCATGAGATACGCGTCTCGTGTTTTAGCCAAGGTCTATGAGATTCTGACAGAGTTTTAGTTTCACGTTTCTTATTTAATTAAAACGGAATAACTAAGAGATACTATACATTTATGATGGTCACTTTCTTGGCTCTCTAGCAAAGAAAAATAGAAGCGATTGTCTAAACATCGAGCATACTTATATGGTACTAGCTGTAAAAAAAACAGCGATTAATAATGTCATTTGATTGTTTTAAGTACATTATCTACTTTTCTCTCGTACTTAAGTAAAATAAAGTACAGTAACTTTTAATAGTCCAAACCGATTTTAATGAAATAAAGACTAAATGTTACTCGAAGATACGTTATATAAATGAAGAGCTTTTATCATGAACGCAGTTTTTTAACAGTGATGCGTGTTAATACAAACAGACAGACATTTCTTAAATTGATTGAAATGTATTTTGTTACTTATTCCTAGGCATCTACAACATTTTTTATTACAAAAATTTAAAAAGTACGGACGTGAGACTTACAAAATCTTCCGATAACGGAACTGCGGTGTAAGGAACCGGTTGCCAGATCTTGCCTACACCTTCATCCCATTGTTGCTCCGCCTTCGGTGGGTAAGCAGCAGCCATAGCGACCTGCGCGGTCATCTTCGTGCGCTCCTTATCTGTGCTCCTGATTGAGATCTCGTTTCGTAAATACAAATCTGATATTAAAGAGTGGCCTTGAGTTCCGTATCTTTGACGCATGTATTTACCTATTTGGTATGCACGACGTTTCCCAACCTGAAAGGTTTATGAAATAAATTTTAAAATAATCTATACTAATATTATAAAGCTGGAGGGTTTGTTTTTATTTTTTGTTTGAATATTGTGTATTGTTAGTTTGAAATTTTTCGAATATCTCATCAAAAACTTTTAAAATCCGTACACATGAAAGTTTGATGATGAATATCTTTTGAACGGTTAATTTTATCGTCAAAACATAAGAAACCATTTTTATAGAGCAGTTAATTTCCAACAAAAATTTGTATTGCGCATTTTGTAAAAGTCATTTATTGTTGAGTTATAAAATTCATAAACAAAAATGAAATTTGTCTTAAAATAATCAAAATTAAATCCTTAATATCTTTCAAATGGTGAGGTTTACGGAAAAAAATATAAGATACCTTTTTTGTAGAGCATTAAATTTCCTAAAAAATCCTCTCGGAACATTTTTCTGTTCAATCGATAAATGATGAGGTATGAATTTTTTTCTGTTGGACTGAGAAAAAAATACAAAACTGCGATGCGGAGGATCTTCCTATTAAAATTAAGAGCTCATGCTTGGTGAGAATTTTTTTAAGGTGTCTAGCAACCCATTTTTCCGTGTCACTTGTAAAAAAAAATAATCGATTTTTTTAACCCACCCTAATATATATATATTATTTACTTTTTTGTTTATTACGTTTTCACGCCTTTCTTACTCCACTAATTATCATAAAATTTTAGATGCTAGATGGTGATCAAAAATGACAAAATAATTTTCATATAGAAAAAAAGTATTGTTACTAAAAGATAGGTATATATTAACACAGGCGAAGCTGGGAGCAAAAACTAGCAGACAGCATAAATAAAACCCGTAGCAAGTATAAAACCCGGGATTGGACATTAGTTGTTGCTGGGAAAGTATCTCCAAAACTTATGAATAATATGGATAGAATATAATGTATATATAATATATAAGTACTCAACAGCCGGTTCCTTCACTATAATTCGTTATTAAAGAAACAATCTCTTATAAACCACATAACAGGCTAATATAAAAGCATAATAATTTATTGTTATAAATTATTTTGATCGGACCAATCACGCTACGTCTGTATTTTTTCTTTGTGTGTATATTTAAGTTAAATTTAATCCACGAGTAAATTATATTGGTATTTTAGGATAAGTGAGTTGCGTGCTTTAAAGAAAATTTATAAAATAACTTGATGAATGAATGAATAAAATAAGAATTATTATAATAGGACTACATAATATTGCACGTTAACCGATAAATTACTCGGTTGATAGTAATAGACGGCGAATATACCAGCGACAAAATCTTGTTGTCCACTGGTATTATCGAATGATATAGCAAGATATAAAATAAAGCATATTACTTACGTTGGTTAGTCCCTCTGGTCCTTCGATGTAGGTCAAATTTTTAATTCTTTCTTGGTCCTTAGATAGAGAGAGTTCATCCGCATCAGGGGCTCGCTCTCCATGTCTGTTTATCTGAAATAGAAATTGTTACATAATATATCATATTTCAATAATGTGGAATTCTATTGTACTTTTAAGAAAATGTATTAAAACTAGAAGTATATTTGAATTAAATAACTTATCTTAAAAATTCTTTTTTCCGCAACACCGTGTAAACAAAACAAACAATGCAAAACAAAGAAACAGAGAGATATAACACTTGTCTGTCACGCGATGTTGTTATTCTGACATCGCAAATTCTATGACATACATTTATTTTAATACCGTGCTTTTTGTCATGTTTCTCTTGTTGTATTTTGTGTTGAGGATAGATAATGTTGAGTTTAGGGAAGATCCCATTTTAGTTAATAATATACCTGAAGTGGGCTAACAATTACAAATAAATAATTGGTTCAACAACTTTATATTTTAGAGAAATAGCTTTATTATTAAAATAAAACTTTTAGGGAACAAGGCACATGTTTTAAATATATTTTATATTATCAGCGATACGAACTAATTTTCCTTTCGTGAATGATTTCCATCTAAAATGTACGTTTTTCAACTCATTATAAATCTGGTTCTATACAAAAAAAGAAACAGATTTAATAAAAATAAAACAATCTTTTGTAAAATAGTTGCATTCTTGTCGTTCACTTTCCTAGCTAAAAAGACTGTGAACTTTAAATGCAAAAGACTGCCGACTAAAAAACTGGTACAAAATGTTACGTAAAAGAAAGCGATGGAAAATCTTAGTCCTACGACAGATTGTCTAAACTCTCGGCCTATGAAAACTAGCGCACATAATATTGGATCGCAGACTTCAAACCTAAGGGTCAGACGCGATTATAAGATAGATTAATATTAATTACTATAACGTAATAAACGATCTATGTCATAACTAATCCATCTACGAGTTTCATATCAATTACGTCACTTGCTACTTTTCGTATTTTGTCGAATATGGTTAACGGAGGTATTCATTTAATTATGAAAAAGTATGTATTTATTCAAAGCATCAAAGCAACTAGTCATAAGACCAATCACCATAAGCACTAATTTACTGCTTGACAAATCGACACAAATTCGTAAAGTGACAACGACATCGGCGTGAAAGAAGTGTTTAAATTTGCAACTAATCTCAAAACGACCACAATTTTGAGGCCAGTTGGAGTGCCTTCTGTGAACATTTTAGCCCAAACTCTTTGGACAGTAGCGTGAGGACTACTGCTTTGTGACAAAAATAGGTGTGGACGCAGTATTTTTCCATTCGAACCATTACACAGGCTCTACTAATCTAAAACTACTTGGTGAACTATTTAATACAAAAGTTATACTCACAACAAAAGCCAGGACTAGTTCTTGATCAGCGCCGACTTCCCCCGAAGTCGGGTTACATTGTAAATTATTTAATTGTGCTAATATATACACCAGGATTACGTAGCGGAACATTTTCTGGAAAAAAAAAAATTGTCTATTAGTTTTGCGTATATCGATCAACGTGGCTTCAAACTTTTGCTCAAAGTAAGGTAAGGCTTGTATTTATTAAGACGGAGTTTATTTATTTATTTAAACACGTCAACGTTATTACTCTGTACTTGAGAATAATGCTGAGGATAATGCAATCCGAAAACAACGGTATTCCGCTGAGAGAACTGCAACCAATCACCAATCAGCCCTGTAACGTCGGCCTGCAAGTCTATTGGCAGAGCTGCATATACGACTGACCCAAAATATGACAAATCAGAAATCCACTATTGACAATTTTTCACTATGTTGGCACGTGTTACACTGATTTATCCTTGTATGCGCCACGTCTAAGCACGCCACATTACACTTTATGCATTATGATAGTAATTCATACACAATGTTGTAAGATACACACGGCAGGAATTTTCTACATCTCAGCTAAAGTCATTCACGTTTTTAATGCTTCTACTTTCTGGTAACATCCGATGCTCTGTACACAATTTTAAATAAATCTTCACAAAATTCAAATTATAATGGACATCCAAGAAGCCTTCTTACATCGTTCAGTAGTGATTTGCATTAATTATACTTAACCTGATGGAAGCTAATTTAATCTATATATATGTTGTTACATTTCAGAATGAGCTAAATCCGATATTAATCGTTCATATAACGTTTCATTTTTTTAAGATTTTACAAGTTTTTACACGCTTTTTATTAGCTTCACCTGTATGTTTGTTTGTAACCGACTCTTTTGGGCACGATTTTGACCCACTTTTAACGGCCAGATTTCATTCAAACTTTGTAGATTTATCGAGGACGATGACAATACACTAATTTGATAAGATTATTCCATTATTCAATTTGCAAAAATAAGATTTGTTATTTTATATAAGTTTCATCTATAGTTGATAAGGCAGGAATTGATGTTAATTTCAATTTCCAATCATTATCTTTAACCTATTTATCTAATCTTATATATTAATACGTGAAGTCAAAACTTTGTATCCCTTTTTAAGCGAATTGCGTGAACCGATGAACGTAAAATTTGGCATAGTTAAAGTTTATATGGAGGAGAAGTGCAGAAAGCTATTTATTTTATATAAAATGCATTAGAAGTACATTAAATTAATTAAAATACTCACACTATTGCTTGAATTTTTCACACATGTAAATGGAAAAGACTCACAAAAGTCACTTTACTCTTACGTTCCAATTAATTACCTTTTCAATATTTTTAACATGAATGACGTTGCATGCCTTACATGCCCTTTGAAATGAACTGGTCAAATTGTAGGTTAATATTATAATAATATAATATGTAAATTCATAATATATATACATTAATAATTAATTGATAAACAATTTATCTTTAGTAAATTTATGAAACCACTAAAATTATTATTATTCTCTTTGGTCTTAATGGATGCCAAAATTTTTAGGTGATAGGACTGCTTTCACTTCATGTCACTTGGCTTCATGTTGTCATCAGAGTAAAGCTATATTACCAAAGTTAACGTCAATATTATAATGTTTATTTTTGTTTGTTTGTTTAATGTGTGTATGTTTTATTATATGTTTTTTTTATTGCAGTTATACTTCTTTTGGCGCGTTAGGGAAAAATGATGACAGAAAAATTTTTACGATGCGCACTCACACCGTCACGAAAAACCGACACCCTGAAGTTATTATGATGCGTGCGCACATCGTCACGAAAAACCGACACCCTGAAGTTAGATATAGTAAACATTTTGTTTCTTTGTATTTGTTGTTTGTATTTCTTTGTATTAAAACTTTAAATGTATTAAATACTTTTCTATTGTCAGTGTCGTTTTTCCTACAAACGTAGAATAAGGCGAAAGATAAAATTTTTGAAAAGATTTTTATCTTGTTACGCCAAAGAAGTATAACTTCTAACGCACACACTTTATTTTTATTTATTATTATACTATTATTAATTTATATATATTGAAAAATTTATGCACTATTCTTAATTCAAATTATTTTCTATTTTTAGATTGGTTTTCAATAAAAAGCGTTTTTTTAGTTTTTTTTATTATTATTTATTATACACTGAGAACGAAGTTCAAGTTTTGCCGTTCATAAGGTTTTTAATCTTTTTTATGATTTCATATTTGACATGTACAATATTTGCAGATCTTGAAAAATAACATAAAATATTAGGAACGGAAAATGAAATGTACTCAATTAGAAACTAATGTGTAGGATGAAATAATACATTTTTCCATAACAGCGACATAACAATGATAAAATTGATCAGAGGTAATTTTAAATCAGAAAAAGCGTTCTAGATGTTAAGTAGTAAAGTGAAAATTGTAACTAAACAAATAAAAAAATAGACCATGCATAATTTAGACAGTCTCATGTAGCAAACAAAATAATTTTCCTAATAAAGTTACGAAGTAAATATACCATATCAGCTTCTAAATAAATAAAAGCTTTACAGCTATATAACGAAATTAGATTAGATTTAATCTATATATATATATAAAAATCTAGTGTCATGATGTTTGTCCACGATGAACTCCGAAACCACTGAACCGATTTTCATGAACGTTGGCATTTATGAATAATTTGGTCCAACTTGAGAGATAAGATAATTTATGTTAATGGGTTCAATATTTTTTAATTACAAATGAAATGATTGTCATTGCTATTATTTGTAAGTTTCATCAGTCTCCAACAGATGGCGCTTTATATTAGTTTGTTGAGAGAACACAGTAGCATCTACTGTTATAGATATATCATAGATGGAGCCACGTTTTAATTTTAAATGTCTTTTTGAACTCTAGTTTATTTTATGATGTGAGTGTTCTGTCAAGTAATAACAGCCATAGAAAGGCGTGGCCGGGTCAGCTAGGCTTTGCAGGTGGTAGAGCCAGGCTAAAATTATTACTGGCTTCAGCATAAATGGGTCGACTCGCTCGGGATAGTACCACCCTCTCACAGAAACATCGACGTGAAGTAACAGTGCTTGCATTGTTGCGTTTCGTTCGGTCAGTGAGAGCGTCGGAGGCTCATCTTCTCTCTCTCCCTCTCTCCCCTTCCCACTCCTTCCCACCCAACACGGGCTGGTAACGCACTTGCGACTCGTCGGGTGTTGCTAGTGTCTATGGACGGCGGTGATCACTTACCATCAGGTGACGCACCTGTTCGTTTGCCTCCAATAATTAAAAAAAAGAAATAAAGGTAGTTATGTATATATCTATTTTTCGGTGGCCGGTTTTCCTTGTTATTTCTACATAGCTTGTCCTTCGATGCTCTTTGGATCCATATTGGTCTAGTCATTTTTTAAATATTGTCCTTCAATCTTTTAGCAAGTCTATCTCTAATTTTTTGGTTACGTTACCCAATTTAGTGTATATCTCTTTGTCGTGCCTTATATGACCTGTCCAACTACATTTTACTTGTTTATATAATGCTTTAATATTGTTAAATATTTTTTTGTTTTAATTAATCTTAATAATATGTTATTGTTATTTATGTTATTTACTTTCTCTATATTCTAGAGTATTTTTATTATATTGCAACCTTCGTAGAACTATGACTGTAAATTGGTCAAGTTAATGTCACGAATATCAATAACTTATTCAGGCTTATACTCGTAGAGTCACGCCGAAGTTATTAGGTAATTATATTGCATTCTAGATGAAGGCTAATTATGATCAACCTCATCCGTTACTTTTATTTTATTTAACTTACAGTTGAAACAGTGGGTAGTTACGAGTTATATTGGAAACTTTTTATTTATTTTTTACAAATAGAAGATTAATACAAATTAGTGTCGCTTGGTAGTTAAATCTTAAAGTCTTAAAAACAATCGAATTTCATGTTAAGATATAATTTTATATCGCTATTTATAATTGAATATTAAACTCAAGGTAACTTGGTATAACACACAGTTAATCATAGAATTAAAAATCTAGTCAGACCAGTATTACGCTCAGCAACCAGAACTTCTATTTTTTATTTATTTCAAGCGTAATCAACAACGGTATTCGTTAGCATTCTCAAAGGTAAAACTATAATTTACACAAAAACATACATTAATATCATCTACTTGTCTAAATCTTAATGGAACAAAATATGAATAAATAGATAATAGTAGTCTTAGATTGGTTTTTGTAATATATTTTACCACGATTTAATTAACTTGCTTTGCTGTTTTGTTTAGTAGGTGGTAGAGCCACGCTGAAGCTATTACTGGTTTCAGCATGAATGGATCGGCTCGCCCTGGGTACTACCACCCGACCCACAGAAACACCGACGTGAAGTAACAGTGCTTGCATTGTTCCGTTTCCTTCGGTCAGTGAGAGCGCCGGAGGCCCACCTCCCCTCCCCTCCCATTCCCCCAAACACAGGCTGCCAACGCACTTTCGACTCCCCTGGTGTTGTTAGTGTCTATTGACGGCTGTGATCACTTAACATCAGGTGACCCACGAGTTTGTTTGCCTGCTATGACATAAAAAAAAGTATTGAAATTCTGTTGAACTAGATGTTTGTTAATGCAAAATAATAATGAAATAGAAGAAAATGAGATATGAACTAAAGGAAAAAACTGAAATACAGTTTGCATTTGTCACGAGAGAAGGCTATAAACCACAAAATGTATACTTTTTACTTTTTTTATACTTTTTAGTTCATTCTAAAAATGTGTTATATTTTTATTACGATTCATGTCTTTCTCAAGTAAGACATGTTTATTTTTTTGAACAGCTATATGTCTGTGTGTATGGACAGAGTGGTCCATAATATAATACTGATTCGAAAGTAGATTGATCAAGGTCTCAATACCAAAAGAAATTAAGAAATATTTAATTGAAGAGTTACAGGGCCTCAGAGACAATAATTTTTATTTTTAATTCTACAAAATTGCTATTTAATTACGTACAAATCAAAACGAATTGTGATTTTTATGTTCCATGATAGTAAATTACGCTACTATGTTAGTTAGTCTGTAGGTACATATAAATAAAATTACAGCTCCTGTTTTTTGTCTGGGTTAACCTTAAAACGGCTGAATCAATTATAATAGGACTTTTACTCGTGAATAATAGTTTTCAGAGTATTATAAAGGCTACATATCATTAAACTTTGTTATAAGGGCTAAGCAATATTGATAAAATTAAACAGAGGTACTCTTTTGTGAATATACTACGATTAGGGTACGATGGGATTGACATGTTCGTTGTGGACCTAAGTCCCTAAATAAAATAAAAATTAAAAAAAACAGAGGTAGCCTAATCTGGAAAAAAAGGTTATAAAGTTAAATATTAATGACAAAATTAGAATGTCAAAAAGTACATTTGAAATAAATCTACTATAGTGTAATTAATCATCAATTTGGAGGTTATTTTTAAATTTTTTTAATTACGTCGGTTTAAGTTTGTATTTTGTTTATATTTAATATAAAGTAAATTTTCAAAAAAAAGTATTAACCGACTTCAATATCAATCAAAAACCCATAAGGCACTAAAAAGCGGAAAATAAATAGTTTATCAAATTAACCAAATTAAATAAAACATATCAATATGTGTGCTACCTAGAGATGTATTGGAAGTCGGTGCCAACCGAAATTTCAAATTTGTTCCAGGTAGAAATGTATTACAGAGACGACTTAAACTTTGTACCTATGTAGATGATATGATTTTCGGTTCGCACCGACTTCCAATACATCTCTAGGTAGCACACATATTCATATGTTTTATTTAATTTGGTTAATTTGATAAACTATTTATTTTCCGCTTTTTAGTGCCTTATGGGTTTTTGATTGATATTGAAGTCGGTTAATACTTTTTTTTGAAAATTTACTTTATTTTTCCATTTTTAGTGTACATAAATATATTTTACTAGCAGTGCCCGCGAACTCCGTTCCGCCTTAAGTATATTAAAATATGTGCATTTTTGCGGTATGGTATGCGATATGGTTTCAATTGGTTGTACAATAAGTAACGTTTGGTACGAACGCAACCTTATCAATAATCCGCGATAGTTTCTACCACCAACTCGGCTACCATCGCTTCACACATAATACACCTTAAGTAATGTAATTACAATGCTTGCGTCATGTTGCAACACAGCAACGAACATAAGCACAATAGGCTCCTAAGAATTGCAGAGTTTTTTTTATAATATTGGTGGCAAACGAACATACGGGTCACCTGATGGTAAGTGATCACGGCCGCCCATGGACACTTGCGACACGAGAGGAAACACAGATGCGTTGCCGGCCCTTAAGAAAGGAGTAGGCTCGTTTCTTGAAATTTTCTTACTTTGTCACGGATCCCATAATCAGAACCTAACCAAACTCTCATCAAACTACCCTTGAAGTACGTCCTTTCCAATAAAAAATGAATCATCCAAAAACGGTTAGCGTGATATTGAGTTATTCGTCTATTTGTCGTGTACATACTTAATGCAAATTTAAAACTTATACGGTTTTGCATTTTCTTACTTTGTCACGGATCCCATAATCAGAACCTAACCAAACTCTCATCAAACTACCCTTGAAGTACGTCCTTTCCAATAAAAAATGAATTATCGAAATCGGTTAGCGTGATATTGAGTTATTCGTCTATTTGTCGTGTACATACCTAATGCAAATTTAAAACTTATACGGTTTTGCCCTGGATGCCGTTGTCGGAACTGGACCAAATTAAAATGGGACCACACGGGAAGCACCAGCTTTCAAATAAAAAAAGAATCATCAAAATCGGTTCACCCAGTCCGAAGTTATGAGGTAACAAACATAAAAAAAAAAAAAAAAAAAAAAAAATACAGACGAATTGATAACCTCCTCCTTTTTTTGAAGTCGGTTAAAAACTAGTTACATAGATAATATTATGCAATTACATAACAAATTGGTAGAATCGAATGTGGCAAGACTTTCAAATACCAAGAAATCTAGTTACATATATTTAAAGTACAGGATGTAGCTAGGGGAACATTTTTAAATAGCTCGAAATTTCTCGCGATAGTTTGACTTCAATCTCACATGTTATTAAATAACAATAAGGCTTGAGATGTTAATATGTTGAGTCTAGAGAGTACTAGCTATCAAATGCAATTGCCAGAACACATTTATAGAGTTGATTCGCGACAGATTTTCAACTTTATAGTTTTTGTTTTTTTTGAAGTGAAACTTCTTTATCGGCGTTGGAAAAAATTTACCGTCACATTTTTCCGTTACGCGCCATCTTTTTTGTATTCATGTCTATGATAATAAAATCCTTTTGTTTAAACTTTATCTAATTTAACTTAATTTTTTAATATATTAATGAAATTGTTTGCCATAAAGAAAGAAAGGGTTTTTTTTTTTTTTTGAAGTGAAACTTCTTTATCGGCGTTGGAAAAAATTTACCGTCACATTTTTCCGTTACGCGCCATCTTTTTTGTATTCATGTCTATGTTAATAAAATCCTTTTGTTTAAACTTTATCTAATTTAACTTTATTTTTTAATATATTAATGAAATTGTTTGCCATAAAGAAAGAAAGGGTTTTTTTTTTTTGTTTTTTTTTTTCTTTTTTTTATTTTTGAAGTGAAACTTCTTTATCGGCGTTGGAAAAAATTTACCGTCACATTTTTCCGTTACGCGCCATCTTTTTTGTATTCATGTCTATGATAATAAAATCCTTTTGTTTAAACTTTATCTAATTTAACTTTATTTTTTAATATATTAATGAAATTGTTTGCCATAAAGAAAGAAAGGGTTTTTTTTTTTTTTGTTTTTTTTTTTTTTTTGTTTTTTTTTAACCAATTTCTGGAAAGTTGCATATAGATCATTTTGCGAAAAATAAGGCCTTAAACAAGTTTCACTTCTTACGTGTGTACACTAGTACACGCACACATTTTTTTTTTTTTTGTTTTTTTGTTTTTTTTTTAATTTTTTGTTTTTTTTTTTTTTTTTTTTTTTTTTTTTTTAACCAATTTCTGGAAAGTTGCATATAGATCATTTTGCGAAAAATAAGGCCTTAAACAAGTTTCACTTCTTACGTGTGTACACTAGTACACGCACACATTTTTTTTTTTTTTTTATCATAGCTCGGCAAAATGACTGTACTGTGCCTGATGGTAAGCACAGTACAATCCAAAAACAATGGCGACTACCGAGAGACATACTATCCATCGCCGGTCGCCGCTGTCATGCCGGCCTGCGTAAGTATCTCTTCACGTTGCGCTTGAAGGACCCCATGTCATAGGAAGGAGGAAACACACTGGCCGGGAGATTGTTCCACAGCTTCACGGCACGGCAAAGATAAGATGTTGCGAACTTTTTAGTTCGTGCCCAGATAGGATTTACCGTAAAACTGTGGCTCCGAAGACCAGCGCGCGTGGTGCGGTTATGAAAAGGAGAGGAAGGGATCAAGTTGAATAACTCTTCAGAACACTCGCCATGATACAGACGGTAGAACACGCTCAGTGAGGCAATGTCTCTGCGCAACTGAAGCGGCTCTATGAACTCTGTAATGTCTGCATCATTAACCATGCGGACAGCCCGTCTTTGCAACCTGTCCAGGGTATCCAAGAGGTACTTTGCCGAACCGTCCCAGAGGTGCGAGCAGTAATCCACGCAGGGCCGAACTTGTGCCTTATAAAGGAGATATAGCTGTTCAGGCGTGAAAAACCGTCGCACCCTGTTCAGGATTCCGAGTCTCCGAGATGCTGTGGAGATCACGCTTTGTATATAATCCCTGGGATTGAGGTCGCTGCGAATATCTATGCCTAAGATATTAAGACTGTCTCGCATTGCGAGCGAGACATTCTGAAGAGCTGGAAGGGGGGTAAATGGGGATCTCTTGCAGGTAAACGCGCATACCTGTGTTTTGTTGGCATTAAACTCAACCAAATTACTTGCTCCCCATGTTGATATGCGAAGCAAAGATTGGTCGAGCTTAATGACTAGTTCCTGCCGTCTCTTTTCTGTGTCTCCCTGACCGCAAGAAGGCTTGCTGTAATAGGACTCATGGATGGTGCTATAGTCTGCATAGCAATGAATATGGCCTAAAGGCAACATATCATTGGTATGCAGAAGAAACAGAGTTGGCGAAAGTACAGAGCCTAGTTTGTTGATAAGTTGTTTTAGCATGCTTGCAGGAGCTTTACAACATGCTCCGAACACCCCATCAATCAATATAGCTTCGAATACAAACAATGAGCTGCAATTTTTGTGAAGTAAGCACCATATCGAAACCATAGCATTCTTATAACCATTCTCAAGTGGAATTTTTGTTGTCATGCTCCATATGGATGTGTTGCGACAATCCTCGTATAAGTTTGTCATGCTACCAACGTAAGCCACATCAGGTGATACTTACAAAGCACAAAATAATATATATCAACTCAATTTTATTATATCAGGGAATGGGAGTAACAAGATTGTAGACGGTTTAAAATCCCGGAAAATGTGATTTGTGTTATAAATAAAAACATATTGAGATACACGAACATGCTCTTGATTGAAATTAGTATTATGAAAATAAATAAATTAATAATTCTCAAACATCGATATTTTGAACGTGTCACGTCTTTTGTTGGGTTAAGAAAAATAAAGGTTAGGACAGATCGACCCTCATCGCGTGACATCATGGTCAAACGTTAACACCCATAAATAATAAGAAAATAATATAGATAAAACGAAAAATATAACAAAAAATAAAAACGCCTTCGAAAGATACACTAGAACGTCTAGAACCTACTCGAGTATAATTAGTTCTAGTCGTTGATAGTCATGTCTTAATTACAATACATTTCCTATACAATTTTGATATCCAAGATCGCATGCCAATACAATTAAAGTAGGACATTGAAAACATCTCCGTTCCAATAAAACATAATATTTCAGATTAATTTATAAATCAAGAAATTCTGAGATAACAAATATACAACGCAAAATTAACACACACACAGACACACTTGATAAAATAGAATAGGAACGTCCTTTTAGAACTTATAAGTCAACTAGCAGACCCGTGCCCACTTTGTTGGGCGGTAATAGGCATTAGCAAGCTACAACTTTTCTCTAGAACTCAATCATATATCTCTCATAGTTAAGGCAGCGTTCGTAAGAAACGTTTTCGTTTGACCATTTTTTCTTCGACTCCTCAGATATTACTCCCTACAACCTCACAAACTTTACCTCTTTATAATATTAGTATAGAAAATTAGTTAACAGCTTCTGCCCGCGACTTCGTACGCGTGACAGAGTTATTTTGGGCTAAGACGCAGCGGAAGCTCTCAAAAGGAAAAAAAGCCCCGATTTTAAAACATTTTTCATTGTTGCTCCGTTCCTATTAGCCTTAGCATGATAATATATAGCCTATAACACTCACAAATAATGTGGCTTTCTATTGGTAAAAGAATTTTCAAAATCGGTTTAGTAGTTCCTGAGATTACCCCCTACAACGTCACAAACTTTACCTCTTTGTAATATTAGTATAGATTAAAAAAAACACACACACTGACAAACTTGATAAAACAGGATAGAACCTTAGTTATTTAAAAATATTTTTATATAGTTTCGTACCGATATGACGGAGCCTTCGGCTCCGTTTCCTAATAATGTTCGGGCTATTCTTCCAACAAGGTCAGCGGATAATGTCATTATTATTCACTGTTTAAAAACTATTCACACTGAATTCTAATTTAATTCTAATATCCGTATGGGTCCACCCTACGGCCGGTGAGGCACTAAACTAGTATGTAATTGACATGAAATAGACATACATTAACAATATACAGGATGTAAACGATAAGTCTTAACGATAATTCCGTTTATATAAATTTTATTAGAAAAAAAATCTTTATCTAATGTCTAAAAATGGATCGACAACACACAGTTTCACAGAACACGGACTGTTGCTAACCTATGTAGTATACTAACTGTTACTCGCGACTTTATGTAAAATCTGGCAAAAAAGTATGTTCAGGATAAAGCGCCCAATTCTGGACACTGCATCTTAAATTTATTACATTTACACGGAAACCCTTAAAACTGTCATATATACAAAATAGTAACGATGATTCTATCTCTCAAGTAAGACTAAATTAAATATAAATGCCGACGTTTCATGATGATCGGTTGAGTAGTTTCGGAGTTCTTCGTGGACAGACATCATGACATTGTATTTTTATATATTTAGATTATATTTATTAAGAAAATATTAATTCGTTATTATCGCCCACACGCTGTATAAAGCTCCATCGTTTGAATTTGAATATTGTATTTCTTATATAAAAAAAGTCCAACCAGTTATTTTTTACCATTTTAGCAAACCGGTATTCACAGTTTATAACTAGATACATTAAAAATGTATAGTCATGATAATTAATATCTTAATTTATTTAACATTACGCTCTTCCATAGGGACAAAGCATAAATTATAACAAAATTAACAGGAATAACTTAAAATTGGTTGAAAATGCTGAAGGAGATAAGTGATATTGTTGTATGCCAGAATACGCCAGTTATGGTAGTTTAATGCTAAATTAGTTAACGCGTTCGCACACCTAGACTCGCCCTTGTCGCCGCTTAACGATGACATGGATATAGATACCGCGTCACCCGCCGCGTCATCCGCGCCTCCCGCATCCGCGCCCGCGCCCGAAAACGACGGTCACGTAACCGTCGCGAAATCCAAACGTAAAAAGACCGCGCAACCCGCGTCGCTCACGGACTCCGATTCAGGCCCCGGACGCCCCGCCGAAAAAATTCCGTGCCGCGAAACTAATGTAGACGGCACTCGGGTGCCGACCGCGACACCGACACCATCAACATCCAACACTCGACCGCGCTCGGGTAGATCCAGCCCTGTTTCCGTCCCGCTCACACCGCTCACACAGACACAAACCGCGGATAAGAAGCCCCGCCCACCCCCGCCAGTCACGATTCAGGACAAGTCGCGGTGGATCGCCATCTCCACCGCACTAAAACACCTAGGGATACATTACACTTCCGCACTGAACACCCAGGCAGGAATACAGGTTAAGGTCCCTAACCCACAGCAACACCGCAAACTCACCGAATACTTACGCGACCACAAACTCGCGTACTTCACCTACACTTTAGAGGAGGAGCGCCTCCTACGTGTAGTCTTACGCCGCATCCCGGCAGAAATCCCCACAGAAGAAATACTAGCGTTCCTTAAGAACGAAAACTTCCCCGTCCGCGAGGTACACCGTATGTACCACCCGCACACAAAAACCAAATACAACCTAGTTCTTGTCATCCTCGACCGCACTACGGAAGGCAAGAAGATTTTCGACATTACGTCCGTGTGCGGTCTCACGGGCGTAACAGTAGAGCCCCCTCGCAAGTCACACACGCCCTCGCAGTGCCACAACTGCCAAGGCTACGGTCACACAGCTAGGAACTGCCACCTGCGTCCCAGGTGCGTTAAGTGTTTAGGCGATCACTCCACTAGGGAGTGTCCTCGTACCCCGACCTCCGCAGACCCTCCAAGTTGCGTTCTGTGCGGGACCACGGGCCACCCCGCGAACTATCGCGGCTGTCCCCGCGCGCCCCGCACGCAACGCCCCCGGCAGGGGAGGCAGGCGCCCAGGGCGCCCGCCGCCGCCACCCGCCCTCCACCTCCACCACTCATGTCCGTAGAGGCCTTCCCCGGCCTGCCGGGTGCCTCCCGCACCCCGGCAGCGCCCGCACCCACCCCACGCGCGTAACCCTCATTGCCGCGCGTGCCACCCACTATATCACGCGTGACACCCTCTGTGCCGCACGCGCCGCAACCTGGGCGGGCCCCTATGACCCCCTGGGCTCCTAGATCCCAACCGCAGGCTCCCAGACCACACACACAGCCTCCGCAGGCGAAACAGACACAACCCGACCTCTTCTCCCCGGCCGTTATCGCCGGATTCGCACAAATCAATCAATTATTCGCAGTACACGACATAGAGGAGATATTCGCGTTCGCCTCTATGATACAATCTAACCCACAAACGGGAGCGTTTAGCGCGATCTTACGCTTCCCTAACATCGCGAAAACACTACACCGTATCGCCCGCTCGCAAGACATTAACACCTACACGAAATAATCATGTCTGCCATGAACAGAATAAAACCGCGCGGTCTATCTCTTTCATTCTTTAATGCCAGAAGTCTATATACACAGCGCGATCTAGTAGCTGCCTTTTTACGCGATAGACAAATAGATATTTTCCTCGTACAGGAAACGCAACTAAAACCGAAAATGCGCAACCCCGCGATCGCGAACTATAGCATAGTTAGAAACGACCGCGCCACCCGCGGGGGTGGCACGCTAATCTATTACAAACGCTCGCTCTACTGCATGCCACTAGAATCACCCGCTCTATCCAATATGGAAGTGTCAGTGTGTAGACTAGGGATGACCGGTCATCCGTCCGTTATAATAGTTTCCGCGTATCTCTCGCCGAACAAAGTTCTATTAGAAACCGACTTAGAAGCGCTATTCGAATTAGGAGACTCCGTCATTATAGCGGGGGACCTCAACAGCGGACACGTCCTCTGGAATAATCCGACTACTTCCCGCAACAGGAGGATACTCGATAGACTAAGGGACGATCTAGCTTTTGACGTCATAGCCCCTTCGGAACCCACTCACTTTCAGGACAACTGTCGCCCGACAGTGTTAGATATAGCTCTTTTTAAAAACGTCACACTTCGGTTACGACTCATACAAGTCGTACACGAACTTGACTCAGATCACCGCCCGGTAGTACTACTATTAGGTTCGAGCTCGGACACCACCCCGCCGTCGGTCAGGGTGGCCGACTACGCGAAATTACAACGCTATTTCAAAGACAATCCGACGTCAGTAGGTATAGACAGAATCCCGGACGTGTTAGTGTCGAAAGCTGACGCGGATTCGGCCATCGATTCCCTGGTCGACTATCTCCAGACCGCCGTCAGGGAGACCTCGAAAGTGGTACAAGCGGCGAACGATCGCCGCTTCATACTCCCGGATGACGCCAGAGCGTTGATCACGGAAAAGAATGCCGCGACTCGAGCCCACGACACCTACCCGTCCGTAGAGAATCGCGAACGCTTAAAGTTATTACGCAAAAAGGTTAGAACTCGTATCTCCGAGATCCGGGCCGACAGGTGGGACAGGGTGCTCGAGGACATCGAGCCGTCCCACCTGGCGTTCTGGAAACTCGCGCAAAAATTCAAGTCAGATATAGTCATTCCGATGCCCCCTCTCGATAGAGGCCCCGGTTTGCCTCCCGCGTTCGATAATATAGACAAGGCGGAGTGTCGAGTTTAGAAAAACAATGTTCACCGAACACAGTAAACACTGACCCTTCACATATTGAATCGATCGAGTCCTCGGTAGAGCGCGTGCTCAGGGCCCCCGCGGCGGATACCCTAACCCCTATCACGTTCGTTAAAGTATCGGATGCCATCAAGCGTTTAAAGCCTAGGAAGTCCCCAGGTCCCGATGGGATCAGGAACGAGGTTCTGAAGCTCCTTCCTGACCGCATCATAGCTCTACTGGTCTGCATCTTCAATGCGGCCATGTCCCAGGGTCATTTTCCAGCCGTCTGGAAGAAGGCCGTAGTGATAGGCATTCACAAGCCCGGCAAAAAAGCTACGCTTCCCGATAGCTATCGCCCTATTAGTTTATTAGATACGATAGGCAAACTATACGAGCGGCTCCTTCTGAACCATCTCCAGACCTCCATGTCAGAATTAAATCTGCTACCACCGGAGCAGTTCGGTTTTCGCGCCGGCCACTCTTGTACACATCAAGTACACCGCCTCACGGAGTACATTCACGCCAGATTCAATGACGATCCCGACACCAACCCGGATCCGGAAAAACCTAAACCGAAACGCACAATAGCAGTCTTCTTCGACATCGCCAAGGCCTTCGATAAGGTCTGGCACGAAGGGCTCATCCACAAGTTAATTAGTTCTCGTATCCCCGATAGATTAGTGCATTTAATCCGCGATTATTTATCAGATAGGACTTTCCGCTACAGAGTGGAAGGTGAAGTGTCCTCACCCCACCCCATACGCTCAGGCGTGCCCCAAGGGTCCATTCTGGCACCCTCCCTCTTCAATCTGTTCGTCAGCGACCTACCTCGGCTCCCGGGGGTAGAGGTAGGTTGCTATGCTGACGACACAGTCATCTACGCTTCCGATTGGTTTCCGATACGACTTAGGACACGCATCGAAGAAGCCGTTAGCACACTCGGTGATTGGTTTCTTCGATGGCGTATAGAAGTTAATTCCGACAAAAGCGCTGCGATATTTTTCGACCCCATATGCCGTAATTACGAAGAGCGCAAATTAGAACCCATCAGGTTATACGGAATCGGCATTCCGTGGAATAAGCAGATCAAATATCTAGGAGTTACGCTAGACAGA
The DNA here is from genome assembly GCA_036509395.1 of Antheraea yamamai. Classification (NCBI taxonomy): domain Eukaryota; kingdom Metazoa; phylum Arthropoda; class Insecta; order Lepidoptera; family Saturniidae; genus Antheraea; species Antheraea yamamai. The sequence goes on along the minus strand of AP028437.1, from coordinate 1,323,773 downwards.
CACCTCACGTTCGGATCTCACGTGAAGCGAGTACGCAACAAGGCCGCTATGGTCATGGCTCGCCTACACCCGTTAGTATGTCACAAAAGCAAGATGTCCCTAAGACATAAGCTCACTCTCTACAAAACTTGCATTCGTCCGGTTTTAACGTACAGCTCACCCGTTTTTGCACATATGTGCCAAACTAACTTTTTACCGATACAACGTATTCAGAACCGGTTCTTACGTAAAGCCACCGGGGCTCCGTTCTACGTCCGGAACGAGGATCTCCACAGGGACCTGGAGATGCCCTCTATCTGGGCGTACGTAAAATCACTCACTACTAGCTACTTTGAAAAAGCCGCGAATCATCCCAGTCCGTTAGTGGTATCCGCCACGGATTACGCAACCGTACCGAACGCTGCGTGATATAAAAGACGTCCGCGACATATTCTCACTGATCCTCCCGACAAAATAACGGCAGCCAACGATCAGTACCAGCCAGTCTCTTCAAACAGAGCGTGTTCACGCCCACGCCCGCTTAACCACAGATCACGCCGCCGTGGTCTGGGGGTAAACTTCGCTCCCGCACACTTGATTAGGCCCCCTCGGCAGCGGCTCAAGCCTAGGTCCGATCCCTCGGCGTGGAGGCCTTGAGTACGCTACTCGCGCGATACAGTGACACAAAAATTTACATCACTGCTACAACACTACACATATCACCTCCACACACGTGCACGCTCACACGCTTACACATAAAAGTGGAAGGGTTTTGTTTTTTTTCCTTATCGAACTGAAATAGTTCAGAAATTTTCCGACACAAAATACACATAAGAGTTATCGAGACACGCATGCCTGGTACACATGAATGTTTCGATAACTCATATCTGTATGAATAGTTTAGCTTAACTTAGGTTAGCTAAAGATAGATCGCGAATTGCATGATACAGGCAACAGCCAAGCCGAGGTGTGCCGTGCACCCTTGAGCTAGTTGCCCAAACAAAATCGGCTGAGTGCCTTAAGCGCTCGCCTTAGTAGTCCGGTGAAGCTGTAGAGGCCCCTAAAAGGCCAATAGCGTAGTCAGTTCGAGAAAAAAAAAAAAAAAACCTGTAAGAAACCCACTGCAGGGTCATAGGCCTCTCCCCGAAGGAAGGTATGGGCATAATCCCCACAAAATTTTGGCGATTTCAAACTTTAATACCAAAAATACTCTTATTGACCTCAGTAAGCCTTGAACATGGACTGACCAATTTATTACTGTGTTTAATATTTAAATTATGTTGGTCTTTTACTAAATCTATCTTATCTATGTTTTTATGGACATAAAATATAAAATAATAAATTATAATATGGACTTATAAAGAATATACTGGGAGGGCAGAGTTAAAATACCGAGTTCCTAAAACTTAATGATTCGCGAGTCCCCAGGACGACGACTTAGCCTGGCATATATATCGTGTCCTATCACCCTTTGAACTCGTCTCTTTCAATTGCTATGTTTAAGGGCTTAAATTTGTATGCGTTTAGCGTTATCCCTCGATCTCTGTTGATTTTAAATGATGATTCGGTTAAGACGGTAAACACACTTACCCTAGAGGACAGTGTGCAGTGGGCTCTCAGTTTTAACTATTGGAACACACCTATGCGTACTTAGTAACAGAATTTCAAATTGAGATTGGCTATTGTAGGCTTAAAACAAGTTTCACGATTATATTATACTGTCTACATGATGTTTTCTTTCCACGATTACTCTAACTCAGTACGGTTAATCGAATTTACGTCGAACGATTCCGAGGACGTTCATCACTGAGCTATAATCACTTCAATGTTATTATAACTTTGGCCATATCCTATATCGTCTTTTAAAATAAGTCCTTCTCTCCGTATATATATCACGTGCTTAGATTCGATATTGAGACAATACACGAGCAGGCCTCGTGAATAAAACGAATGTCATCGCAGAAGCAGCACTATTTATATCTAGTATTGAACTTTGTGGCGTTATCTCGTAATTTATGTTTTGTATACATAAAAAAATTTTGAGATAACAAAAGCACGTTTCAAGCAAACGGATAAACTTGTGATAATACTAACGTAATCAATTTCATAACAAGTACAGTTTTTAATTAGTCGATCTGTTCATTAAACAGTGATATATTATCTCGTCTCTTATTTTGTTCGTATCACAGATTTATAGTCTTCTGATAATTATAATAACATAATAAAACGGAAACTCTGTTAGAATATTCCAGAATGTTTTGACATTTCATGACATATGAAATCACGTATTAATAATTGTAATGCATTTAAGTTGTACACATAAGTAAATTATATTACGAAAAATTACATAATCTATACTATAATAAAACTGTAGCAAGGTCAAATCTGTACATTAAATATTTTTTGAAAATTTTTATCGGGGTAGACTTTGTTATCGATATAGAAGCCAAAAATAATCTTTTTACAATTTTTGTCTGTCTGTCTGTCTGTCTGTCTGTCTGTCTGTCCCTGTGAACACGCATCACTCTGAAAGTACTGAACCGATTTTGACGAAACTTGGCACAGTGATAACTAATATTACGAGATTACATCTAGGATACTTTTTATCTCATAAAACGCAAGGGATTCTCCAGGATAACGGACGAAAGTCAAAAATTTGTAGTTCATGAAATTTTTGACGGATTTTGGTAAATTTTCATTGTGCTATATATAGCAGACAGATTAGCTAAAAAGATAAGCTATATTTCCCTAAGCTACTTAAAAAAAAAATACCAAAAAACAAGATTGCCGGGATTCGAACCGTCGGCTCCGGAGGACCATATAATGCCCAGTATGTTATAACTGAGCTATGGCTATATGACATTTCTACGCATAATTATCCACCTCATATGAAAAAAATATGTGTAAACGAAACTGTCACTTATATGTTGTTACATTTATTTTATTGTATAAAAAATGTTTGCTAAACAAAGGTGACAAGATTTTTTCCTAAAACATAAACCTAGATAATAGTTACATTGCATTGTAGAAGATGAATCTCAACTAGAGTTCTATCAGTACGTGTGTTGTTTCAATATTTGATAAAATTAGTTTTCTAAATGTTGTTGAGTCTTGAAGTAGTTGGGTTCAGGTTTGTGAATCTAAGATTAAAATAAATCAGTTGAGGTGTATGCAGTTATTTTTTTTTTCTCGAACTGACCACGCTATTGACTTAGCAAGGTCTTAACAGCTTCACCGGACTACTGTTTGCAGTTACTATGTTGTATTTATACTAATATTATAATGAGTGGTAAAGTTTTGTTTTCGAGGAATGCTTGGTACCTACTACTGCTCCGATTTCAAAAATTCTTTCACTGTTAGAAAGGCATATTATCCCAAGTTCAGTATCTCAGTAAAAAAGGTGGTTTGTATGTCAAAAGTAAAATAAATGTGACCAAATTAAAATTGAATGCAGATTTCACGTATACTTTACAAATTCTTATAAAACAAACAACTAAAACAAAATGAAAATTTAATGTAGATAAAGTTCAACTTTTACAGTATGTTACGTGATGAAGTTACAAGGGGTACTGGGAAGACATTTATCGGCAATATATGTAAGTTAGTTTTGATCTTCACTTTGATGACACTACTTTAGGTAATGCTGCGAACAGATTCTAGGCTTATTTTAAAAGGTTTCTCACATACCAACTGGGTATATGTTTGAGTGAGTCCCTGGATAGTTTGGATTCACGATTGGAAGCGCTGGATAATGCTGCAATAGGGTTTTAGGTTTTTTAAGATTATTTGCGTTTAAAAATACAATTGAAACCGGTAATAACCGATTTGGTGCAGACGAAGTTGCACGGGTCAGCTAGTACTGAATATACATTTAAATATAACGCAAGTTTATGAAAATAAATGCCGCCTTTAACTGACAATTCATAATGTGTTATCTGTCGTCTGACCAAAGGAAACCGTACCTACAGATAATTAAGTCATTAAAAATGGCGCGCGGAAGTATTTAATTGGTCACAGATTATCAACGACATTCGTAATTTAACTATGATTTATCATTGTGTACAGAGGGAATAATTAAAAATAATGCATACTAATAATAAAACTCCACAACCTTCGTGTTTGTTCATTGTAAATGTTTGCCAAAAATTTATCTGGAGTGATATAAGAAGTGTGTCAAGATTGAATAGATCTATTTTTAAAAACTTTATCTGCTTGTGTGTGTGAATATGGTAAATTTGCACGGAATAAATCGTTTTTACATTCCGGAACTGCACAATAAATAGACCATAATAACACGATTTATATGGATTCCAAAAAATGAACACATACAACCGCTGCGCTGTGATGGTAAAACAAGATTAAGTACCAATTGAGTACGCATTTGGTGCATTACCCAAATGCATGTGTGACGCACCAGGCCTACTTAGCACTTCCACTCTTTTTCGTCTTCTGTGGTAAATTTGTTTATTTATAGCTAGATGAATCCTTACAGTGTTTTTTAAAAGTCACTTGATATCTGTGAAAATATATAAACTTTGTTTTACCAAAATAAATGAATGAGAATAGTACGTTTCAATTTAAAGATTTCGATAATGTCCGGTTAAAACAATTTGTAGCGAAGCCAAAATATGGCGCTACATTCATTGATATCAGCACTTTTGTGTTACAAACGTTAGAACTTAGTATGCATTGTTATTTGTACGGACAGCAATCCTTTTTCCCAAGTCTAACCTAACGTAACTAAAGCGAGACAAAATAGCAAGATGGCGAAAATTCAGCGATCGCGGTGCATTTAATACGAAACCTTTTTAAAGCCTGGACTCAATACGTATTTAACTTTTTTGTAATAACACCGTCAAGGTTTTGGATAGTCCAGGGGTTAAGTTGAAAAACTGACATTTTACACTCTGTAGGTGGGTTCCGGTACATGGCCATGAAGTTCAGTTCTCTACTAGGCTTAAGCATATTACAATTATAGACCACATCATTATTTAACATCACGTGTAGTTCTTGGCGGGATCTTAGTGTATCATGTTGTGGATTTTATATTTTATTCATAATCTTGTGCGATTTGTTATTTTGTAATATTGGTGGTGTTTTACGTAATATAGTTCGGTTATCTACAAGTGAAGTGGATCGTAAATAATGCCATGAAGCATAAATTCTGAGATGCCACGAAAACTGCCTGAAAAGTTATACTAAGTGAGCCACCATCTTATTAGAACATTGAAATTACCAGAAACATGTACTAATAGCAGTAATAATCTAGATGACTGGTTATTTATTTATTTATAATCTTTATTTATAATTGGGATTTGGTCACAAATCGACCATGTCACCCCAGTGATTAACAACAAAATCAAACAGGAAAAAACAAAATGTATGTATGTATGCATTCTTGCTTCCTCTGATGTCGGGAAAGCAAGGATGGCATTACATACACTCACAGATCTTAATGAATCCTTCCTTTTATTCTCCTGTGCTAGTCTTTGGGCTCGGGTACGTGTGCGTTCAGACATTATATGGTATACATCTTCTACAATGTTACACATATCACAATTTGGTGTCGACTTTACTTTTATTAAATATAAAAAAAAATTATTCAGTGGAATGTGCCCTCAACGGAGTCGAAAGGCAGTACTTTTAATTTTGTCGAACCAGGTATAGCGCAGTAAGGTAGGTTGCAAGGTTTTGTACCATATGCCTTTGTTAACTGATCGCTCATCGATGTATTCCTTCCACATTTTACGACAATGTTTTCTTATAAGATAAAGATGATCAGCATATTAAGGTATATAATTCAATGGTAATACCATTGGTAAGAGCCTCTCTAGCCAATTGATCCGCTTTCTCATTTCCCGTCAAACCTATATGAGACGGTATCCACTGTAAAATTACGTTTTTATTTTTTGAATTCGAATCGTCCAATAACTTAATAATTTAGTATGCTATCGGTGTTCCTTCGAACTCGCGAGGTACACCGAGCTACGTGTTGAAGTGCACTCTTTGAATCCGTAAAGATAACATAATTCCTATGTTCTAAATGGTCAATATAACCTAGAGCTTCAGCAATTGCAATAAGTGCTGCATAATTGATAAGATGACTGGTTGCAAAAAGAAAAAAAAAATACATCTGGTGGGATTATTGTCAAACGCTCAAATTTGCATATTATAAATATACTAGCGGGCCCGGCGGACGTTGTTCTGCCCTGATAATAAAATAAAATCTTGACAAATTATATCTAAACCTGTCTCATAATCACTGTATCTACTGGTGAAAACCGCATAAAAATTCATTGAGTAGTTTTTGAGTTTATCGCGAACAGACAGACAGACGTGGCAGAGGATTTCGTTTTATAGTATGTAGTGATAAACAAAATCTCATTGTATCATTGCTATTATAGACGGTTTAAAATGGCTGAAAATTTAATTTAAATTGTCATTAAAAATCATATTAATACACGAACGCCCGCTTAATTGAGTTTAGAATGATGACAAAATTCATTAATAAATGCCAAGAGTTGACATTTTGACCAAGTTAAATAATAAAAATAGGTAGCAAAGTTCAGGAATCATTTAGAATGCAACGTCCTCGGAAACCTGATCTCATTTTGAATATGGTATCGAATTCAATCTACTACGTATGAATTCAGCAAGTTAGTGATATTTGATAGTCACATACAGATTAAAGTATGCAGAGACGTTATTCAATCGAATGCATAAAAATGAATGTTTCAATACATTCACTCATCGTTCCTTCAATATATACAATTTTTGTAAGGTCATTTTTAGAACTTGCATTATTGACTTAACAACTTTCTATGTTTCGAATGTTGTTTTTACGACTAAACCCCAATTAAATATATTAATACGTTAATAATCTGGATTTTATCAAGCTTTCTTACAGATTGAGGGCTAATATTGTTATAATACTTCGTAGGTTTTAGCGTTTCATCACAGCAATCACAAACTTATGTCAAATGATGATGTGATATAAAATGGTATACACACTAAACTTAGAGGAGGACTGACATTCAATTGCAGCTGCCAGACACACACCTATTGGTGCTTCGTGACAGGTTATCAACTTGGGAGTGGTAGCTAGCGATGTAACCATGTTATGGTACCATCAAGATGTCTTCTTCATTTAAAACTCCAGCTCATTCGATTTGAATCTACGTTGATTGATTAGCTTTCGAATACGCTAACCACTGAACGATCACTACAGCATTTCGCTAGCAAGCTACCTTTTTTTTATATCTGTAGGCAAACGAACAGGTGGGTCACTTGATGTTAAGTGATCACCACCGTCCATAGACACTTGCAACACCAGAGGGGTCACAAGTGCGTTGCCAGCCTGTGTTCGAGGGAGGGGGAGGGGGAAGGGGGAGAAGGAACGGGGAAGGGGAAAGGGAAGTGGGCCTCTGGCGCTCTCACTGACTGAACGAAACGCAACAATGCAAGCACTGTTACTTCACGTCACGTCGGTTTTCTGTGAGAGGGTGGTACTACCCCGGGCGAGCCGACCCATTTATGCTGAAACCTGTAATAGCTTCAGCGTGGCTCTACCACCTAATAGATATTGCCACTGCTAGGTTGGTCTACCTCGCTTACTTTCATGGTTTAATGTCTTTATGGTATTTCGCTGTAGGGGATAGCAGCTGAAGTAGACACTATATTCCTACTACAAAAATGGGTAGTTCGAGCAATTTATAATATGAGGTCTTGGACATTATTGAAGTCTAAATTTGAGGAATTCAGTATCTTAAATATTAGAAATAATGACAGATTGGTCATCCCATGTTTAAGGTTCGCTAAGACCAGTAACAGTTTATTAGATAATAGTGTTAGGTTTTATAGCTAACTCCCAAAGCATATCACCGATTTGTCGGATAGTAAGTTCAAGCAACATGTCAAGTGGGTTATTAGATCATTAAATAGACGAAAACTAAGTCTTCTAATGACGCCTCACTGTGCGTCCGCCAAAAACGAATGTAACTATCTATGTTTGTAAAAAATATGTATCATGAAATCTAAACCGGCGGTAGTTATGTCGTTTATGTCGGCCTTTTCAGGGCCTAAATTGAATAAAATAATTTTTATTCTGGTTTTTGACTTCAATACAGTTAGAGAAAAACAAAAATATCCACAATTATTTAAGACTAGCTTTTACCTGCGGTTCCAGACGCGTTTTAAAAAAAATTGTATTAAAGAAATGTAAAATTGTGAGAACATGTACAATTACAGAAATGGTTTTTCAAAAACATTTGTAAGTACGACACGCACGCCATCTACTGTAACATGTAACTTATATATAAGATTAAATATATGTAAATACTAACAGTGTGTCGAATAGGATTTATCATCAGTAATATATTTGGAACTTTAACCTACTTGTAGTCCGGTGAAACTGCAAAGCGCTTGCCAGTCTAACAGTGTAGTCAGTTCGAAAAAACAAAAATTAACCCAGTATATAACCCCCCAGGGCTTATTTACACTATATAAGAAAGTAATGAAAATGTCAAGCTATTATACATTATCTGACAATATGACACACGTAAGACCGTCTTTCTGTAATGTAATTGCAGATAACAATTTTTTTATAATGCAAATATGTATTTAATGATATATTGCCAACAATTTCCTGTGACCATGAACTTGATTGTTAAATTATATATAACTTGTAGTAAGACAAACAGGTAATGAAATATTGACTATGAGATGGTAAATTGTAATAATGTAGGTACATACACGTAGTAAACTTATCTATCTTTTATACAAATAAAATGATAATAGTGTGGTGGTCGCATCATGTAAACACTATTTGACAGATTCAGATGAAGTTTTTGGAGTGAAAACTTTACGTGCGTTGAGCGATATTTTTTTGGCAGGAGATAAACTTATGGTTACACGTCAGCGACATGCCAATAAGCGTGACCGACCGTATTGCGCCTGCGCAGTTTGCGTCAGACTAGCGACGCGTAGTATAATGGCCTGTGTAGATCAAATATTGATATTTTATATTGAGACTGTGTAATGTTATAATATGTTTGATTAATTCATAAACTGTATAAAAATGTATACGAGAATGATGATTGTTTGAAGTGCTATTGGTTTGAAACCATGCTAATGATAATAATTTCAATTTACACATTATTAATTTAAATAATTCACAGTATAGTTAATTTAAAAATTCAAGAGTATTCATTCACAGTTATTCCATTTTTTTTAGTTTTCACTTCTGTCGGCTGCCTCGACTTTTATTTAGTTTTACTTCTTAGATACATGGTACTTATGTATCTAAAAAAATATGAGCTGTCGCGGTACGCTTGGCAAATGACATCATCATCACCTTCTTACCCTTATCCCATCTAAGTAGGGACGGCACAACATGTTTTCTTGTCCACTCACCCCTGACAGATGTGATCTCAGTATTCACACCTTTATCATTTTTCACACAATCCATCCACATCTATTTCGGTCTTCCTCTACTGCTATTCCGTCCACCATCATACTCAAAACTTTTCTAGTTACATGGTCTTCATATCTCCTCATGACATACCCATACCATGCTAATCTATTACTCCTCAACTTCTCTGTCACTGGTTCTATTTTCAAACTTCCTCTGATATACTTATTCTTAGTCCATTTTGGCATCCATTCACGCTTGGCAGATTTGAAACAGCGAATTTTTTTTGTCCAGGTAATATGCATAAAAGGATATTATACGACAGGAAATAAATATGGCATAATAAAAAATAAAGTATTAAGAATTTTATCAAGAAAAAGATGGCTGTTTATGTGATAAACGTTTATATTAGTTAGATTTTGGCGTCACTCCACGACAACAGTTGGTCTGACTCACCGCTATCGATGTTTCACATAAAAAAATACTGTCACTATAACTTCATTTAATATAGAGTTATTAACATTCTAGGAAACTACTATTTTTATAAGGACTATGCGTTCAAAGATGTCTGCTGTTTTGTTTTGGAGAAGTGGGGCAAGCTGTGTGGTTATGTTTTTTCCTCTTTACATAAAATAAACTGTAATGACGATAAACGACGTACACGAAGTCGTGGGTATCAGCTAGTGTGAATCAATTGTGCATTCTTCCCTATAAATTAATTTCTACGAAGATTTTGATATTATTTCTCATCGCTTTCCTAAACTCTATTAAACACTATTACAGTCTGTTATCGTTTTTTTATTGCGAAATATATATAGTCAAAGGTCTGCTCGTTTTAATAGGACGACTGACTTACAGACGACGACAGACTGACTTACACGCTTGAAAATATGACAGCAAGCATAGCCAATGATTTGTCATTGCTTAACTAAACACTATTAGAGACTGTCATCGTTTTTTTTTTGCGAAATATACAATTATTATCAGAGGGATGTCTGCGCGTTTCAATATTAGGACTTACTTCCATCGTACTACTGTTGAAAAAGTATTTAGCAAGCGTAGCCGCAGTTCAAGACTAGTGTTGTATCATCTTAGTTGAACTGTAACATTAATAAGTGATGCAAAGTTTAATACAATGCGGTCCATTAGGAAACTCCGAACAGCATCGGTAATGTCTTGAACCGTCTTTAGTGAAAGGAGGATGTAGTATAAAGTTTATATTAGTTGAAGTCTTGTTCCCACGGCGCGTGTCTTACCCGACGGTTTATAATTTCAGGTAGTGCATAGTGTTAATAATTGATTTTTTTTTATAATGAATTTATAAGTATTCAGCTCAAGATCAAAGCGATTGTAGAAATAACAATGGTGGAGTGGTTTGGCCGGTTGAATGTCAAACTCAGATTATCGCAGGATCGAACCCCGGCATGTACCAGCTATTTTTTCAAAATTCGCGTACGTTTACTAATTTTAATTGGTAACAGTGGCTGACAGTGAAGGGAAATAATGTGAAGAAAAATGAAACCGTAAGATATTCTTGTAGTACCACCGTATGTGGGAAAATATAAAACTGTGCGAACATATGCCAATACGTCGTGGGTTGTACTACTATATGTGGGAAAACATAGAACTGTGGATTTCTCAGAGTTAGAAATTACCAATACGTCGTGTGCTGGTGTGGTGATTATGCCCATACCTTCCTTCGGGAAGAGGCCTATGGCTCTGCAGTGTGTCTCTTACACGCTGATGATGATAATGATTGTTTCAATTTGAACTCATTGGTATGTACATTGAATAGTTCTGTTTAGTGTGTGTTAATATGTGATAAATTATTTAAATAAGCAACCATCTCAGTAGGTACCTACATATGTATATATCCAAAGTATACAATTTTAATTTAATGACCTAGATAATTTAACCCTTCAAATACTTACCTATCTTATTAGTTTTTATGTCAGGGAGACAATAAAATATACTTATTTATCAATCACAAAATAAATAAAAATAATGATTTTCTGTTTTTAATCAACTATTTATTTCGTCCTAATTAGTCCTAGTAATATTATGTGTAAATATTTGTGTGAGTTTGTTTGTTGCGCTTTCACGTCTTAACCATTCCACTGGTTATCATAAAATTTCGCATACATAGGACGTAAAGGACAAAGGGTATTACTACTTGTTTTTTTTTGCGCTAAGATCATTTGTAATTGGCAATATAAAGGGAGAGAGAGGTGATCGTAATTTGATACGATACAGCACTCACTTCTTTGACGTGTTGAATGAGCATACTATTAAGTCATCAAGATTTGTTAGCGCTGATATAGATACCAGTCAGAGAGTAGTGGTTATTTCAAAATGATTTAGATGCAAGTAAGAGAGTTGTGGTAAGTCCGTTAAATGTCTTAAGATTAGCAATCACATGCTTGACAAAATTATCGAACGATTTGATTGCAGACTCCTTCTCCATCAAGCCCAAAAGATCGAATGGACATGTACGAAGACAATAACAAAGCACTACTACTTTATCACTTTTCATTTTGCAAAAAAGTAGTACAGCTCCCCAAGGATAGGTCAAATCTAAATTAGTGCGAGCGAAGCCTCGGGCAGAAGCTAGTCACTAATATTTCCATCTGTTTTATGTTACTATTGTTTTAATTTTTGTATTTTTTACTGCAAACGAGAAACCTTATGTCCGCTGTGAAGCGAATTCTTTGTGTCTAGGCAAAAATAAATCAACACACTAAAAAGGTTCGATGTAAATACGATTTTACAGCCGATTGTAACATACTAGATTTACTAACGGCATTGTTTATGTTAATGTGGTTTTAACCAATGTCTACTATATTTCGAGATGAACATAGCCAGTGTTTTTATTACTATCCCAGACAACGTGTGTGTATAATGTCATAACAATCGATCTTAATCGATTGACTAATTAAGGTCTGAAGGTATCAGAGAAACACATTCGCGTGTATAATTATCATGAATTCAATTTACTTAATTGTTGTATATTTTTATTCCTTTGTTTTTATAAATCTAGTACGTAAATGAAGTAGCGTGGGAACAGATATTTATATCAGCTACCTGTTGTAATCTTTTTCTATGAAATTAATGTTCCGATAAATATTTAAAAAAAAGAGATACTTTAATAAAAATAATGTCAAGAGAGAGGAAGACGTAATAGATTATTCTTTTGATCGATTTTACAAATTGGAAAATAATTATAACCTAGTACATTTTTTTCATACAACTCGGCCTTTTAGTTTGTAGATAAAATGCACAGCATCGATAATAAAATATGGCCCATCGGAGTCACTCACAACACTATTTTGAATACCAATAAAATACTTTGTACTTTCTAATAATTATTTCTTGTAAAAACCTTTGAATTATGTAACAAGAGATTAACAAAAAAAAGTCGAGGCAGTCATAAGAACTGCCGACAGAAGTGAAAACTTAAAACAATGAAATGAATGTGTTCTCTTTTGAATTTTCATATTAATTATATTGTGAACGACAATACTTCAATTTCAGAATTTGTTTATTGAAAGTATTAACATTTGTGTGGTTTACATATCTGTTGGCACTCGGAGCAATAATTATATACATTTTTATAGGCTCTATTAATTAATCAATCGTGTGATGAACTGCAAAATATCAATATTATATGTACACAGGCCCCTATACTACGCGTCGCTATTGTGACGCAAGCTGCGCAAGCGTAATACGGCTGGTCATGCTTACGTAGCATGTCATGACGCTAAATCACAAATTTATATCCTGCAAAAAATACAGCTCAGCGCGCCTAAAAATGTTTACACTTTAAAGAAAATGTTTTTCTATGTAAATAACAACATAATTCAGTTAATTTAATGAAATATTCAATCCTAATAAACGTTTTCCACTCTACAAAACGTATATTAAACTACTTCATCATGACACGCGGTATAGCGTTACAATAATTGCGCGAGCAGAAAATCGTATGTGTTATGTCATGTGAGGTTTAATCTTATTTGTTTTTCGGTGTCTAAAATTATTACAGTGCATTCGGATAATATTTGCACAGTCCCTATCTGATAGTAAAGTTGTCAGACAAATATTATCTGAATGCATTGTAATAATTATAGACACTGGAAAAACAAATGAGAAGATTGCTTCTAAAGGAAGAATATCGTTGCGGAAATCGATTGCTTTCAAGGTAACTTATAAACCAGTAATAAACAAAGTAATTCAGTTGTTTGTTTTGAATTTACAGCACTCGCATAGAGTTGTTTATTGCAATTTTCAGTTTTATTAGACTTAATTTTATATATGTCACGTAGGATGACCAAAAAAACACTTTTTTTTCCGAGTCTCTTACGGAAATAAGTTTTAAGAGGTAGCTCAAAATTAAAAAAAAACCAATATCGTCAAGAAAAATGAAAATATAAATTTCAGTCAATTAACTTTTAATAGTTCGAATTTATTTTGCATCTCTCTAGCCTTATTTCTGTTCTTTATTAATATGTCAACTTCAAGAAAAAAAAAATGGTCGTTAATATTCACGTTCAGAATTCGCTCGAAGAGGTTTAAGGTACTCTACTTGAAAACTTAAAAGAAATTTGAGCGACCTTTAAATATTAAAATATCGACATGAAAATATGAGAATCTAAATTATTTTAATGTTAAAAGAGTGAAATAACGAGATAAACAAAATAATACAAAAAAAAAGATTGATGACTTGGAAATTTTTGAGCTGCGATTTGGATTAGCCTCTGAAACATGATAAACTAACATATTTTCGTAAGAGACTCGAAAACAAAATATTCGTTTTTTTTTGGGCCACCCTAATGTATTGGGCCGAATAAAAAATCAAGACAGTTTATACAGCCTGGGTAATATTAATACCAACAAAATCAATTAGGCTAGCAATTTATGCATAATGCTAATAGCGGTATTTTTACAAAAAAAAAAGGCATTTGAACGTTTGCAGTGTTGATCATACGTGTTGGGAGAATCTTGCTTTACAACGGTCGTCTTGGCGCTCTACCATCTTTAAAAGTGTTGCAAGGTTTGAGCATAACCGTTTGCAAATAATTGACGAAAAACGCCAAGTATTAAAAGATAGACCGAAACCTTCGTACACGTATACATACAATCAAAATGGCCAGCTTCAAGAGCAAGTTTGGTTTCGCAAGTCACATTAGGGCCCACGCTCGAAAGAAATGAAACGTTTTGAAGTCGCCGTCATCGAAATCGATGAGGAGGAGGACTATAATAGCGGTATAGTAATGAGCAGACACAGTAACACCCCATTTGATGACTTGAAAACATCGACTGATACTGGATCACAATACGCTTGAAGGTTCCTTTATGTCAGATGTTAGACCTAATATGTGGTGGTCGGGATAAAGTAGTGAAACATGTACCAACATATAACAAAGTCCCAAAACACAATCGATTTGCCGGATAGTGAGTTCAAAAATCATGTCAAGTGGGTTTTAATGTCTAAAGGCTATTTAATTATTATAGGGTAGATCAATATGTCAACGGTTGTGATGTCTGGAAATAACGCCCTGTGCATTCACTAAAAACGGCTGTAACTATTTATGTTTTGTAAAAATATGTACCAGATCGAGTTTCCTGCAGGTTCTTCTCGATGAGTTGGTTGTTTGTCCGAACCGGTGTTAGCTTTGACGTTCATAAGCGCCTTCTCAGCGCCTAAATTGAAAAAAGTATATATTAATTTTGAACAAATAACATGTTCTAGCGTAAATTTATCCATTTCGTTACAAATTATTTTTTGTCGTTTTAACTCATCTTTTGGACTAAATCTCCTGGTTAATAGGGAGCAATGTTGGAGAAAATTATTATGTGCTTGTAACAATGCTGTATTCCGATAATACAGGACAAATATATCTTCAGAAACGACAATCTTTCAAAGTAACTATACGAGAACGCTAATCGGCGAACCGCGACCAGCGACCTTCCCAATGACAGATACTCAACAGAAAGAAAACAAGCTACCGCGATAGAAAAATGCAGACATGCTTTAAAAATCATCTACGACGTTTAAAAACAATACATTTTTCACAATATGTGATAATCATGCATATATTCATTAATCACCATTGAATAAGCACAATTAAAATATTCCCAGCCGTTTCGTTCACCCGTCACACGTCCCATCCGCAGTGTTACTCTCTTTTGTTTAGTGAACTTATCTACATGTTATATGGTTATTATTCTGATACTAAGGGTCATTAGATAGCCTAAGACTATGAAATATATGAGATACTAATACCTTAAGACTATATAACACAAAAATATTTTTGCCAATCCTACTGGTAGCTTTACCGTTTATCATTACATAGTATAAAACAAAGTCCCCTACCGCGTCTGTCTGTCTGTCTGTTCGCGATAAACTCAAAAACTACTGAACGGATTTTCAAGCGGTTTTCACCAGTGGATAAAGTGATTCATGAGGAACGTTTTGGTATATAATTTGTCAAGGATATTTTTGTAGTCAGGGCGGGACAACGTCTGCCGGGCCCGCTAGTTGAATATAAATATAGATCTTCTCAGACTTTTCGAGTTGTGAAAAAAAGATGTATAGTCTAGTTGGGCGAAATGATTAAATCGAGAGAAATTATAAATAAGCGATTAAGGCTATGGGATGAGAATTTGTTAACATTTGGTATTGTACGCGCTTGTCGATCTACTCTAACTTAACTATAGGTCACTAAATGTGTAAGACACTGGTTAATTCCGAAACGCATGTATTACATTGGGTTGTTCACCATTTGTATTGTAGTCACAAATTCATTATAAGTTGCCAACAACTCTCTATAGTATTTTCCAAGTTAAATCGTACAGTTAGGCGAAGGACGTACAGTTAACGTTGGCTTATTTGTTTTGATGTATTATCAATAATCCTTGAGTTGTTTATAAATGAATATATATATAAAATATTTTTGTAATTACTGAAGAATTTTAACACTCTAGTTTTGGACATTTTTTTTATGGATCATAGATCATTTAGTAAGGAACGCAAGTTATTTTGTCAAATTTCGAATTATTTTTTGTGATATTTTGACTATATATATTTACTAGCGGGCCCGGCAGACGTTGTCCCGCCCTGATTATAAAAAAATCCGTGACAAATTATATACCAAAACGTTCGTCATGAATCACTTTATCTACTGGTGAAAACCGCTTGAAAATCCGTTCAGTAGTTTTTGAGTTTATCGCGAACAGACAGACAGACAGACGCGGTAGGGGACTTTGTTTTATACTATGTAATGATATTCAGAACGCTACTTATCTTGAAAACCTCTCCGGGAAATATAACTTTACTAATTAAATGACTTATAAGTCCTATCCCATCGATTTAGTCTCAACATTATACGTCTATATGTATAACAATAACTATTATTCACGACTATACTTAAATATTTTTCGAAGATATAAAAAATGAAGTGATGATTTTCACAATGTAAAATTAATTAGGATAAAAAACAAGCTATAATTGTTTATTTATAATATATAATTGAATACATCACATAGTGTAATAATAATTAAAAATATAAATTATAACAATGATACTTACAGTTTAATTTGTGTTTGAATTAAAGTTGAAGACACGGAAATATGAGGCGGACAGGTCGCCCGGCGAGGCGGCGTCTCACTAGCGCTTGTATAGACTGCGCTGAAGCTGACTGGCGGACTGACGGAATAGACTGACCTCCGCCGTCGGCTTCAAATCTCAGAATCATAACAAATCCTAATGATTGGCTTTTAATCTCTTACGACATTAACATATAAAACGGTGAAGTATTAAATTAGCTTTGTTTTTATTTTTATCCTATACTAGCTTCCGCCCGCGACTTCGTCCAAGTTGAATAGGTATTTTGTCCTAACGCTAAATTTAACTCGCGAGTTTACGTAGAAAATGAAAATTATTTTTAAAAGATACGTACGTTAACTCCGATTTTGAAACATTCTTCATTGGTGCTCCGCTCCTATTGGTCTTAGCGTGATGATATATATCCCATAACCACCCTCGATAAATGAGCTATCTAACACTAAAAAAAAAATCGAATCGGACTAGCAGTTCCTAAGATTAACGCGTTCAATCAAACAAACTCTTCAGCTTTATAATATTGGTATAGTATAGAAAGATCGAAGCAATCTAAAAACACCGGCCATCACCTACAGACCAGGATTCTTCTTTTTATTGTAGCTCGACAAAGTGACTAAATCAATGGAAATTGGCAAAATAAAAACGAGTCACTACCACCACTCTTCGTGATTGTTGAACGTATACCAGCTAATCTTGAAACGCGTCACGTGTCCTTTAGGCCTGGTTTGTGGTGGGTATCGCTATCTCCTATCACCGAGCTACAGACAGTAGTCGTCGCCCTACTGGACTACAATCGCCAAGGTAAGCGATCCAATCTCCTCTAAATTTAGCGGGTTTACCATCTGAGACCTCCTAGAAAGTATAAAACCTACAAAGTATTAAAAAAAAATACGTGCGTGTATCAGTGTACACACGTAAGAAGTGAAACTTCTTTATGACATCATTTTTCGAAAAATGATCTACTATATTTACAACTTTAGAGAAAAAAAAAAAACGGAATCTGATCATTGTGAGCGCACCTTTAGAAAAAAAAGAACGGAATCTGATCATTGTGAGCGCACCTTTAGAAATAAACATGGCGCGTAACGGAAAAATGTACAGAAATTAAGATGGCGCGTAACCGAAAAACGTTACATATGTTTTTACATGCTCTAAAATTCCTCCCTACGTCGATAAAGAAGTTTCACTTCAAAAACAATCCTTTTAGCAGACGGACAGAGATTGGTTTTACCCCTATAAAACATTATAACAGTTTGTAAATAAATTCGTCAGTACCAGGTTAGACTGATAAAGTTATATAACATAGTTCCTTGATCTTCTTTTAGACTCATCGGTGAAGGAAACTCCTTATTTACCATTTTCTATTGAGTTATAACGTAATGTACACAATGTCTATTCTTCTTTTTCTTGTCTTGGCTCCGGAGAAGCACTTGCCAGTGTCAATGTTTTGTTTCAATGGAGATTACAACATATTTCATTGTTCCAACAAGATGGTGGCCATCTTGTTAGAACTTTTCAGGGAGTTTTTGTGGCATCTCAGAATTCACGGTCCGTGGTATTAAGTTCTATTATCACTTATGCACAATAACCAAACTGTATTACGTAAAGCACCACCAATTTTACAAAATATAGAGTCAAATAACACAAGATTATGAATAAAATATAAAATCCACTACATAACAGACTAAAATCCCGCCAAAAACTCCACACTCTCTATTAAATATACGATATAGTGTGTGTTGCCAGGTTATATACAAAGCGTGATTAAGGGTCCGGAGTGCAGGGTCTGAGATCACAAGTTCAATAAACTATCATGAAAAATAATTTGTTAAGTATTTGTCTACGTGTGTATTGTTTATCAAATCAATTGCGATTTTGTATTGAAAATTCACTCTTACGTCTTGCAAACGAAATGGTGACAGATGGTTCGGTTCCAGAGGAGTTTGTTCCCGAGAATAGTCTGGTTGTGGTGTGAACTTCCCGCAGAGGCTCTTAGTATGGGGTTTTCAAGAAACAAGGAAACAGGTTCTCAAAGGGTCGGCAACGCGTATGTAATACCTTTGGTGTTGCAAACGTGTATAGGCTGCGCTGACCGCTTACGATCAAGCAGTCCGCATGCTTATATGCCACCATCGTTGGTACAAAAAAATATAGCAATTGTACAATTAAATAATAGTAATTGCCGTTTGCAAGTAATAACAACACATTTTTTAATTTAATCTATAGGCACTGTTATATAGAACACACTTCTTATAAAAAATATAATACCAGCTTGTTACTACACCGATACTACGTGAAAATCTGTTTACTGTTAAAAGAATTGTGAAATTCATTATTATGCCATCTGACGGCGGGTAAGCCATTTGAGTAGGATTTATAGTTCAGACTTATTTCGCTAGATGGCAGTATTACGAAAATTATAACGAGTATAATTAAAATGTTTGTATCCAAAATTTGTAATCTACTATTAAGATTCGATTTTTATAACATATATTAATATAAGTTTCATTTTTGTATTATATTTGCGTTCATGTATGATGCTAGACATAATGGGAAGCTTCATACTGCGACGATGATTCACTGACATTTTAATTAACTTTACTAAGCAATACCCAAATTTATGTAAAAAATATTACTAGGTATTAAATGAGTATGATCTCATACATCGCGTATTTTTTGTAAGACTTATTTGAATTGTTTGCTCAACGACTACTAACAATGATATAGAATAGCTGAAGTGTTTCAATCACTCAAATAATCCACAATTATGGCATGTATAATGAGGACCATGTCATTTGAGAATTAATTAACTTTATTTCATTTTCCTTTTCTTTCTCTTATAGCTACTTAGCACTAATGAACTGAAAATCTTTCCCCGCGCCTTAGCTGTGATTCAGCAGCTGTACTAGAGAACCACTCTTCTAAATTTAGTACGTTCTCATGCCAGGCTACATGAACGTAAAGATTAATATTAGGATACAATGAATATATAGACCGTAACTATTTAAATAGGGACAAACTTCAATCGTTTGATTGTCATTGACTCCATGGTCGCATTTAGCATATAAAATAATAATATCAAAACAAATATTAATAAACAACAAAGATAACCAAAGTTAAAGTTTGTTCTAAGACTGTCAAAAGTATGAGTACACATTTTAATAAACCTAGGTTGAATGATGGGTGACAAAACCTGCGAGTGGTGTCCCGGAGTTTATAACACTTTTGTGAATTTATACAAGTATATGTCGTTCCATAATTGAAGGCTACAAGAATTGTCAATAATATTTTTAAAGATTGTAAAATCTTTATATATAAATTTCTTCTGTGCGTGTGTATGTCACTGAACTCCTCCTAAACGGCTGGACCAATTTTGATGAAATTTTGTGTGCGTGTTCCAGTGGATCCGAGAATGGTTTAGATTCACAATTGGACCCGGTAGGTGGCGCTGCGGTTGACTTTTAGTACTTTTTTTATTATCAAGTCACGAAAAACCGACACCCTGAAGTTATTACGATGCGCCCGCACACCGTCACGAAAAACCGACACCCTGAAGTTATTACGATGCGCGCGCACACCGTCACGAAAAACCGACACCCTGAAGTTAGCTATAGTCAACATTTTGTTTCTTTGTATTAAAACTTTCAATGTATTAAATACCTTTTTTCTATTATCAGTGTCATTTTTTCTACAAACGTAGAATAAGGCGAAAGATAAAATTTTTGAAAAGATTTTTATCTTGTTACGCCAAAGAAGTATAGCTTCTAACGCGTGTACATAAGTACACACACACTTTTTTAGAAATGTCTGTCAGTCTGTTTATAATACGCTTAACATAAGCTTCCACGCGGACAGAATCGCGGGCATAGCTAGTATACAACAGGATAAACCATATCGAGTTTCTTGCCGGTTCTTCTCGATGAGTGGGTTATTTTTCAAATCGGTGGTAGAATTTTGATCTCCATAATTTCTAAACTGAACAAAATACATATATACTTGTATGTTAAAAAACACACGCAGAGCCGCGGGCAGATCTAGTTGTAAATAGAATATTTACTGTCGTTGTCACAAGAAAATATAAACTAACAGTAAAACAAACGGCTAGGACAAGTCAGTCGTTTGGTGTTAGTCATAGCACGTACAATAATGTATAAGTTGTATGTAATTTTAATAAATATATTTTTAGCTACATACGTCTATAGTTGTAATACTGAAGGAACAGAGCTGGTGCTGTCATTTATGGTAAGCGTTGGACAATTCTTCTTTACTTAAAGTTTTCTCATCTCTCGTACCGTATAAGAAAGGTTTATAAATTCCAATCTATTATGTATATTAATATACTCTAAATCTGCCTAATACATTTTTGATAACCTACACATATAATAAAACTGTAACCAAGCCAAATCTGTACATTAAATATTTTTTGAAAATTATGGTCGGGGTGGACTTTGTTATCGATAGAGAAGCCAAAAATATTTTGTCTGTCTCTCTGTCTGGGCGTATCACTCTGAAATTACTGAACCAATTTTGACGAAACTTTACACAGTGATAACTAATATTATAAAGTAACATATATGATACTTGTTGTCCCATAATACTCAAGGTGTTCTCCAGAATAACGGACGAAAGTTAAAAATTTGTAGTAAATCTACACTCATCAAAAAAGTCTAAGCAACATGTACTAATTTAAATTTTAGGATGGTTCTTCACATTATAACGTTGTATTTTATTTTTAAAATAATATCTTTAGGGTTCTATGATGTAAAAATAACAGCTGTTGTCTTTATAAGTTCTTTTAATAACAGAAATGAACAATATTAGAATATACTGTAGAAACTAAGATACATAAGAAACTATACTTTTTTCTTACAAAATGAAATTTCTAAAGAAAATGTATTTATTGTGAAAGAATAGAACAATTTAATACAAAGTATGGGCTCCTCTGCTATTCAGAACTTGTCGACAACGATTATTCATTGAATTAATGAGACTGTTTATGTCATCTTGCGGTATTCGCTCCCAATGGAATTGTAGCAAATCCTTCAGCTGTTGGGTTGTTGTCGCTCCGTCCAAGTCCTTCAAAACACGTCTCTGGAGCATGTCCCATGCGTGCTCGATGGGGTTGAGATCTGGCGATTGTGCAGGCCAGGGCAATACCCGGATGTTCTCCGTTGCAAAGTATTCACTGGTTCGCCGAGCTGTATGTGAACGCGCATTGTCATGCATTAACCTAAAATCGGAGCCAAAGGTTTGTGCAAATGGGTAGACATAAGGTCTGAGAATATCCTCAATGTAATTTTCAGCATTCATGTTTCCATTTACAAAAACGAGCTCAGTTCGCTTGTTCTTCATAATACCCGCCCATAACATAACTGTTGAGCCGCTGTATGGATGAACTTCCTGAACGCACCTGAGCCTTTCAGTATTTCCGGGCCGACGATACACTCGCACCCTTCTTGTATCAGGCTTAAACCCGAATCGCGACTCATCAGAAAACATAATTTTATCCCATTGTTCCTGGGTCCATGTTATGCGTTCTCTACACCATTCATATCGACGAGCGCGATTCCCGTGACGTATCGGTGGGCACCTGATTGGGCGTCGAGCTTGTAGGCCGTACTCATGCAGTCGATTTCTCACAGTTTGAGGACTTACATCAACACCACTTGAAATTTGTAGCCTCAAACTTATCTCTCGAGCGGTTAACATCGGCTGGCGTCTTGCAGTCAGTTGTATGTACCGGTCTTGCCGAGTGGTTGTACTCCTTTTACGGCCTGGATGCTGTTCAGCGGGTTCCCCTGTATTATTGTAGCGCTGCCAAAGACGACAAATAACACTTCTATGAATGCCAAAATGTTGAGATACCTGAGATTGATTACTTCCCGCTTGCAACATCCCTACAGCTCTTTGCATTTCATCTGCCATCAAATGACGTCGCTTCATGACGTAAAGAATATCTAACAATTCAATTTTGTCGCTAACTTTATTTAAATGGTTGGTAAAATTATAAAATCAAGACTAAACGTAGCAATTAAAACGCACTTAAATTCAAACAAATTCGCAGTCATTTGAATTTTATGAAAAAACAAAACATAATCAAATTTTTTTTTTACAACCAGCCAGTATGTCATCAATAACAAAAAAGTTTACTTACCTACGCACTTTGTTTGAGTAAATACTTAGAAATTAATTAATATAAATGGTAAAATTTGTAATATCACGCATGTTGCTTAGACTTTTTTGATGTGTGTATTTCGTGACAGATTTCCATGAAATTTTCTTTGTGCTATACAAAACAAATTTTCTAACAATGTAAGTTATTTTATCTCTGTATACTTCTTAAAAAAAACGAATAACAAAAAAAAACCATCGTTAGGTTTTGAGCCGATGCTTTGGCATACTAATATTATAAAGCTGAAGAGTTTGTTTGTTTGGTTGAACGCGCTAATCTCAGGAACCACTGGTCCGATTTGAAAAATTATTTCATTGTTAGATAGCTCAATGATCGAGGAAGGCTATAAGCTATATATCATCATGCTGAGACCAATAGGAGTGGAGCACCAATTAAGAATGTTTCAAAATCAGATTCCTTGTCCTTTTGAGAGCTTTCGCTGCGTGTTGGCGTTATCCCAAAGTAGCTATTCCATGCTAACAAAGGAACGCGGGAACATCTAGTTTGTTTATACACTTATAACAACATATTAGTTTGAACATTGACTATACCTATATATCTATTATATTTTTTTTTTCAGAACGCAGCATTTGTGAATTGTCCTGTATTTTTACAATATCTATTAAATGTAGTTTATTGGAGTAATCCCATTATGAAGTCTTTTATGTGGATGAGAGACACGTTGGTTTCTGAAACTGGGTTCGACATAGCAAAGTATCCTTTGCAAACATTTGGTCTCTACGATTTACTGATCAGTCAAGTAAGTGTTTATATTAAAACCATTGCTATATTCATTTCTTTTTATATTTAACTAGCTGTTTCCGCGACTCCGTCCGCATGAAATAGCTACTGTAGGTTAGTTAGCTAATACGTAGTGGAAGCTTTCGAAAGGAAAGAGAAACCAGATTTTGAAACATTCTTCATTAGTGCTCTGCTTCTGTTAGTCGGAGCGTGATTATATATAGCCTTCCTCGACCAATGAGCTATCTAACACTGAAATAATTTTCCATATCGGACCATTAGTTCCTGAGATTAGCGTGTTGAACCAAATAAACAAACTTTTCAGCTTTATATATCAGTGTTGGGGCCGCCGCCTGTCAATATGGCGACACCTCTCGCCCTCGTACGTCACCGGCCCGCGGTTAGGCGGGGTGAGGTGGAAATGAGGAGAGACGTGAGGCGAGGCGACGTTCCCCGGCGATGGGCGGGCGTAGTACTCTCGAAGATGGTAGCGAGAGCGCCGGTAGCCCGCCTCGGTGACGACAGTCGAATGCCGGTGGTGTCTAGAAGGGGCCTCGATGATGTGCAATGTGATGCACGAGCCAGCCGATGAAGGTGGTAGATTTTGAAACGGAGTTCGGGGTGGTTGCAAGAAAACACCGTGGTTCTCGTATAATGACCGCGTTCCCGAGCCAACAGAGCACTACTACTGACGATGTATGCTTCTCGATGAGATGTACAATCAGACTACTCGATGTTATCTCAATAAGATGTACACGCAAACTATCTCGATGTTATTGCGATGACTTGTGCAATCAAACTACTCGATATTATCTCAATAAGATGTACAAGCAAACTATCTCGATGTTATCTCAATAAGATGTACAAGCAAACTATCTCGATGTTATTGCGATGACTTGTGCAATCGAACTACCTCGATGCTATTGCGATGACTTGTGCAATCGAACTACCCGATATTATCTCAATAAGATGTACAAGCAAACTATCTCGATGTTATTGCGATGACTTGTGCAATCAAACTACCCGATATTATCTCAATAAGATGTACAAGCAAACTATCTCGATGTTATTGCGATGACTTGTGCAATCAAACTACTCGATGTTATTGCGATGACTTGTGCAAGCAAACTACCTCGATGCTATTGCGATGACTTGTGCAATCGAACTACCTCGATGCTATTGCGATGACTTGTGCAATCGAACTACGATCTAGTACCGCACCGACCGTGCTTATAAGCAAAATCGGGCCGGCAACTAACGGTATCCCATTAGACGTCGTGGCTCTATGCGTTGGCTCGGGTATCGCGTTCCTATTTATTTATCATATTTTTACATATAAAATGTCTATAATATCAATTTCTTATTATCTATTTGCATGCAATCTATACTCTAAAATTTACATCTTATATCTATCTTACATATGAATAAAGTTATCTCTATATTAAACGCCGTTTTGCACTAAACTCTATATTCTATTCTATAATTCTATATAACACTATAATAATCTTATTACATAAACCTTAACTTGTATTCATATGTAAATCTATTTTCAGTGTGTTAAAATTTACATCGATCTGTATAGGGTGACATAATTAATCTCTATATATATTCACATTCACATTCACTCGATATTCAATGTTACATATCGTTACGTTATGTTCGCCAGTTATATATATTATAATATATATATTCCTTGTTATAATATTAATTCCATTCATATTTTATTTTAAAACGATACATAATAAAATTAGAAATTTCTGTTAACAACGCCGTGGCGTGAGAAATTACTGTAAAGCCATAAAGTCCCGTTCGACTTGCAACTTTCAACTATTGTTTGTACAATTACCATAAAATAAAATATATTATTTTATTGGGCTCGTTCGGGTACCGTAACGTCATAACGAATATTATTCGGCGGACCCTATTCAAGTATATTGCTTGAGCAATAACCATTTAACAGAAAATATATTATTTTGCTTTATTCAAAGGCAAAATCCACCGCCTAGTCTCTGGGAATTTTACAAAGGTAAGCCGGTATATGGCTGGAGTCATTGTTCATAAAATTACTAAAAACCCTGAGATCGAAGACGTCCGTTATGAAGAACCGTTGTAATATTTTATGTACCTCTATAACCATTACGTTTGTCTATATTAAATTATACAATCTTCCATATTTGACGTTCTATATGATCGTATAATTCTTGCTATGTAACGTACACTTCAATAGTATATAACGTGTGTAACTCTATCATATTCTCTCTACGAATGTTTCCATGCACACACGCTATATATTCCATACGGCATAATTTTAATCGAATCTATCATGTAATTCCCTACTTAATGCGAATGTAATCTATAAGTCACCCTATACTAACACACATAATTCTATACAATCCGTAATTCAATAATTCTATGCATGATTCTTACATATCCATAATTCAATCCCTATTACTATACATATCACTTCTATAATTCCATCTTCAATAACTCAATACACACATAACATACCTACAATTCTATATATCTATTCTATTATACTCGTATGAATTAAATCTAACAAATCTCTATTAAATGTCAATAAATCTATATCTATGCTCTCTATAAAATATCACTAAATCTACGTATAAAACTATGTATAAGCTACTCATCGTGTGCGTCGCCAACAATCAGTATAGATTATCTTCTCGACTTGATCTTGTAATGTCACGTATAAATATCATGTTAAAAGGAGCATTATTTTTCTGGGGTGCTAATGATCTTCAATATTGGATTGATCAGCATAATATATTTAAAAAAAATTTGGTAGGGTAAATTATGGGTTCGCGTTACCGATAATCTCGACATGCTCGTGACGTATTGCGCTTGTGTCAGACTAACGACGCGTAGTATAGCGGCCTGTGTACATGTAATATTGATATTTTGTTCTGAAATTGTGCAGCCCGTCATATGTCTGGTTAATTGATAAAATGTATAATAATTCATATCCAGTGCCGATAAAACCAGACTAATGTAAATAATTTGAAGTTATAAATTGTGAACTATAAAATGCAAACTATAATTGATTTTAAAATTCAAAAAAGAACACAGTTATTGCATTGTTTCGAGTTATCAGTTCTGGCGGCAGTTGTTATGATTGTCTCGGCTTT
Source organism: Antheraea yamamai (assembly GCA_036509395.1). Taxonomy (NCBI): domain Eukaryota; kingdom Metazoa; phylum Arthropoda; class Insecta; order Lepidoptera; family Saturniidae; genus Antheraea; species Antheraea yamamai. Next base: position 1,296,708 of record AP028437.1, on the reverse strand, counting down.
TTTTATTTTTTAACTATGACTGCAGTTTCAAAGAATTTGGGTAACATTCGTTAGTCGTAACAGAAGCAACCACGGCTTAAATATGTAAGACATAGCGTCATTTAATGTCGTTCTAATGGTTACACCGAGTTTTGGTGAAGGAAACCAGTGTGGTGAATCATAGCATGCTACTAATTGACACGGCTTGAATACTGGAAGTTTAAAAAAATTGGTCATCTCATGATATTAAGTCAGAAAGTTTTGTAACAATTTTTAGGTAATAGTAGTGTAGCTTTTTCAAGTAATTGGCCTTTTTTATGCCAAACAATCTTCCAGGTTATTACTGTTAATGTCGAGTAGGTAATAATGTTAAAAGTGTCTTGTTATAATTTCTATGTTCTAACAAGATGGTCGCTCCCTTGTTAGAACTTTCCAGGGCGTTTTTGTGGCATTTTAGAATTTTTACATTGAAAATCCCAAAATAGATAACCGGTTTGTCGAACTAATAGGTTTAAACACCATGCCAAGCTGTTTTTAACGTCGAAAGGCTATCATCATAGGGTAGAGAAATATATAAACTAAGATGATGCCTGGAAATAATACTTCTCTCTGTGCAATCGCCAAAAACGAATGTAAATATAAAGTATTAAATAAAATATACCTATACGGTGAAGAGATAAACCAGCTTGAGTTTCTTGTTAGTTCTTCTCAATGATTGGGTTGTTTTCCGAGTCAGTTGTAGTTTGACGTTCATAAAAGCCTTTTCATGAACTTAAATGAATAAAGTATATAGGGTTGATGATGGTTTTTTTCTAATGTCTTCCTGACTAGCGACTACCCTCGAGTTGAACAATCTATCTATCTACAATCTAACTCAGAAAACTTATGAGAGAACTAGTTCTTTTTGGATTTAGCGTCTCTTATCTCTACATGTACAAAGCAGTAAAAATATAATGACTTTTTTTATTTCTAGGAATCTGTGGGTTACAAGCTGAGTGATAAACTTAAAATGTTAATACCGGATTTAAAGAAAGCCACTGATGCCTCATTCTCATTTGTATTTGGAAACCCAGAATTTACTCCTTTATTGTCTGGTGAGTGCCAAAACTTAGTGTGTGGTGTTTGATTGATGAAGGCACTACTTTGTGAAAATCCATCATAAATACTTTCCGCCTGAAATTGATAGCTCACATTCGCTGCCACATCTCACTGGTATAAAAAACGTTTGATTTTATTTGTGAGATGCGTATTTGAAGTCTTTAAATCAAAAATGCTGTGCTCAATTTAGGCCCTGAGAAGGCGCTAATGAATGTCAAAGGTGCCACCGGTTCGGACAAACAAACCAATCATCGAGAAGAACCGGCAGAAATCTCGATCTGGTTTATGTTTTTATCATACATATTTTTATAAATATTAATAGTTGCAGAAACAGAGGAAACACAGAATGTTAGTTAACTGAAGCAACAGCTCTTAGAAAATTGTGGTATCTATCAGTAAAGAATAAGAGTTGAAATGAATCAAAATATGTTGCAGATCAAACGTTTCATGACCACAGTCCACGTGTTCCATTACTTGGCGTAGTATCCTCAGATCGCTTTTGCGCTGAGCGTAATGTGATCAAAAGACAACAGTGACTGTCGAGGGCTTTAAAATCCATTCTGGCCGATACCAAAGTCCATAAGAGTCGTTATAACTGAACCACTATTTACACACATTCCACCGTCCAGCATACAATGACCTATTGTTAATTCCTAATTGCCTATTTCCAGGGGTTCTTCTCAATGAGTTCTTTAAAGCAGTTACAAAGTTTCGGAATGGTGAGGCAACACCTAAGCTGTATATGTACTCTGCACACGATGTGAACGTGTATACGTTTATGCGTGCAACCCGGGTCTATCCATCTCAAGGTTACCCACTCCCAGGTTCTCTGTTCTCTTTAGAGCTACGTAGAGATCTTTTGAGCGGGAAATATTATATCCTGGTAAGCGTTTTCATCGGATTTTTTTATCACCCTTACGACTTATTTAAATCGGTGGTTATATTCCTCTTACGTCTAATTAAGTTTGCGTTCATGGTCAAGGTATGTTGAATTTCTCTCGTGCATTTAAAACGAATGTCGTTTTTTACGCTAATGTTTTATGCCATTACGCTAACTTAAAAGCGAAATTTCGACCTTAGGGTGAAATAGAGAGATAAATAGAAAAAGATAAAATGTATTAATCTCCTTAATTTTTCTATTGATCGTTAAAGAGTTTATTCAAAACCGACCATACCTTACTGGACAAACTTACTACAAGGCATTTACTACAGGCATACAATCAATCGTTACCTCTTATATCATTTGTACAACATCGGTGTCCAGGGCACAAGAGAGTGCAGTTTTTGTGACAGTGTGGATGAAACTCCCAAGTGCGTCTTGTGTGAATGTGATCCACTGAAGCCTACACGAAACCGGATTCTGGGAAAGCATGTATTGCTCTCGAATGAGGTATAGATGCTCTCAACCAAAAAAGTCCTGCAATTCTTAAATACTATAGAACTAGGCAGGGAGCTTTAGTAATATGGAACAGCAATCACAATAGGTCATTACTGGTTGCAGTGATAAATAACTAAGACCTGCATCACCCAGCTTTAGAATAATAATAATACCTCTTATATATAGCATCCTGAGTTCATCAAGCTAAAGACAAAATCCCATTACAAAGCCCAACGCAATGCGAATTTTTATATTTATAGGCAGTTAAACTATACAATTTTAAGTGGCTCTGTGCTCAGTGACTTAGTATGTAAGATTTTCAACATGACCATTGGACTTGGTGGCCATTAAAATGATCTATTCCTCAAAGCATTTTTTCTCCAAAATTCTGAATTAGATATTTAATCCTATGTGGCCTTATTTTCATATCTATTATAAGTTGGAGATTCTAACTTAAATATATCTATATAATAATGATAATAACGTCAGTTTGTGAGGTCCTATTGCCGGGACAACATAATCACGACGTTTTTCCATAATATGTTAGTAATTTCAAGCCCAGGCAAATTCACAGCTCTATATTTGTTCCACATACGGCGATACAATAAGAAATTATGTTGGTACATGTCAAAAGTAAAACCTAGATAGGACTAAATATCCAAGCAAATTTCCACCAGTTAATTATGATCCTGTCCAAGCACCGTTACTTCACGTTGGTTTTCTGTGAGAGGGTGGTACTACCCCGGGCGAGCCGGCCCATTCATGCTGAAGCCATTAATAGCTTCAGCGTAGCTCTACCACCTACACCTACGAATATTTCGTATGTTATTTTACAGCCAATTTATGTCAGTCAACCTGGAGAACCCATAACTTACCTCAAGGTAACCGGCTGTGAGAATTGTCTCTGTGAATTGGATAAATTTCAAGCATTAACATTTAAAAACGGGCTGGACGTCGACAGTTGGAGGTCTCAGTGTGGTTGGAACAGCAGCGAATATATATCTGATTGTGTTATCACTTAAATACAATTGAAATCTTTATATTGTTTTTTTCTCGTGCAAAACCCAAAGGTGCAAAGTGAAAAGACGATACACAATTTTTGTTGGTTAAGTTTTATTTACATAATTTTGTGCTTTGTTCTAATATCCCAACATCATAAGATAGAAGACAAATGTACTACCAAATATATTAGAACTCGTATATGAATCTTAACTATCATCTCATTATGCTCAATATCCTATTCTAAAAACTAGCAACTATATTTATAACCAAAAAAAGAGAATGCAATCTTTTGGTATTCTTCCTGGGAACTAGGTCTGCCCTTATTTCTTAATAGTCCATATATTTGCTTATGTACACGAATTTGATTTACTACCAGTACGAAATTAAACAAAACCTTAATAAATTTTAATAAGGGACATAAATAACCTGAAATAAATAAGTGTGATATCTTGGAATGTATTTGTACTGTCATACAATTATTAAGCTAATACTGAATGAGATAATAAAAATCATTTAGAACTAAACTGTTATTAATATTGGAGATAAGTAATGACATTGGTAGATATGTAAATAGCGCTTTGTTGTAGACAAGAGAAATGATCATAGTCACCATCAGCTTGTAAAAAACCCACTGTAGGGCCATAAACCTCTTCCTGAAGGAAGTTATGGGCGTAATCACCACGCCAGCCCACAACGTATTGATGATTTCAAACTCGTAAGAAATCCACAGTTATATGTTTTCCCACGTATAATAGTACAAGAACATTTCCCAGTTTCAGGTTTGCTCACGATGTCTTCCTTCACCGTCAGCCGATAGTGTTTCCAATTTAAATTGATAAATGTAAGAGAAATGTACGCAGTAAGAGAATTGATATTTAGGTATCTACATATTTTGATGAATTCAGAAATAAATTTATTAAATAAAATTTATTTAAAACATTCTGTGAGAAGCTCTTTCCAATATATTTTAACCTGTGAATTAATTACAAATGTAAATTAAAAACGATTTTCCTATCCTCGATCGTTTTATTGTAATACTAATGACTGACATATGAGTTACATTTGTAAACTAGCTACATCCAATTTTAGCCGTTCCTAATATTTTATGTTATTTTTCAAGATCTACAAATTTCGTACATGTGAAATATGAAGATCATAAAAAAATGAAATCTTTACGAACAGCAAAATTTGAACTTCGTTCTCAATGTATGAAAACTGGAAATGATAAAAAAATTAAACATGTTATATGAACGATCAACATTGAATTTTGCTCATTTTGAAGTGTAACGACTCATGTCATTTCTTTTTTAAGTAAGACATTTTGTTAGCGTAGTTTTCGCACATCATAGAATAATCTTAATTTATCTCGTACCTGCCGCATTTAGATATGAAGCAGTTTTTGCACCGTCATAAAGATATTTTCCTCTGCATACCACGCGTATTTATTGCAATTATAAGCCATTACATACATGCGTGTAATTAAACAATTATATTATTTCTATAAATAAAGTCATACTTTTATGCGATCGTGACGCTGAGTCGTGACTTTAGTTGAGCAAAAATTTCATAATAAAACAGAGAGGCACTTATGTTAATATAGTTAATGATTCTGTAAAATAAATAAAATAACAAGAGAAGCGTTCCATACAATATGAAAATATGTAATTATAACTATTCGAATGGTCAAGACCGATGTAATAAGGATGTCACGTTTGGGCCGATAGATAACAAAACAAAAAGTAGAAAATGGCTCATTGCCATACTGTATTTTTGCTCATCTATTATTTATTATCAATAAATGAATCATGTTAACAGAGGTCCGGTAAAGCTTTTGAGGCCTTACTAAGCCAATAGTGTAGACAGTTCGAAAAAAAATCATGTTATCCCAACTCCTTCGTGAAATACCTTCAAGTATTCTAAAGACTTCAATGGTTGAGATTTTGTCGGATAAGAAAAAAGTTCCACAGATTTTTGCTAGATGGCGTTATTTAATAATATATTTTTGGTTTTTTAAATTTGTCTTAAACGAATCTACATCTCCTAATTCTCCTATATATCCTTTTACAATTTTTCTCTGTCTGTCTGCCTGTCACTGTGAACACGTATCATTCTGAAAGTATTTAACCAATTTTGACGAAACTTGACACAGTGATAACTAATATTACAAGGTTACATTTAGGATACTTTTTGTCCCATAAAACGCAAGGGGTTCTCCAGAATAACGGATGAAAGTTAAAAATTTGTAGTTAGTAAAATTCTTGACGGATTTTGGTAGATTTTTTTGTGCTATATATAGCAGACAGATTAGCTAAAAATTTAAGCTATATTGCAACGAAGTTCCTTATTGCGCGTTACACGCTTTGAGCGGATGGGAGTTAGACCGAAAAAAGTGTAACAAGACTTTTTTGCGACACTTTAGTACAAGAGCCAGCAACGTTGAAAGGACAAAATTTTTAGAAAAGCTGGTTCTTTAATATATCTTTCTTTATGTTCTTCCAAACAAGGTTCAGGATACCGGTAAAAGTTGTGTTTATTAATGCCCATCACACCTTTATAGGTAAAAATATTGATTTTAAAATAATTTTAGGAAACTTTTTTCACGTAAAACTTTTTTTAAACGTTATTAAAAACATGAATTTATCACTGCCAGACAATTTTGTTATTGACAATAATGTGGCCGATGATATTCTTTATAAATAAAAATAATTCATTTCAAACCATTTTATTTTTTATCATTGCAAAGAACCTATTTCATTTTATTAACCATTATTTATATTAAGACTTCATAGTAAACAAATAGAAACAACGATAAACGTAAACATATTACTTGGGATTGACGCCATCTTGAATATATGCGTCTATAACAGGCGCTGCCACAATTATCGCTATCTATCTCATACAACCAGTGTTGCACTAAACTTTAGCTATAGCTTAGTTATTCTATACATATTATTTTTAATTTACCCTCTTTTATGTCTAAATAAAATAAGATTAAAATTACAGCTATCTTAACATGATTTGGACATACTTTTTTTATTTACAAATAATAGCATCGGGCATATTAGGTCTTTACCTATGAAATTGCCGTTTTATATGAAAAAAATTAAACAAATTTTTTTCATGTATTTTTTATTTGTATTAATCGAAATAATCACCCATGCAATCAATGCATCTTTGCCAACGCAGTGGCAGTTTATTGATGCCCTTCTTAAAGAAATCAGCTGGACAGAAGGCAACAAATTCTTCAAAGGCATTTTGTACTGCCTCCTCCGTTTGGTAAGAAGCTGTGATGAATCACACCGGCGCTAGACCACCAAACAGCGACCATCACTTATCTAGGGGTAAGTTTTCGTTTAGGGCATTGTTTAGGTGCTGAACCAGGATCCAACCAACTTGCTGAGCACTTGCGGTTATCAAACAGAATCCATTTTTCATCGCAGGTAACAATGCGGTTCAAAATTCCTTCATTTGTGTGTCTGTTAAGCAGTGTAAGGCACGTCTCGACGCGTACTTCGCGCTGGCGATCATTGAGTTCGTGGGGCACCTATTTGTCAAGCTTTTTTACCTTGCCAATTTGACGCAAATGGACCAATATTGTTTTGACGCTAACGTCGAAAGCTGCTGCTAATTCAGCCGTAGATTGTGTATCATCAGCTTCCACAATCGCCTTTAATTCGTCATTGTCGACCAAAGTCTTCGGACGACCGCGAGGTTCATTTTTCAGGTCGAAATTCCCAGAACGGAAGCGAGCAAACCAATAACAGGTGGTGCGTTGGTTTGTAGTGTTAGCTCCGTAAACGTCGTTGATGTTGCGTGCCGTTTGTGCCGCGTTGCTGCCACGACGGTACTCATATTCCATAATTACTCGAATTTTTAACGTATCCATGATGACAAAAAAGATTGAAATGCGATGAAAATGTAACACTAATCAATAAACAAATGACTACTTTTGGAAACAGAATTCCATGTTTTTAAAATAAAATTAATTTGAAATTAGAATTCTTAGCCAAACAAAAATTATTTTGATTAGAAATGGCCAGTACTGTAGAACGGCAATTTCATAGGTAAAGACCTATTATTATTGTTAATAACAAAAAATGTCTGTCAATAATAATTACATGTTTTAGTACCGTTTCAAATTTAGTGAAAAACAAAACATTCTAAAATTATTTAAAAATCAATATTTTGTCTGGAATGGTGCGATACACACAAATAAATGCAACGTTTACCGGCAGCCACATAAAGTTATATAAAAAACTGGCCTATTAAAATTCACTCTCGAAACCATTGCTAGCTCTTAAACGAATTGTTATAGGCAAGTGACAGTTGACGCGTCGACGCGATACTCATATCTTTTTAATATTTTTATTCATTCTTTATATATTTATATATCATATATTTATTCAATACAATGGAATATCATTTTTTTTTATACAAGTTGAAGATAGTTATAAGAAAGTGGTAGAGATGATTATTTAATTTTATTTTTGCGTATTGTGCGTGTACAGAGTCTGTCTGCAATAGGTTAGGTGTCGTGTCAGAAATAAGAGAGAGAGAGAGTGTATATAATATATATATATATATATATATATATATATAAAATATATATAAAATTTTCATTTAAATAGCAGATCAACTCAAGGATTACCTATTGATGTATTAACTTTTATTAGCTTGATTATCCCAGATCATTCAGTGTTTAATTTATCATTCTTTATTTTATAAATATATTTTACCGTTTCATTTACAATTTAACTCTATCAACTTGATATTTTATAATGTAAACTATACTGGCTGTATAGTGAACGTCTAAAAAAGGGGAAAGGAACTTCATTCCAACGTGGGGTCCATAGACCCATTATGTTTTTTTTTACATTACCGCCAATTTATGTAGATTAGTTTTTGTCTTAATTGAACCCTGCAGATGATGCTACGAACGGGTTCTAGGCTTATTTTAAAAGATTTCTCATATACCATTCAGGTATATGTTTGAGCGAGTTCTAGATAGTTTGGATTTACAATTGGAAACGGTAGGTGTGGCTGCAATCAGGTTTTAGGTTTATTAACATTTTTCGCGTTTAAAAATACAATTGAAACCGGCGATAACCGATTTGGCGCAGACGAAGTTGCACGGGTCAGCTAGTCAAATATAAATCTGTATAAACCAATAATATTTTCATTATGTTATAAGGGCTCGCATAATAAATTACATTAATTACTGTAAATCAGGAAAGAGTATTAAACTTGATTTTTTTTTCAATCGAATTATTTCTAATCTATGCAACTTAATGCCTGTATTTTACTTAATCTAATCTCATAGTATCTTCTTCGTTTGTACTAATTTCGACTAGATGCTTTTATTTATGTGAGGAATTTTCAGATTATTATTTACGACTACATCAGCATATTTTTAAAATTTTTAAACGGCAGTGAAAATAGATGATCTGTTGAGATGTTAAGTAATGATTAAAATGTTTATATAAATAAGGTAAGAGACAGCGCACAATAGATAAAACACGTAGCTCCTGTGAAACAACAAAACCATTTTCAGAACGACATTACAGGCACGGGTTGGAAAGAAAATAAAACGAGTTTAACCAGGTTTAGCTTTGTATAAATTAGATTTAATAGTATATATTTAAAAAAATGTATTCTTACACACGTTTTACTAATTAAACAGGTGCAATTGTAAACAATAAATAAAAACTTCGACCATCCGAGGAAGAGTCTTCTCAGTAAATTGGAAAACAACGTTCGTAAACGCTTCCATTTGACCTGTGACTTTGTTGACAAGTGGCAGCGATTTGATTTTCTCTATAACTCAAAATCCATATGTTTCTTGCATTAATACTTTAATTTGGAAGTACCAAGCTCTTCCTGTTTAATTAAGTTAAATAAAACGAAGTTGAGTGTGACGTATTTGGTCTTTTCGTTCATAGCTGTTCGCGTACATCGTATATATCGGCGCCTACCCACGTTAACGCGTCATTCGGTCACGCCTCTCTCCCTGCTACTCGACTTGTTTCGGTATAAAATGAGCGGAGCAACCGATGTTAAGGCAATAAGTCCAGTGAAGCTGTAAAGGCCTTGCTAGGCCAATAGCGTAGTCAGTTCGAGAAAAATAAAAAAAAAACTGTTAAGGCAGTCTTGGCTCTGGCGTCACGCGGCACACTCGTACTGTGCGAGTCGCTTATCCTAGACTCTGGATAATGAATGTAATAAATGTATTCGTAATATTCTTTGAAGAAATATGTTAGAAACCTTGTTTAGAATTTAACTAGGCCCATTTCCTTCCCCCCACTTTGAGCCTCTCTCCCCACCCCCACTTCCCCCTTCGATCCCCCATCCCCGTCCTCCAAACACGGGCTGTCAATGCACTTGCGACTCCCCTGGTGTTGCTAGTGTCTATGGCCGGCGGTGATCACTTACCATCAGATGACCCGCCTGTCTGTTTGCTACCTATAAGATATTAAAAAAAAATTGGCATTATTTTTCATTGTTACATCTACTTAAAAAGCAAACGTGCATAAAACCAATATTATCAGTGGGTATTAATTTATAAATTTACATTTTTATGACAATTGAACTATTGTTAGTTAAAAATAAAATGGAAACGCGATGTTTTGTGTCAAATGTTTAAAAAGTGTTACTAATTTGGTATTGTAATGAGGATCAGCACAGGAATTTTTATTCTAAAAATCGTTCCGTCCATAGCTGTGGTCGATGTATTACGAAACAAGTACTCGTGTATGCGCCGGGAGCAGGTTGTACAAACAGAAAACAATAAGAGATCGGTTCTTTAAGATTGTATTAGTTAAATAAACTTTAAAAGTTCTCTCCAGTTAACTAAGTTACCGTTGTAGTTTTGTAGTTATGCCATGTATAGTTTGTAATTACCGTATTTTTAAGCTAAATATTTTTTTGCTTGTTTGAACTTTATGTGTTGCTTTTACTTGTCTTACGTTTCTGTGAATATAATATTAATATTTATTTATAATAGCGCCATCTAGCCTCTATATGTTGCAATTCATAATTGTTTAAAAACTTTTCGACGATTTCGTTTCCTTATCAATAATTATGATTAGAGTTTTTGGCGGAAATTTGGTCTGTCGTGTAGTGGATTTTATTTTTTATTCATAATCTTGTATTACTTGACTCTATATTGTGTAAAATTGGTGGTGTTTTATGTAATATAGTTTGTTTATTGTGCATCAGTGAAGTGAATGGAAAATAATACCACGGACCATGAATTCTGAGATGCCACAAAAACTCCATGGAAAGTTCTAACATGATGGCCACCATCTTGTTAGTTCATTGAAATTATATCAACAGACGTGTAATATCGATACTCACTTGACAATATCAGTAATAGTCTATTAGAAGACTGGTTGCCAAAATGGAATGTAAGAAGAACTTGTAATACTATTAACTACTCGACAATGGCAGTAATAATCTAAAAGATTGTTTGCCAAAAATAAAGTAAAAAAAAAAATTATGGTTAGAGTTTTTGACGGAATCTTATTCTGTCATATAGTGGCTTTTATATTTTATTAATAATCTTGTGATATTTGACTCTATATTTTTTAATTTTGATGATATTTTACGAAATATATTTCGGTTGTTGTGCACAAGTGAAATGGATGGGAAATAATACGACGGAGCATGAATTGTGAGATACCGCAAAAATTCCCAAATACCGCAAAAATTCCCAAATACCGCAAAAATTCCCTGGAAAATTCTAACAAGGGGGCCAGTATCATGTTAGAACATTGAAATTATGGCAAGATAAGTCTTGCTAATGGTATATATATTGCTAATTGCTAACTAGACAATGACAGTAATCATCTGCAAGATTATTTGGCAAACAAAATGTTGAGGCAGTCATAAGGACTGCCGTCTGAAGTGAAAACTCAAAACAATGGAATGGCACTCCGAATAGTAATTATATACATTTGTATACAGTTTATTAATTCGTCAAACATATGATGCGCTGCACAATCACAATACAAGATATGAATGTTAGATGTATACAGGCTATGTTATATACGACGCGTCGCTAGACCGACCTAAGCCGCGCAAGCGCAATACGGTTTTCACGCTTACTAGCATTTCATGACGCGAAATTAAAAAATCTCCTGCTCAAAAGATACCGCTTAACGCGACGAAAGAATATATCACCTAAAAAATAGGATCAATTATTCCATTGGATAATCATTTTCATAAATAATTCATGAAATTAAAAATAATATTCTAATCATAAAATAAGGTAATGTATTACTTATGTTACGAGTACACGACAACAATATTATATTTGGAATTTTCATATGTTAAGTGAAATATGCGTTATAATATCCTATGAACATAGAACAAGGCAAGTTTTCTTATATTGTAATACGTATTTCTAAAGAAACCGAACGAATTGTTATGAGGCCTCATTATATATAGATATAAAAGATCTATGCTAAAACAAAGCGGCCATTGTGTTCGCGTGGTGCTTTCATTGTAAAATTGGAATGAAAATAGGTCGAACTAGTATTATTTTCAATTTGAACTGGCTATAGCCCGCGGATTCGTTTATAAAAAAAGTTATTAACATTTTAGATTCAGGATGATATGATGTATTTAAAACACTGCATTTTTGTTAACATATCAAAACATTTAATATTATATGATGACGTTTAACCGTGCCTAAATGACGATACTTTTGCCATTCATTTAACATGAGGGTTTTTCCACTTTATAGAAATTAATTTTTATGTTGCTTATTTTATTGAATAACTTACAAAATATTTTTAATTCTCTATCTACTATGATCTCGCGGGATGGAGAAATTTTGATATGGGCGTTAATTTGTATATTTTGATAGTAAAGTAATATTAAGAAAAAACAGTAAAAATAAAAGAAACAAGATTCGCGTTGTTGCAACCAAAGCAAGAACTCAAGCCGAGGTTCGGCCACCTTGGCACCTGTGAGCTTGTTGCTAACCGATTGAGCGTTAGAAGCGCCAGCCCCATTAGTCCGGCGATGCTGTGAAGGCTCATCGGATCTATTGAGTGTCCGTCCGTTCGACCGTCCGACCGTTTGAGAAAACTCTTAAGATCCAGCAGGATAATAATCAGACAGGATATTCCTTTCCAACCACGTTGAAAAAAGTATTTTTTCTATACACAGTTGATACTGATGCTCCTTACCGATTCGAATAGCATTTTTTTTAGTTTTAATCTATACGTGCTCTCATGTGGTTTATATAGCTAATCTTTTGCGACGTGTGTACATATATCCGGTATGTATGAAATCCCTCAAAAAATAACTTTGGCTTTTGTTTGGCTGTCATTTCTCTTTCTTTCTATATATTTTCTCTTTCTTTTTATATATATACTAGCCGGCCCGGCGGACGTTGTCCCGCCCTGATTATAAAAAAATCCTTGACAAATGATATACCAAAACCTTCCTCATGAATCCCTCTATCCACTGGTGAAACCCGCATGAAAATCCGTTCATTAGTTTTTGAGTTTATCGCGAACAGACAGACAGACAGATGCAGTAAGGGACTTTATTTTATACTATGTAATGATATATATAAAATTCCGCGTATTAGCTCTTAAACAGACGTAAAATATGAGTATAAATATAATTTTAGGGTCAATTTACGAACCTACCAACACTTATTTACTTCCTACTTAGATACGATAACCATGTGTGTGTTTGTATTTAGCTATTAACACTGCGTAAAATTAACAAGTTTTTTTAATATATATGTTTTATATTCTACAAATCTCATTTATCCAATAAGTAAGCCACCGACGGCACTAACAGTTTATAAATGTTGTAACGTAGTTTTGAATGATTCTCCACAACAGAGGATTAAGTTCCTAGTGCGGGAATCTACAGTTTATTTTTATGCCGTGTCACATCATTTTGTTAAATAAATACTTTTTTTTATTTTATACCATACGTATTCACATGGCCATTCATCACATTTTATACTTAAGAAATCATCCACTTTGATTAGGGTTACCTTCTGCAAGGATTAATAAAAAATGCGCTTTGTCCACCTTCCTTGTCACCTACAAATGTGCACCTTCCGTGAAAAATGCGCAAACCAGCACAGGTGTTTCGTTATATATGCAATGCCGCTCACATTGGCTCGTTGTAGTACTGCAGTATATTTTAAATGATCAGTCCGATAAATCTTAATAATTTTCTGAACTTCATGTTAAAGCGATCTGTAGTATGAAGGTGACGACTGTGTTTATGCAGTACATATGTCCGTAGCATATAGAATATTGGGTAGCAACATTCATAAAAAAATGAGTGAGAACAAATGGGTTGTCATGAAAATGCGTGCAACATTATTGAATAACTAAATAGATATATCTCGTGGTACGACCTGCAGCATCCAAATAACCCCAGCGGCTTTATACGGAGATATATTTTCCTTCAATATATTTACAAATACCTCGGCGCGATTCCCTCAAGTTACTTTTAGTGTTGGGACTGTGGTGTAATTGTAGTTTTGTCGATGGTTCTAACATTATTCAGTGCCCTTTAATAATTAAATTGTATGTAATAATCAAGGGATGGAGCTAGAAGTAGAGGTCGCCAAGTAAGAAGATAGGACGATGACTTCAAGATGATATTGATACCCTTTTGGATAAGAGTGGCGGCAGATAGAAAACAGTGGAAAGAGTTGGAAGAGAACTTTGCCATTAGGCACACCGAAAAAAAGGATATATTGTAATTTGTTATTGTATTTTATGTTATTGCGACACAAATGTAAAACTCAGGAAATTAAGGCTTTATTATTATTATATAATAATCTGATTAATTAAAAACATAAACTTATAACGTTTTCGTTAAATATTAAACACAATGAATAATGTTTTAAGAGAATAAAAATTAGAGTAACTATCTAAACATAAAAATATTTTTTTGTTTTTATACAACTCATAATATATACAAGTAGAGTGTAGCTAGAGTAATCTTTTTTAAGCTTACTAGCAACGACATTATTAACAGTTATATGGCGGCGCATATGCCCGTTCTGCCGTAAAAAATATTTCTATTAAAATTTAAATTAGCCTACGCTCTAATATGGAGCAAGCCTATAAAAGGCGTAGCGAAAACTGAGTGGGGCCACGGACTGTGCGGGCTGTAATACAAAAGTTCTATCGTGTGTTTTTAGAATACATTCTGTTTTGTTTTGAATTCACATATTTTAATTTACTTAGTAACGACATCGGTTGATGGTGGAGGACAACATCATGTGAAGGCTATGAGAATGCTTCTTATAGCTGGACAGTGTAATTAGAATACCAATAAATGTAAATATATGGGAATTTGAAATCGCAAAATCTACGGTACGGTACGGTAGTAATACAGCTTACACATCAGACTTATTATAAGACATTGTTTAAATTGGCTACAATATAAGGGAAAGTATCAAGTAAGTTTGGAAAAAAACTACCATCTGAGTGTTTTCTCAGCGTATATTGCATAAATCGTTAGCGCATTACAATAAGATAATTTATTATGTAGTGATTTATAAAGATAACATTGGAGGTTGCTGCTAGTTGGTTATATTTTTCAATGATTATCGATATACAAAAAGGGTCACATCACTAGTACAACGTAAGGCAACGTGATTATTTACGGGCATGCATCGGTGCAGAGTCTATTAGGAAGGCTCGAGAGCCGGTGTCATTTGAATTAATAACGAAATTATTTATCACAGAATATCATGTTATAAGTTATAGGGGATTTATATACAAAGATACTAGCTTATGCATTCTACATCGTTCACATGAAAATGGTTTTGTAGTTCTCAAGTGAAAACTTCTTTAGCCGCTTTGAATTTTTGGATGGGCAAACTCTTGTGATTTCGTGTCACCAACCGTCACTAATAACGTCGACATGCTCGTGACGTATTGCTCTTGCATCAGGCTAGCGTGTGTACATGTTATATTGGTACGAGTATTTTGTATTGAACTTGTGCAGTTAATCACTTGTTTAATTAATTCTTAATCTCTATATAGTTATTGCTCGGAGTGCTAATAGATGTGAAAGCCAGGCTAATGTCAATAATTTTAATTAACAAATTATAGAATTGGAATAATTCGGTCTATAATTAATTTAAAAATTCCAAGAAGTACACTTTTATTCCATTGTCTTTAGTTTTCACTTCTGTCACCAAGTCACCAAGATGATAGAGACCAGGTGAGACCTAAATGTGAATTGGTTCTCAAGTGCAACTGCCAGAACACACTTATAGGAGCTTTGTGACCGATTTTCAACGTGTACAAATTTCAAGTTCATCGGTCGAGTAGTTACGGTACAAAGCGTAACAAAAAAAAATTGAACCGTCACGGGATGCCTGGTAGATGTGAAACATCGAAATTGTTTTCTATAAGTTATATGCCTAAAATAACAGATTACGACAGGAATCAGCTATGGCGTAATGAAAAGATAAAGCATTACAAATAATGACTGTTTATTTATTTTATTACATAAATATTCATTTTTATTAAATACAAAATACAAATAAAACATTCAACTAGACACAGGCGCGGCGTGTTTGGCGGCATTTATCAAAGGGCGATAGGTCATCGGTGTATGCCGCCTAACACTAGTATAACGAGTGGTCGACAAAACAATTTGAATCTTATGTTTATACAGATAGGGTTGCAAATGTTTTTGAGTATTTCGTTAATAGTGCAAATTTCGGTTTCGCGTCACCACACGCATCGCCCCAAGCCAAAATCATGTTTACCCGCTCCCATAGTTGTTTCACATCAAAATAAACAAACAAACTCGCATTTATATCAAGTTAGGATGTAAATAGGTAGTTATAGTACAGCTTAAATAGTAATGACACATCAGTTCAATGCGAGTGCAGTCGCTGATAATAGCTAGTCATATTTAACAATATATTTACTACCTACTTGAAAACTGACAATACCTAGGATTTTAACTATGGAATGCAAGTCCATCGCTGACTTTCCTATTGAACCTATCAAGTATATTACAAAGAAATTAATCCTTACTAATCTTATAAAAGTTAGAAAGACTTTGTTTGTTTGTTACGTTTTAACTATACAAGCGCTCATGAAATTTTGCATAAACTATGTCAGGTACAGAATAGGACATGGGTACTATTCATCCAAAAAAATGTACTGTTCCTAAAAACTATATCAAATTTACAATTACGCGAGCGAAGCTATGAGCAAAAGGGCTAAAATAAAAAAAGCTAAAAAGACTATTAAAATATCCAGGTTCTGTAGCTTGTTGTTCCCACGTTCAGCGTATCTATTTCTTATAAGCGAACGACCAGAGATATTTTAATATATATTATAAAGTTAACTTTTTATTTTATGTTGCCAGGTACTTCGTATTTATTTCACAGTAAATATGAATCGTTTTCTATGGAATAAGGGTATTTGTTTCCATGATGGAATATGTAATATAAATTTTTCTTTTAGGTTTTTTAATCAGGAATTGGTGTATTCTGATGGAGTGTTGACTGAGAGAGGTTAAAAGAGCGTAGAAAGACCGCTGATACGAGGCGTTGATGATGCGTTGATAAACTATTTCAGGAAGGCGGCGGCAAGGCCGATATAGAACAGGCTTATGGGCTGTACTGGGTAGAAAGAACTAAACTTAATGCTGAAGTAATTGCAGACCGAGCTTATTTTACAGCGTTTTAATAAATTCTTATTTTTTTCGTTTTCTATGCTATATAGGTTATTCTTGCGTATAATCTCGTCGCGTTTCAGACTATAATGACGATGCTAACAAGTCCATTATAGAATATGAAATGGTTTTCAACCGTGACTCCCAGAGTATATCGATAAGAGATAGAATTTTAACTCCACTAAATTAACTAGTTATGCGAATATTAATGAAAATTTGCTTTCATTTTATGTTTAGCAACGGTGTTCCACTCTACACAAAACACTCATCGTAGCAATCAACGTTGTCTGGGTATTTTATCAATAGGTTATCATAAGTATGGCGAAAGAGATCAATTAGACAACTGTTTTACTGCTTAATTATTACGTCTGTTAATGAGGCAATCAGAAGATTTAATTTTTCATATATCTAAAAAATTAAAAACACAATCATTTGATTCGGTTTAAAAAAATAAATGAATCCCCACAAGTAAATTAACGAGAAAAATCTAGATCACTGATTTTTCTATTGATTTCATTTTAAACGGTGTACAATGTTTAATACTACTTGAACTAACTTTACAAAATAATTGCTATGTATCCATTCGTAATCCCATATTTGTTAGGAATTATTAAACGATAATTCAAATTACCGAATTTTGCACACGACCAAAGTAATTAATTATAGAATTCGTTGCATCTTTGCATACTAGTAACCCCAAAAGATCCAGTACTACGAACCTTGTGGGATTAAAATGCCTTAAGTGAGATATATAAATACGCAACTCCAAGGATGTGGTCTAGCCAGTTCACTGAGATGTTTCGAGTCGCCCTCATCGGTTTAGCCCTAGGGCTTATAGCTTATGTTGCCACGGCTCCAGGTACGTACATTTTTTTTATATAGAATATAATTTTGTTTTTATATTTAGACCCTCTCTAATAAAGTTAAGTTACGATGTGATTAAGCGCCCCTCTCAATCACGGGGCTGTGACTTATACCTTTTAATAATTCAATTTAACAATATTTCTATTCTACCATTATAAAAATTGTTATTATTTAACACCGACTGTCGCCGTTATTTATGGAATGTACTGTACTTTCCATCAGGTACCGTCCAGTCATTTTGCCAATCCAGCTTAAAAAAAAAGATTTGATTTTTTGCTTGTAATGGATAGAAGTTAATAATACTTAATCAATTTTAAGAATTCTTTCACTAGCAGGTACGTTATCAGAGAATAACATATGCTGAATTTTGTTTCCAAAATGTAGATTAACGTGAGTGAAACCGTGGGCAAATGCTAGTTTAAATATTCATGAACTTTGTTTCTTCTTTTTCACTTTATTATTAATAATAATCTACTCCGGTGTCTCTGAGACATACATAATCTATATAAAATGAATACCGTATGTATGTACCCACAACATTTCAGAATGGTTGCATCTATTTTTGTTTTGATTATAATTATCCATACAATAATTTCAGAGACAGATTTGTCACTATATTTTTTAATAATAAGACTTAGGGCGCTTTCTGCCGTACGGTCGATACACCGATTTATGAGCGGGTGTCGTACGACAGCAGTGTGACCTAAAACGTCTAATTCGGATTGCGATGCGGTTGTAGTCCGACTGTATTTTAGTGATGTCCACCAATACTTGCATTCAGACGAGGATGGGTTATTGTTGCTTCTGCTCTTATTAAAAATTTTTTTTCCAGAAATAACGCTTCGACACATTAACCGCCCTTAACTTGATAAATACATAATCTAATGTATACCTCTTACTTGTATTAGAATTTAACATATAAATAATAAAATCATATATCCTTTGTGAGCGTCATCGCATTTTCAAAATTACGAATGGTACCTCGTTCCATCATTTAGTGACCGCGATTAAAAAGAACAAAAAAGCGTCTTTTTTTATCTCAAGGGGTAACAAATACATAAGAGCAACATCTATTATGGTATTTATTCTGTTCACAGAGACATGTAAATGTAAACATTTTCTACTTTGGCGTGACAGTTAATAAGCCCCAAGTAATTTGTTTGGAACACTTACAAAATGATTAAAAAAAAATTGCTAATTAAAATCTTAATATCTCAGAAATATCCCGATCTAACGAAGATACGAATGAAGATTCTGGAATAGCATTAGCTGGTCAAGATCCGAATGCAATCCGGGATAAGGATGATAACTTAAAGGACAGTATGGAAAGCCATTCCAAGGTGATTGTGGGAGATGGGGAAGATAGCGGACTCGTACAGAGTGGTTTGGAAGATGATGAGAAAGGTTAATATATTATATTTATTATACGATAAGTAGACATTTTTTTATTATGCCACCATGTTGGGACACTCCTGAGTTTGCCATTATAGCAGTTGTAACAACCTGGTGTAACTGAACAAGGATAACAAATCGGGGTAGTTATTTATAATTTTGCTGTATTTGAAACGATGGTGAGCCGAAACTTTCGTGGAAAGAAAACATTGTGATGAAACCATAGCGTATCACATCATAGCATAGCAAGTCCGCCGCCCACTAATACCATCCTCATGTTGAGAATATATCTCCAAGCACTGACAGGTGTGTTCCGGCAGCTGCATTGTGGTCATGTACTAAATCCTACAAAGGATTTAAAAACAGGTGCATCTAATTTTAATTCAACATAATTATATTCAATTTAGAATTAATCACGATATATCTAGTTACTTGTAAGCGCTAACTAAACTTTCATATGTGTTTGTAACACTATCGGAAAGAATCGCTATATCCTGCTACACTGGAAATTATTTCTCATGAAATCCTTAACCCTTATCTCTTAAATGCTTATGTCTCGACACTTATCGTTCCCCTTTATTTACCTTCAGATAAATTCTAGCCACTTTAATAACTATATGTATCTCACAAAAGCTTGCTCTTCCTTCTCTCTTTCTGTTTAACTTTCATATGTGTATTTACAGACTTGGCTAATAAAGGACTGGTAAGCGATATAATTAATGCCACCATCAGCGGCGTACAGTTTGGCATAGGTCTGGGAACCACCAATGGAACTCTTGATAGGCTATGCATCAAAATCGGTGGCATCACCATGGCAGGTAGTGTGTATTATTTTTAAATTTTGAATACTTTTGCGTTAGCTTAATTTGATGGTCTAATTACCCTCAAAAATCTGGAAGCACGTTGTAATCATTATTCGAATTCGAATTCGAATTCGAATTAAAAACACAATTTAATGAGCAGTACATAAGCAGTTGGTTAATCTAATATTAAATTCTTACTGTCGTCTATGGACAGCTGCAATATCAGAGTGTTACTATCATATTGCCAACTTTGGAGTACGGATTTCAAGATACTCACGTCATAGCCCTGGGAGTGTTGTACTGTGTAGGACGTTTCAAATCACTAGCGTGTTTGACAGGGAGGTTCTATAGAAGCTTAGTGTTGTAGGGATTATATTAGTTCCTGTGATGTGAGGATGAGCAACCAGGCAATGGCACATGATGCGAATTTACTCAGAGATGAGGGCATTATATCATAAAATTCCTCATAGAGACGCTATGCGAATTTCATACGGGTTTAGAGATTACATTTTCAGGACCTAAATTAAAACAAAATCTAATTTATTTTAACTTGATATCCGTTACAGGGTGCCGTCGAACGGCTGCGATAAACCTGGGATCGAAAGCGTCCATGGCTGTTCCAGAAACTGCTATGTCAGTAATTTAAGGTGACTTATTTATTTTACTTTCTATACTAGCCCGATAAGGAGTACACTACATTGAATAACAATCGCAGTTACTATATGGGTAACAAAGCACCTAGAAAAGGCATATTATTTTAGTAACGCTGGGCCTTTAGAGCACTAAAGTAACAGGGTGATGTGCTACTTGTATGTGACTCCATGATTTTTTGTTTTAGTGTATGTTGTTTATGGTACTAACGTTTTTTCTCATTCCAGAAATTCCAGAACGAAGATTCGAAACTGAGGAATGATTTATATATTATGAATTATTATAATTAAGATGTCGTAGTAATTATTAATTGTGAAGTTATAAACAGACATGATTGGTGAAATAAAATTTTATGACATGGAAAGATGTCAATATATTTGTTTCATTTGATTACTATCTATGTATATGATTTTTTCACATTATATCTAATGCTTTAATAGACAATACAAAACTGTAATGGGGCTTTTTGCGGGATCTGAGTCTTTCATGTAGTGATTCCTATATTTTATTCATAATCTTGTGTTATTTGATATATATACTGGGTGTTAGGCAACCGCTTCCGAAAACGAAGACAGAGGATAGTACTAATGATACCTTTGATGATGAGACGAAAAAAAAACGATCCTGATTAACTCGTTACTACAAAAATGATATTAGAATATTAAATTAACCTAATTACATACTCACGTACACAATTATAAAAACTATTTAGTCTTTATCTTTGATTTTGTACAAGAAATTAAAAATAAAATGGTACAGAATAATTTCATAGTTAAAATTAATTATATTTATGATCGACAGTTAATTAATCTATCAGAATGAATTTAAAATAATATTCTTATACTTTACGTTACCATTGTTTCCGATTTTAGTCCGTCCAATACCATAATTTGAAAACAGATATGTCCCTCACAACTATCTAAAATTACTTGTAATTTTTATTGTGAACGCCGCGTCTAATTCTTTTATGGAGCCTGTAAAATTTATACCGACAAAGCTGTAAATTTTGGAGGGCGTGGTATCAAAGAAACGATTCAATGTTGTAAATAAGTATTTGCACGATCACTAGCTGACGTTCGTTGACCCGAGTATCAGCCGATTTTTGTTTTTGTTATACATTGCTGTTTTTTTTAGTAAAGTAATGTATTTTTTAAGAAACTATCGTTTCATTTAGCTGTAATAACATGATGGAGCGTAAATAATGCTAATAAAACGTTTTCAAAATATGATTTTTTTTTTAATCAGGATCGTTTTTTTCCGTCCCATCATCAGAGGTATCATTAGTACTATCGTCTGTCTTCGTTTTCGGAAGCGGTCTCCTAATACCCAGTATATATTATATATATATATATATATATATATATATATATATATATATATATATATATATATATATATTTGTAATATCGGTGGTGTTTTACGTATAATATTACGATTATTGTGCATAAGTGAAATGGATGGGAAATAAAACGGAGCATGGATTCTATTATGCCACATAGCCTCCCTTGAAAGTTCTAACAAGGGAGCCACCGTCTTGTTAGAACATTGGAATTATCATTAGACTTTTGTTATATTATGACATACTCGACAATGGCAGTAATGATCTAGAACATTAGTTAGTAAAAATAAATAAAATTTAATTATTTATTTATTTATTTACAAGGCACACATTACAAATAATAAGTTTAAATGTTTACAGTCACGATTAACAGTTTTTTTGTCTGCTATATTATCCAGATTTATATGCATATATATCTATGCTTAATAAATATAATCATACAAACATATACGAGTATATTACCTTAAAATATATAGTGTTGAGAGAAAACCTGTGTTTTTGGACTACGCGTCGAAATTGACTTAGACTAAAATGAAATATTTCTATGTGAATATATGTGAATGTTAGCACAACAGGAGATACAGTCTGTGAAAGTATTATATGAGCGACACATGTTAGCAATCGGATTATTAAAAGAAATATTATTTATCAAAAGGCTATTGTAGGGTGGATCAATATATGAACGATGGTGATGTCTGAATTGACTCATCTCTGTGTATACAATAAAAACGATTGTGACGTAATGTATTCTAAATATTATAGGTATATATATGTATATATACATATATATGTTGAAAAGATAAACCAGATCGAGATTCTTACAATTTGTTCTCGATGCCTGGGTTGTTTGTCCGAATCGATGGTAATTTTAACGTTCATAAGTGCCTTCTTATGGCCTAAATTGACTAAAACTTTGTTTTTATTTTGTCATATAAAAAGTAATAGGAAACAGGGTTTTGCAGCGACAGTAAAGGAGACAGCAAGTATAGTGGTTGTGGACAGTCAATAATATAATTAACTACTTTATATGGAAGTTAATTCACTTGCTTGCCTTTTGGTAGACAATGATGAGATTTGAAAATGTTCAAGGTGATTAATTAGGGAGTTTTTTTAGCATCCCGTGTGAGAACCTCTTTGGGATCATTTTGCTTACTTTCCGAACAGTCCAGGACAGTGAATCATACTCGGGTTGGTGACGCTGAATTGGAATTATTCGGCTCGATTCGTCATGAATTACATTCACTGTCTTACAAAAAGAGCGCATCGTTGCAATAATTACTAATATTATAATAACAAAATGTTCTGCATGTTTCGCATATAATTAGTGTAGTATTGCAAGTGTGTATATTGTGCGTATTTACAAGTTACTCTTGATAGTCCTTGCATTTATTGTCGTTATTGTATCTAAGAAGCATATAGTTTGGTTAAAAAGGAATGAAAAGTTAAACAATTTGTAAATACTCCGTAGAAGAAATAAATTTTAATTATAATGTTGTTGGAACAAAAATCATAATAAATGCAAGAGTCAATTATTATAAACGATAATAATCGTTTATTCCCTCATCCATTTCGCTAAAAGTTTCTCTTTCGAATGAAATTTATGAATCGTTGGCTACTTCGAAGTGTGTCCTCACTTACAGCGAATCGAATAATTGTTGTTTGTTAAGTAGTTTATTCTACTTCTTTTTAGTACTTTACTTGATTCTGTGTATATATAGAAAAGTAATTTTAAAGCCTTTTAAAGTTGTTATAATTTTTTAACGAAAACGTTATTAATTGCATTAGATATCTTATTTTAAGTTAAAGAAGTATAACTTCTCACGTGCATACATAAGTACACATATACGTTTATTTAATCTATACAATTAAAAACAACCTGTATAAAAAAAAAACTCTACAAAACGGTACTCGTGACTTGAATATTTAATCGATGTTGTGTTACTTTTCTATTCAACATAATTATTTAGTACAATATATAGTTCGACTAGCGGGTCCGGCAGACGTTGTCCCGCCCTGATTATAAAAAAAATCTTGGACTAATTATATGCCAAAACGTTCCTCGTGAATCACTTTATCCACAGGTGAAAACCGCATAAAGATCCGTTCAACAGTTTTTAAGTTTATCGCGAACAGACAGACAGACAGACGCGGTAGGGGACTTTGTTTCATACTATGTAATGATAATGAATCGACGTTTTAAAGAGTTTATTGCGGCATTTTTCTGTCTCGCTTATTTTTCTATTAACTTAATTGTTCCATATAATGCTTCATGTAACAAAATATACAATACAACATGGAAATCGAGTATGTCTCTCAATTAAAATTAATCACATATCGAATACGTAACTTTCGAATAAGAAAACAAAGACGAGACCAAAGTTGCGTTTCATAATATCAAAGAATAAGGAATTCTTATTACGGATACCTTGAAAATGTTATGGATAAGTAGTTCCATTGGTCATGATAAAAAAGGGTAAGGATTGTTTATCAATACTGCAAACTGTAGTCAGTAAGATTATGACAAATATTACTTGATGTTGCTTTAAAATAAATTCATGTATTGCGATATATGAAAAGTGCCCGGATTCAATCATCTAAATAAAGCTATAATATGAAATAGAAATATGTAGTTGAAGTTAAAGGAGTATTCGAATTGGTACATTTAAATTTTCTTGGAATTAAACGGCTATTGTCAGTTGAATCAGCATTTTTTATAATGATTAAATTAAAATAAAACTCCCCTCACGTGCATTAGATTATTACATTGTCCAGTTTATTAAACGAGTGCGAGTAACCGTCACACGCGATTGAAGTAAAACTTATTTGGCGTTAGAATTGATGTCTATATTTTACTTACTTTATAACAAAGAGTTGCTAATAATATTTCCTGTGTTATTTAAGTTCAGAATTAGCTGATAGATGACACTACAGATAATGCTTTGATTTAATTCATTACTTACGTTTTTAATTGATTTGATTATGAACTTTACTTTACTATAACTTTATATTATATTATAAAGAAGTTTTACTTCAAAAAATGATGAGCTTGTTCCAATTTGTTTTAGGTATTTCATGATGTCAGGATCACTTTACAAACACACAGTTATATTTCTGATGTAAACGTGTATCTGCTTTGAATGTAAAATTCTATGAATCCTAAAGTCACACTAGCAGGCTTCAGTTACGGTTCGTATTATCGATATATAGCGAAAACATTCATCTTAAATGTTTTAATACCAGTTTATGCGAATATGAATGCTAACCCAAATTGTTGTCGGAGTTCCGATCGTACATCCGTGGGCATCGGACGCGTGCACAAAGTCACTTTCGATGCGAGTGTTTACTTTCAATTTCGTTCACAATATCCGTACACAGTGTCGCTGCCTCGCAGTCCAGGGATCCAGCGCGTCGTGCCTGCGTACGTCGTGCTTCGCTTCGTGGTTCGCGCTGCGTATCATCGCGCCGTGCAAGAAAATAAGTCTTAGAGCTTCCCCCTAGGCACTGTAGGTCCCCTGTGAAACATTGCACATCGCCCACAGCTCCAATGATCCGGAGTCGGGATTGTCCCTTAAATTCGATAAGACGTGCCGCCCTGCCCCACCGACGGGGATTTTTTTAACGTCTTCCCCCTCCTCAGGCCTGGTATGGCCTCTAATAGCGAGGTTCGCCTTTTAGAAGGCGAGCTTCTCCGATTCCGCGGATTCATTTCGGACGTGTCTCCTCGGTTGCTTGCCAACTACGACGCCTTCACCCATAGGTTAAGCGCGGACTCACCGAACAGTAGGTGGTAGAGCCACGCCGAAACTATTACTAGTTTCAGCATAAATGGGTCGGCTCGCCCGGGGTAGTACCACCCTCTCACAGAAAACCGACGTGAAGTAAAAGTGCTTGCATTGTTGCGTTTCGTTCGGTCAGTGAGAGCGCCGGACATCCACCTCCCCTCCTGTTCCACTTTCCCTTCCCTTCCTCCCCCCCTCCCTACACAGGCTGGCAACGCACTTGCGACTCCCCTGGTGTTGCAAGTGTCTATGGACGGTGGTGATCACTTGCATCAGGTGAACCACCTGTTTGTTTGCCTCCTATGATATAAAAAAAAAACACGCCCTTGCTTCCACGATCCTAACTTCGAACTCTTTCGCGGAGCTAGACGATGCCGATTCCCGACCTGATCTCGAGAAATGCTCCAATATGGACTCTAGACTCTACTCCCTCCACGATTGACGACTTCATCGCCGTCGTGCGCCGCCATAAGTGCGAGCATCCACCCTTAAACACCTCCGATAGTGAAGGCCCTCTGCCTTCAGAGAAACGTCCCACGCTAGATGGCGCTAGTGCGCCTAAAAGGCTCCTAAGGTACCCCTCCCCGACGGTCCGGCTTTACCTGAGGCTGCGGATTCCGTATCTTCGGTAAAGAAGCACCGTCCACCCCCATCCGTTACGATCCAGGACAAGGCATCCTGGGTTGACATTTCTAGCCTGCTGGAAGCCGCAGGCATCTCCTACACCTCTGCCGTGAATACCGCTGTATGTATCCAGGTTAAGGTAGCGACTCCCGTCGTCCATCGCAACCTGACTCGTTTCCTTCGGGACGACAAGTTCGGTTACTTCACTCATTCGCTCGAGGAAGAGCTCGCCGAAATCCCGACCGATGACATCTCCGACGACCTCAACGAGAGGGATATTCCCGTTCGTGAGGTGCATCATATGCGCTCTCCGCGCACCAAGGCCCCATACGACATGCTATTTATCGTTCTCGCTCGCACCCATCAAGGGAAAGCGATAATCGATATTACAACCTTCTGCGGCCTCTCCGGCATTATTGTCGAGCCGCGGCGTAAAACGTCTGTATCCTCAGTGTCACAACTTGTAACTGTCGCTTGCGTCCCAGGTGTGTAAAGTGCCTCGGGAGCTGCGTCTTGTGCCGTGGCGTGGATCATACCGCGAACTATCGCGGATGCCCCCACCCCCCGCGTACGAAGCACCCCCGCTACCCTAGACAGGTCTCGCCATCTAGGACGCCCGCCGCCTCCGCCCGCCCTCGACCTCCGACCGCCCTCGACCTCCTTCCTCCTTATTATTACTTTATATAATCCGCTTGTAGAGTGACCACACGCACCCCGTTGACCTCTATACATTAATACAACCGACAAATCTCCGACAAGGCGATTATTTCGAGAAGTTCTCAAATCGACTTTAAAAGTCGTTGCCGTTCTAAATTGTCGGAAATAGCCTTAAGTTTCGAATGTAATCGCTAGAAACGCTCCTTCAAAGAAGCAATTTATAATTTCTACTGACTCGGCTCCGAGAGGGAAGGAGATAGGGTAAAGTTTGTTTCAGGGTCTTACTGGCTTTTGTCAAGGGCGCAGGAGCGTTGTAACGAGCGAGTCGACTTGAGCAGTTTTGTTAGCGGAACTACTTAAGCGAATATTTTAAAACCATTTTACAATAGTAATTACTTTTTTAAATTATATTTCATCAAAATATCTAATGAGCACCTAACAAGGTATAGCCTGTAATAGACAGTGACTGCTTACAGGCTTAGGTCAGGCCTCTTTAAATGCCTCTTGATATTATATTATATAAAATGGAGAAAATATAGTATTCAAACATTAATTCCACAGCTTATTAATAACGATAAGATTAAGAGTATGAAAAACTTTTCCGTTGGAACACAAGTATTGTTAATTATGGATATGTTAACAATGTTTTAACATTGTTATAAAGTATCAGTTTGATTTACAAAAATACACACCAAAGTCCATTCTTTGCTTGTAGATATAATTGTGCCGTTGACGCCGCACATTTGGTAGTGAGGTCTGGCGGCCCGCTACGACATCAGTCGTTTGCATTACTCTGTCTTGTCCGGACCATTATTAGGTCAAAAATATAATAAATATATCCAAAATAATAAGTGCATTATTTATCACCACACACACTAGCCCCAACAGCTAAATAATTAATTGTACCTATTTTATGTATAAGTTTGTAAATATAAGAACATTAAAATTTAGTCTGAAAGTTCGAGATGTACATTGAGTAGATTGAAAATAAATTAAGTTTTAAAATACTATTTATTATACAAGTAAGTTTCATAATACCAAATTGAATAAATAAATATGTACCTACGTACCTACCTAACTTACGTGGAAGATTCGGATAAAGGCATTCAATTAATTTTTAACAGAAAAAAAATTATTTTAATTATTATTAAAACCATGAATAACAAATAACAAATGTATTTTTTTTATATTCGTGTACTATGAGTTTTAAAAGAGGTATTCCGTGTAAACATTATTTATTTGTGACTCGTAAGTAGCTTTACATCTAATGTCCTTTCATTATATATACATATACATTTTTAACAATTATCAAAATGTCTATAATAAATGACATTAAAAGAATTTAACAGAATTTATGATCCGGCCAGGTATACTATTTATTGACCTAGTAACATACATTATTGGCTGGTACGAAATACCATGCATCTATATTATGCACTGAACACCATTAAGCAAAGCAATATATAGATCATGATGACACATAAACGACAAAGCATGTATCTAATATACATGTCTTTCGTAGTTGAATATTCTGAGGTGAATCAACATAGAGCTTGGAATCTATATTTCTTATGTATTCTATAAGATCATTATAAAATTATGGTACCGTATTACGTTTAGTTTATTTAAGAGGATCTGCACGTTATATACTCATTGAAATATGCTTTAATTGTCATAAAGTATGTGATAATTTGTATTATTACTTCCATGTTACTTGCCCAGTAAACAAACGAGGCACAATATTAATTCCGAATTGACTTTGTGCGTGACCGACCTTATAAACTTTGATATTTGGCAACCCATAATTTAAGGTTTGGTGACTTTTAACAAATAAAAAGCTTTTAGGCCCACCGTCTACCTTTTACAAAAATTAGAATAAATTTAACAGTTTAAAAGTAATGCCATCTCTCGTCACCTATTAGAACTTACGTTTCGAATAGTAAAGAATAGATGTCGCTAAATTGTCGCATTTACGATGTACAAAATATAAAACTGATTTTAAAAAACGTTATGGTTATTTCAATGAAGTGCTTAAGTTCATTTAGATCCCTTCCTCTTCTTTTCATAACCAAAACACGCGCGCTGGGCTTCAGAGCCATAGTTTTACGGTAAATCCTCTCTGGGCACGAACTAAAAAGTTCGCAACTTTTTATCTTTGCCGTACCGTGAAGCTGTGGAACAATCTCCCGGTTAGTGTGTTCCCTCCTTCCTAGGGTATTTTATAGGGTCATTCAAGTGTAACGTGAAGAGACATTTACGCAGGCCGGTATGACAGCGGCGACCGGCGAGATAGCGTATCTCTCGGTAGTCGCCATTGTTTTTGTATTGTACTGTGCTCACCATCAGGCACAGTGCAGTCACTTTGTTGTGCTACAATAAAAAAAAATTTGAAAGTTTGTAAGACATTTTGTAATGAACGACTGGTTTTCATATATATCGCAAAGTTCCTTTATTTAGTTATTTTTATTATTTCATTAGAATGTTTTGCAAATGAGTTTATGGTAGAAAAGAACCTAATTTACAAAGAATGAAAAATCTTTTCTATATTTAACTTGAAGTATAGAAAAAAACGTTAAATGCCAGTTTAATTTCTCACGCGAAATTTTTATTGCGAATTTAGCCCGGAATAAAGGCGAGATTCAAGAAGGATGTATGTAAATTATTATCCCCATTGAGATTGGACGAAATACCAGGAGGTTTTTCACGCGTTTTCCTTGATGAGACGATTTGTCGCTTAGTCTGTTTCTTAGCCCTTACAATTTATTAAATTAGTGTTCTGTTGGTATACTTTACTATATAAAGGAACCTGCCTCATAGCTTTGGTCCCATTTTGTCTAGATCTTGCCACATTTTGAAGCTTGTCATATAAATAATGTAATGTTTACGTGAACACATCTATTTTATTGGAGTTTTACTGTCACTTGGTTATAAATATATATTTTAGATAATTCTTCGAATTGCTGGATTTTTACTACCAGTTGTCCGACGATATCAAGTTCCATAATTTTCGACAACACTGGTGTACTGTGAGATTAATTGATTTCTTGCGATTTTTTTCGTTAAGTATTTTTGTTGGTCGGTTGTTGGTATTAATTATATCACTTAAGGTTTCAGTGAAGGACAATATTGTAATGAAACTAAACCATCGTTGTTATAATTTTTATAAAAGGCTACACTTAAGGATTCATCCATTTTCGTCCACATTATTATGTAACATCATATGCCATTATATTATTTTAGGCCACGTAGTCATTTAACGCCAGATTAGCACATGTTACCATCTTCAACCAAACCAAACAGATGAGATTGTGTTACTATCTTCGGCCACAATGCTATTTATTATCAGATGAGATTATGTTACTATCTTCGGTCAAATTATCATACAACATTATATTATATTATGTTACTATCTATGGCGACATAATTGTACATCAGATCAAATCGTGATCAAATGCTAAGAAAAACATTCATTGGTGTTTGCACCGAAGTGTGGTAGTGACCTCTTTAGTTAATAATTCTATTAGTCTATACTTACTGTCCTTCTACGATATTAATGCGATGAACATAAAAGAATTTACACTTGTTTATTCAACGAATTTACATGTTTAGAGCGATTCTAAAACCTGTCGGTTGTACGCAGACGCCGAGCGAAGATTGGAGAGCGAGTGCTATTGGCACAGTTCATTAATTTGATAGATGGATTGCATCAAGTCCCGGGGGTTGTTTGTTCGACGCTAATCGAGTTTGTCTTCTAAACTGTGTTTTGGTATTGTACCTTGTATTACGAAATTTAAATATATATCTGCATAATATATAGGTACTCGTGTATGCGTAATTCCTAGAATAAAACAGCATGTGCGAAATGCCGATTTTATAAAAATGACTGTTTTTGCAGTTTTGACCATTATTTATTTATTTCAGGGTCGGCAGCAGGTCAAAACATTTTTTTTGTCTAATTATTTATAAAAGTAGCACTTTTGTGATTGAATATAAATGCAGTCATATTTAGAGACAAAGACGGCATGCTCCAACAATAAATTAAATTCTAATAAAACTAAATATTAAACTATATCACGTATCTAAAGATTTAAAAATAACATTCTAAAAGTAATTGTTACTCTAAAACCATACTTAAATATATTATAAAAACTAAAAAAGTAACAGAAAGAGAAAAAATAATACTAAAACCAATTAATACTGTATTTAACAATTAGGGTTACGGCAGCCTTGTTGTTTTTTAAAGATGAATGTTCAAAATGGCTAGCAATGGAGTTGTATACAGAAAGGTTATCAGTACAGTCAGGTTTTGACAATATAGTTTGGTAGTAAAGTATTGAGACCAAGGCGTAAGTGTGAACATGAACTATACCGCATATTATTGAAGCAACCTTTTAAATGGCATACACAAGCTAAAGTGAACCATAAAATATGTGCATTATTTTTATTTACTTCAAGTAAACTTGTAGAAGATCTTAAAAAAGAGCATTATAGTTTTTATTTATTAACTAGGTGTGCCCGTGACTCCCTCCACGTGCAACCTCATGTAAAAAAGTAAATTTTCAAAAAAAAGTATTAACCGATTTCAATATCAATCAAAAACCCATAAGGCACTAAAAAGCGGAAAATAAATAGTTTATCAAATTAACCAAATTAAATAAAACATATGAATATGTGTGCTACCTAGAGATGTATTGGAAGTCGGTGCCAACCGAAATTTCAAATTTGTTCCAGGTAGAAATTACTTAAACTTAAACTTTGTGCCTATGTAGATGATATGATTTTCGGTTCGCACCGACTTCCAATACATCTCTAGGTAGCACACATATTCAGAGGTAACAAACATAAAAAAAAATACAGTCGAATTGAGAACCTCCTCCTTTTTTTGAAGTCGGTTAAAAAAAGTTACTAACAAAATTATCTGAATATTTTAATTCCATTGACTTATCTACTTTTCTCTAGTACGTCGCGTAAATCGCGTCGTCATTGAAATTACAGTAACTTTTGATAGAGTAGTAGAGATTTTAATGAAACAAAGACTAAATGTTACTAGATGATATGCTTTTTATCGTGAACGCAGTACTTTAGCAGTGGTGCGTGTTCAAACAAACAGACAGACAGACATTTCTAAAAATAATTGAAATGTATTTTATTATTTATTCCAAGACACCTGCAACATTTTTTTTTACAAAATTCTGTAAAGAACAGACACGTTAGATTTACATTCTTATTATATCGTTTTACGGTAACAGTTTATATAAAAATTGATTACATTTTTTATGCTTACTGTACACCGAAGGGTTATCCCGACAGATGGCCCAGTAAAGTTTCTGTCCCCGCTCCCCGCATCCTGTTTATGATTTATATCTGACATTAAATCCGGGTAAAGCAGCCGGATGTGCAATCGCGAAAACAATGAAATGTGTACATTTTGTTTATTTCACTATTGGGACAGAATTTAAGAGCATATTATTTGCAATTTGTATTTAGGTAACTATGCATTTGATATATATACATACTAATTGTGCCAGTGGCTTTGAACGTTTGATATTAAAATAAATAAAGCAATTATAGTCCTTTTCCTGTGTTATGTATGAAATAGTATACTTAACCTTTTTTGCTATACTAACATGTCACTGCCGCGTAAAGTTGACCTAACAAAAAGCAACTGTCATTGAAGTCTATCTTTTACTTTTTAAGGATTATTAAGCTAGGCAGCCTTCCAATGTTTTAAATTAAGTTATCCTCATTTTTTCGTTTGCCGATTTTGTTGAAACAAAACCAATGTACTGGCCCAAACTACGCTTAAATCTCTACCAGACTAGGCCCCCCTCGGCAGCGGTTCAAGCCTAGGTCCGTTCCCTCGGTGTGGAGCCCTTGAGTACGCTGCTCGCGCGATACAGTGACACAAAATCTTACATCACTGCGAAAATTCACATACACCTCCACACACGTGCACGCATACAAGCTTACACATGCAAGTGGAAGGGTCTTTCTTTTTTCCCTTATAAACTGAAATAGTTTAGAAAATTACCCGATACGAAATATATATAAGAGTTGTTGAGGTATGTATGCTTGGTACACATATATGTTTCAACAACTCATATATGTATGAATAGTTAGCTTAGCTTAGGTTAGCTCACATAGGTCGCGAACTGCATGTATCAGGCAACAGCCAAAGCCGAGGTGTGCCGCGCACCCTTGAGCTAGTTGTCAAAATAAAATCGGCTGAGTGCCTTAAGCGCTCGCCTTAGTAGTCCGGTGAAGCTGTTAAGACCTTGCTTGGTCAATAGCGTAGTCAGTTCGAAGAAAAAAAAAAAAAAAAAATACGCTTAAATCACCTGTGCACCCCATGAAGATTTGCGTCTAGTAATTTTGAAGTGATTTTGGACGAAATACAATCAAAGCTTTTTAAAATAGGCTTATTGTATTCTGTTACATTCACTACATA
Source organism: Antheraea yamamai (assembly GCA_036509395.1). Classification (NCBI taxonomy): domain Eukaryota; kingdom Metazoa; phylum Arthropoda; class Insecta; order Lepidoptera; family Saturniidae; genus Antheraea; species Antheraea yamamai. The sequence continues at coordinate 1,263,005 of AP028437.1, read as the reverse complement.
TCCCACAATCAATTTCAGGTAAATACTTTTATTTCAAAAACATAGATAGATAAAAACACCAGGGTATGCTGTAAAGACACGCGGATATAGGGAAACTTTTTTTTAATTTTTTTTTAAATTATTCATTAATTACTTTTGAAGAGCATAGATTGTATTCTCCTTCCTATAATATGGGGTCCTTCAAGCGTAACGTATAGAGACATTTATGCAGGCCGGCATGGAAGCGGCGACCGGTGAGGGATAGCGTGTCTCTCGGTGATCGCCGTTGTTTTTGGATTGTACTGTACTCACCATCAGGCACAGTACAGTCACTTTGCTGTGCTACGATAAAAAAGAAAAAAAAGTGATTGCTACGCTACCAGGACGCAGTACACGCAAGCACGAACAACGAGAAAGAAAGAAAGTGATAAGAGCGTATGTCTCAGTGTTCTTCAATATCCGAAGGCAAGCGTGACTCTGCTCCCACTCTACCCGACATAGTGTTTATCCCCACCATTTTTCGTCACAGAAAAAGTTGCGGATTAGAATTTCAAAACGTTTCCATAAAAAGTTCCACTAAAAAAAGGTTGAACAAACAAACAGATAGAAAATTGACAATTATCCTTATCACATACTTCAGTTATCTACAGAGATCGTACCTGCTGTAGCGCTTGGTGCCATTATTATGGACTCAATTACCAACATTATAAATGCAACACAATTATAAAGTTACATATAACTATCTATTGACAACTTAGCCCCGGAAACCTATACAAAAGCCTTTACAGGTCGGGTTATCACTTACTACTAGCAACCAGTTTCGATTTTACTTATTTATAAGTACAATTTTTATACTTTGTTCATATAAATGAATTGGTGAGTGATGGCTCTTTCCAGAGCCTTTCTAGCTGTCGTTATATTTAGCTCCCTTACTATACTTTTATTGAAAATAGCACCACTGACAGAGAAGTCGAGGAGCAATAGGTTAGCATGGTATGAGAAGAGATGAAAGTTATGTAACCAGAAAAGTCTTGAGTATGAAGGTGGACGGATATAGGAGTAAAGGAAGATCGAAAAATGTATGCATGGAATGTGTGAAAGATGATATGTGTATAAAAGTTGACTACTGAGATGACAGGGCACAGTGGAAAATAAAAACATGTTGTGCCGACCCTACTTAGGTGGTTCAAGGGTATGAAGAAGAAGAGAACTGTACTTTTGTTGACAGTCTTTATTCAATCTAAAAACCCAAATGTAAATGTAGTTATACCAAAAGAAAAAAAACATTTTGTCCCAAGTCCGTAAGTTTTACAGTTGCTGTAGAGAACTTAGCACTTTAAATCATTAATGAAATTCGGGGGAAGTATATTATTTTCTTTAAGTTAGAGACACCCGGAGATAAACTGCGTAAAGTCTACGCGTTTAAGTATGTATTATAAGAATATATAGCTGTTTTGTTTAGGTATATAGCTTACTTTAATTCTAAGCGCGTAGCCCGCCTACGGAGCATCTAGGGAGGAAGAAAGGTCTATATACAATAAAGCTATCGGCCCAAACTAGCTTTAGAAATTCCAGTTTTATACATATGAATACAATTTCAATGTCGATTGTTTGTCTGCATTGAAGCAATGATCTAGTTGATAGCGTGTTCGGACACCGCGTCGATGAAGGTAGGTTCAAATCCTAGCAATTGAGTCGGCGCTTGCGGTGAAAGCAGACATCGTGATAAAACCATAGAGTGGTGGTATGACTTTTTCTGAGACCGCCTGTCTAGCTACCACCCGCTAGTTGAAAGTTTATCAACAAGCACCTGTTGGTGTGCTTGTGAGCTGCACTAGGGAGCCAGTCTCCTCTAGGTTTGGTGTGTTTACCATCTTAAAACACGACATCATTTAAAATCAGATGAGATTATGGTAAAAAAACTCTCCGCAACGGCTAGTCATTTTTGTGAGTCTTTTACAGACATATACTAATAGACTTTAATAATAGCCATTTCACTGCAGAGAACTCTATTGTTATAACGCATACTCAAATAAGAAATATATGTCTTCTAAATAATAAGGAATTATCTGAATCATTCTAGAATTCTCTTAAAAACTTCGCAAAGAAACTAAACACAACGAGGAGTCATCGAAGTATGTGAAAAAGAACGCGCATTGACAACTTCTCGCTCTGACTATTGTAAGGAAATTGTACAATGTGGAATTTAGATTCTTTAGTTTACAACTCTTGATAATTATACATTTATACTCTTAATAGTTGCGTTTAACCAGTTGTTACTATGGTAGCGTAATCGAAATCATAACGGCAGTGCATTTTTTCCCGCTCATACTTACCGCTTCTGGAGAAGTTTCACTATATTAAAATCTAGTAAACCGATTTAAAATATATAATCTGAATACGCAAATAGAGATTTATAAAATAGCGTTTATTCAAAATACCACACGCATCGAACGATTTCTTCGCATTCCAATTTCTTACAAATTGATTTCACGTGTTCTCATTATATACACCGAGACGCCATTTTGTAATTTGCAACTTATTTATTCAAAATAGCATCTGTAAATAACTCGTATTAACGCAAATACTTTTGGTGTTATGTTTATATACTCGTAACATTTAGAAGATTTATTATTTTTTAAAGTTTAATGTGATATTTGGTACCTATATAAAATATTTCGATTTAAAGAATCTGTTCTTAAAAGACACGGAGACCCAGCTTCTACATTTGGAAGTGCATCACCTCATTTCTAATGTGTTCTTTGTGTATTATCCCACAGGGTGCTTGAAACAAAAGGCTACATAGTGAGTGCGTTGAAAAACGCACTAATTGAATCTGTCTTTGTAACAAAGTAACAAGCTAGAAAACACCTCAGTCGTAACGATGCTACAGACACGTTCTTAGTTACCCTTTGATGTTTCTCTCGGATGGACCAGAATGAAATCCATATACATATATGTAACTGTCCTGTTTTTTATTTTATGGATTAATATGATTAATATTTTAAAATTTTGTCTATTTTAAAACAGTAAAAGTATACTACATTGCGGCAGAAATAGGTATACTATTCATGCTTTGAAAACCACTCCTCGGGAATTTACTGACACCTAGAAAGGTCTTGCGTAGAAATTATAGAATTAATTATATCAACTTAATTCTTGAGAGATATAAATAGATCATTGAACTTACTCAATTCAATATTTACGTTCAAATATCATACATGGACCTCAGGACACGATTTTGTTTAACCAGCCAATAGAAAGACGACCGGATATCGGTCATCACCCAATCCTCACGACACCATTACCGAACCGGAAACGCAACCATTTTTCGAACCCTCTCTTTCAGTCGCCCTCTTGACAAAAGATAATGGTGTATAATAAAATATTACTAATGGACACGCGTGAGTTCCTAAGGCAGAAAAATAAACTGACCCAAAATAATATTTTGTAAATTACTGGCCACATGCACGATAAGTACCATTTTAATCTTACATTTAATTTCTTTCAAGGGACGAACTTTTAAAAATTCTTTCATAGTACACATTCATCTTTATTATAAAAGGAATTTAGCTCATCTTAAGCTATGTGCAGTCTGTTAGGCAGTCGTGATAATGTTAGTAAGTAGACTAATTCATGCCCACGACTTCGTTCTTATGAAAATGGTCTTGCTGTTTTATGGGAATTCAGTGTTTCTTTTTGGAATAAAATTTGGGTTGTCTTTTTAAATGTATTTTTGTCATAAATCCTTAACATTTATATGTTACTTTACCACTTGTATACTAACTCTCTTATACTTTATTATAACTGCTTAGCTAGTTTAGGAAAGCCTAATGCTATATGTCCTAGATAATAATTTGAAAGTTTTCAAATCGGATCGTCAAAACAGTTTCAGCCGTTATGGAGATAAACCACAGAAACCAACAGTCAATTTATTTTTATCTATATCAGTCGATTATTTTTCTGTTACAGTATTAGATTCCTCCCTAATGTTTCTTTTTATAGAGGAACACATGATCACCTGTAAAGTAGATATATACAAGTATGACTACGAACTAATAATGATTTCGTAGAAGTGCGATCAGAGATCCTATCAAAACTTCTACAATGATTCCCACGTTTGGGTGGAAGAAAACATTGAAATAAATCTATAACACATTACAAAGATACTATTTGATTCGCTAGAGAGAGTGCATTCTGATATTATGCTACAAGTTTGGACAATACCACAGTTTATAAACAGGATTTTTTTAAATAATCGTCTATCTTCAAAATCCAAAAAAAAAAAATTCAGTTTAAGCCCTAAAAAGGCGTTTATGAACGTCAAAAATACCACCGGTTCGGAAAACAACCCAGTCATTGGAAAGAACCGGCAAGAAATTCGTTTGTGCATTGTGCACAATATACGATATGATGTTTAAACTGTTCTGTAATGAATCTTGTCGTAAAACCTAACATTATTACCTAAAAAACTGTTACTGATCTTACCGAGTTTGAAACATGGAATGTCTAATTTGTTTCTAGTATCTAGCTGGCTCATTCAAGTTGAAATTAATGGTAAGCATGTACTAAACAGGGGGCATTTCATAATTTCCGTCCTTCCAATTCATTCTGTCGTTTTAAACACTAAGCGATAATAAATAATGCAGAATAATTTTAAATTATTTGCAACAATATTCAAAGGCCTTTATTGCACAAAAAATAGGAAAAAACATTTCATACAGCAACTTTGAAGCGGAACAATGACGTGAACTTTATATTGCATCGTCTAGTCGTAACTATTCAAAGTTTTGTCATAAATTTAAATATGAATATGTCGTTTCCACTAAGAAGGAAGCTCAAAATGACTTTAGAATAAATGGGAGGTTCGTTTACACTGTTCCTGTATTTTTACTATACCTAATATTTCTTTTCTATATCTTTTAGTTGTTTTTTTATATAGTAATCAATGAGGATATGAAATCTAGAAGTGAACTGACTAGAAGAAAACCAAGTTAGCTCATCGGGACTGTCTTTGGATGTCACGTTGATTCTTTGTATTGGAATGATACACTGATTTTAAATATTCGATGAAGACATATTGTATACGATAGGTAGGTTTTATAAAATCAAAATCAATAACACTTATTTTCAATATAGGCCCTGAGAAGGCGCTTATGAACGTCAAAGCTACCATGAATTTGGAAAACAACCCAGTTATCGAGAAGAACCGACAAGAAAGTATCTGGTTTATCTTTTCATGATACGTAATCTTACAAATATACAATGTTACATTCGTTGATCGTGGATGCACAGAGAGAGCGTCATTTCCAGACGTTACTATCGTTCACATATTGATCCACCCTTTAGACATTAAAACCCGCTTGACATGGTTTTTGAACTCACTATCCTGCAAATCGGTAATGTGTTTTGCGATTTTTTTTTAAAGTGTAACACTAATTATTACCTAAATAAATGTTATTGGGCTTAGTGAGTCTGAACCATGGAAGGACTAATTTCTTACTGTTAGGTAGTTATATAAGACAGTGATAGGAAGTTTTCTAATCCTTTTACCTGGTTTATTTCCATCTTAGAGATGAAAAGCCTGTCGCAGCCATATGTTTAGGCGTTTGTGTTTGAGAGCCTATCGTGTTATATAGTTAGAACAGTACTATTTAAAGCCAGAATGCTATCATATGTTATAGTTACATAAATACATCTAACGCCTTGAGTCCTTATTGGTAACTTTAGTTATTCATCTCGATGACGTGTCTCACTCGTAACGTGTACCCAAGGGGTTAAAAAACGCTTACCATTATCAGAGGTTATGGAATACTAGCGACTGTTTGCGACTATTACTGAACGAATGAATGAATTCTTTATTGCACTTTAGGTTTGTACACTGGTGAGCTCAATGCCATGAGGCATTTTCTTGTCTGCACTTGTAAGTATATAAATTCCGTCACCATATATAATCTTCTTATAATTCTAAAGATTTATGCAGCACATGTTACACCTGCTCTCAGATGGTAGAATTTCACAACTCTCAGTAAAAGTAAGCAAAGCTCTCATACCCCGCCCTCCTCTAAAATCCGAAAACCCGAAGAAGTAAATAATAAAGATTGCTGACGTGACCACTAAAAACTTCCACTTATCCCCTATGCCATCAAAAATAAGCAAATCAAAATATCCCCTCCCCTTTAGTACTTACTTAATACATGAATACACAAAGTTAAGTCAAATTCTGTTCAGTAGATTTTGAGTGAAAGTAAAACAAACATGCATCCATTATCACAAACTGTCTCCTTTATTATAATACTTTTAAACTCACGATTTTGCTCGCGTTAATGTAAATTTGTCTTGTCCATCGATGACAGCATTTCTTTTTTCTAGACGAAAGACATAATGTTCTTCTCTGTAGAACTGAAAACATGAATACAAAATTGCTTTATGATCGATTGACAAATTAAGGCGTGAAAGCGTAACAAACCCACAAACAAATGCACATTCTCATTTATAATATTAGGTAGAATTAACTGGTAATGAATGCATTTTAAAATCGATTATTGGTAAGTCACAGCTCTCTAAATGACCTAATGGCATGATCATATCATCACATCAACTGAATTCAGTTCAGTCCTTGAGGAGGCATTTAAAAATTAAAGCTATAGCTGCTTTGAATATATCTATGTTGTCGAAAAAGGTCAGAAAGTCAATCTATTGTATAATCTTTGCATTATGCTTATTAATAATTTTAATGAAACAACTAATATGCGACAGTTCAATATGTAATAATTAACAGGCGAAACAATTAATGTATGTCTAGAGAAAACTTGAAAAGTATCTAATTCTATTACAGCTAGTATAAATAATGTATGTTCTTGATTGTTACCAACAATATTGCCGATTACAAACGCGACGGTGTTAAGTGAAGCCAAATTAAGGTCCCGCTCACTGAAATTGTTTTCTTCGAAACTCTCCGGTCTTGTTTTTAGCTTTAATGGTTTTAATCTTTAGGCTTTTGTTTACGTCCCGCGACGCAAACTGGTGGAGAAAGTTTGCGGGCGAAATTTATCTACAGGTGCTGTTATTTTTAATGATAGGAGTTTGATGCGGTTCACGCTTTTTAAGGCGTGTATAATATAATTATTCCCATTATTCTAATCGGTCAGGGTGATTCCTAAAACTTCAATTACTTATCAATGATCTAACATGACTAGCCTATCTGATTTTTAAATATTAGGTCTTTACCTATGAAATTGCCGTTTTGTATGAAAATGTTTAAACGAATTTTTTTCATGTATTTTTTATTTGTATTAATCGAAGTAATCACCCGTGCAATCAATGCATCTTTGCCAACGCAGTGGCAGTTTATTGATGCCCTTCTTAAACAAATCAGCTGGACGGGAGGCAATAAATTCTTCAAAGGCATTTTGTACTGCCTCTCGGGTATTGAATTTTTTTCCCGCCAAGGAGTTATCCAAATTCTGGAAAAACTAGTAGTCTGTAGGCGCAAGGTCTGGTGAGTAGGGCGGATGACGGAGAACTTCCAACCCCAGTTCTTGCAACTTGGAGACCGTCTGCTGTGCAATATGAGGTCGCGCGTTGTCGTGCAGGAGCAGCGGAGACGAGCGATTGACCAATGCTGGTTGGAGATGTGCCAGCTTCTCTATCATTGTGTTCAGTTCTTCACAGTATACATCTGCAGTAATGCTCACCCCGTTTGGTAAGAAGCTGTGATGAATCACACCGGCGCTACACCACCAAATAGTGACCATCACTTTTCTAGGGGTAAGTTTTCGTATAGGGCATTGTTTAGGTGCTGAACCAGGATCCAACCAACTTGCTGAGCACTTGCAGTTATCAAACAGAATCCATTTTTCATCGCAGGTAACAATGCGGTTCAAAATTCCTTCATTTGTGTGTCTGTTGAGCAGTGCAAGGCACGTCTCGACGCGTACTTCGCGCTGGCGATCATTGAGTTCGTGGGGCACCTATTTGTTAAGCTTTTTACCTTGCCAATTTGACGCAAATAATATTCTTTTGACGCTAACGTCGAAAGCTGTTGCTAATTCAGTCGTAGATTGTGTATCATCAGCTTCCACAATCGCCTTTAATTCGTCATTGTCGACCAAAGTCTTCGGACGACCGCGAGGTTCATTTTTCAGGTCGAAATTACCAGAACGGAAGCGAGCAAACCAATAACAAGTGGTACGTTGGTTTGTAGTGTTAGCTCCGTAAACGTCATTGATGTTGCGTACCGCTTGTGCCGCGCTGCTGGCACGAGGGTACTCATATTCCATAATTACTCGAATTTTTAACGTATCCATGATGACAAAAAAGATTGAAATGCGATGAAAATGTAACACTAATCAATAAACAAATGACTACTTTTGGAAAAAGAATTCCATGTTTTTAAAATAAAATTAATTTGAAATTAGAATTCTTAGCCAAATAAAAATTATTTTGATTTGAAATGACCAGTACTGCAGAATGGCAATTTCATAGGTAAATACCTATTATTATACACTTACTTATACGTTATTTTGCACTACTGCCTGCAATTGATTGACCGCTACGACGCCTGACTGCAACAAAGAACGTTTGATTTTATTTATGCGAGGTGTACCAGAAAAAGTTAGTCAAAGTAGGAAAAGAGAGAGAGCGAAATATTAGTAACTAAAACAACAAAAAGAATTAAAGACGCGTTCCTCGGTTGACGGTTGAACCTGATATCGGTTAACACTGTTGGTATGTAACCTTAAATAAAAATATATAATTAATTAAAATATGTTGCAGATTAACGTGTAATAACCGTTATCGAACATGTGGCCTTTGTTAATCTTCTAGAACAAATCATGTGGGTAAGAATTCTATTCACATAAATATATGTAATGTCCATTTATGGTCTTTACCAAGAAAGCGTTCCTTTTGATGTGTAGATCAGAGCGTTGCCTTAGTTCTAATTGTTTCACTTAGGTATATATTTTTGTTATATCTTTTCCGTTGTATCCGATATGGTACCTGTCTTTATTAGTTAGTGTTATATCGGGAATTTTATGAAACGTGCTTGTGAAAATACGTACATACATAACATAGTTACATATACATATATAACCGTTATACAACACAGTATGATACCTCTTCGTGTTGTCATGTCATGTCATGTGTCATCAGGTTAGAGCGTTCAAATATCTAGCCTGTAAAGTGCAAAAAATTATATACTTTGAGTAATCCCGATATTAAATGCTGCGAAGTAAGACACTGTGTCTAGTTTTTACTCTAAATGTAACCTTTCACTCTCCCTCTTTAGTTATTCAGTAGTAAACTCCAACAAGACTCTTTTATACTCTAACGTGTTTTTATATATTGTTAGATCTAACATTATTATATGTGGATTTTAAAACGTTTTTCTATTATAAATATCTATAAATCTGATAATAAGTACAACGGTATTACAAACGTCCAGTAGTAATAATAATTTGCTGATAAATTCCAGTGCGGACGCACCTCGCATAACACAATTAATTATGATAGATCGATTGGAATCCGATAAACGAGTAAAAATATGGCGCTTAATTCAGACAACGAATAACAATAGTAATAAAAATATATGCAAGTTTTGTTTGTATGTTGAAATAACAGAAAAAGTGTAATTAGAATTATTAATAATCATTACATAGTATAAAACAAAGTCCCCTACCGCGTCTGTCTGTCTGTCTGTTCGCGATAAACACAAAAACTACTGAACGGATCTTTATGCGGTTTTCACCAGTGGATAAAGTGATTCACGAGGAACGTTTTGGTATATAATTAGTCAAAGATTTTTTTTAAACCAGAGCGGAACAAGGTCGGCCGGGCCCGCTAGTAATAGTATAAAGCAAAGTCCCATACCGCGTCTGTCTGTCTGTCTGTTCGCGATAAACTCAGAAACTACTGAAAGGATTTTCATGCGGTTTTCACCAGTGGATAAAGTAATTCATGAGGAAGGTTTTGGTATGTAATTTGTTACGGATTTTTCTATAGGGCGGGACAACGTCTGCCAGGCTCGCTAGTTAATAATAAAAAAACAAAAACCAGTTCTGAAAACTTTGCTTTTTATTCAAGAACGTTATATATATATTAGCTGACGGGGCCACGCGTTGCTGAGGCTCAGTTATTCAGTATATTATGTTCAGTATTATCATTTATCAGTAAAATTATGAAAATTAAAACGTGGCGCCGTCTATGAGATATCTATAACAGTCGGTCCTACAGTTTTCTGTCAGCAAACTAACTTAAAGCGCCATCTGTTCGATACTGATGAAACTTACAATTAATAACAATACTCAGTATTGACAATAATTTAATTTGTAATTAAATAATATTGAGGCCATTAATCGAAATATAAATGATCCTATGTCTTAAGTAGGACCGAATTACACATAAATGCCAATTTTCATGAAGATCGGTTGAGTAGTTTCGACGTTCATCGTGGACATCACGACATTGAATTTTTATATATTTAGATAGTTCACTACCAGCTATCCGCAAATGAGCCGGCTCGTCCGGGGTAGTGTCACCCTCTCACAGAAAACCGACGTGAAGTAACAGTGCCTGCATTGTTGCGTTTCGTACGGTCAGTGAGAGCGCCGGAGGACCACCTTTTCTCCTCTCCCATCCCCTGCCCCCAAACACAAGCTGTCAACACACTTGTGACTCCCCTGGTGTTGTTAGTGTCTATGGACGGTGGTGATCACTTACCGTCAGGTAATCTTCCTGTTCGTTTGCTTTCTGTGATATAAAAAAAACTTCATCTGCGTTTGTATATTTGTAAAAATAAAACTATATACGATATTTTTGAAACTACATAAGTAACGCACGCTAAGATAGCTTTCAGATGGCAGTATAATTAATATCATATATCAAAGTACATAAAATCGTTTAACCTATAGAGTATACCAAAGAAGCAGGCGTAGATATGCATATGTACGCTGTGAAAACAATGCCTTTACCCAGCCGGGTAAAAGTCATCTATAACTTCAAAACCGTCATTGGGTCATTTCCAGTGCCTGACTCCCTCTCTCTTTGAAGCTAAATATCCGCCGCAAAGCACATATAGGTGTGGTCGTGATTTTAGGCCACATCGAGAATTATTATCACGTGAACTCCTAGTAACTCCTAGAGTAAGTAAAAAGTTTACATATAAACCGTATAAAAACACTTTCGTAATTTCAAACTAATTCGAAAATACACCTTCCGCGGGTGATACTAAGCGATCGAAATTATTTTTCGTTATTTTTTTTAATACTTAGTGAAGTACAAAAAAAAATACTTCGGGTTTGGCATTTGACTGCAATTGCATCTAATGTTAAATAACATTGTGGTCATGCATGCGCCTGAACATGCTCGTAGAGTATGTTGTATATTCAGTTTTTGGGTGATAGTTAGTCAGGCGAACTAACAAAAGTCTACCATGCTATGGTATCACTATGATAATTTCTTTTATTGTAAGCTCAGGTTCATTACGACGTTTTGTCGTAATCTGTATGAATCTCGCACTATCCAAACACGTTACTGGTGAGGCATCATCGGTTTGTGCTACATGACATGCGTTTTTGGTACTACCAAAAGACTGAAGAAATTATTTATTTACATGATCCCGATAACCTCTGGGACTACCAGTCGGATTTGAAAACTTTTATTTGTATTTTTTGGTATGTTCAATAAGAAAGATTAGAAATTATCTGTCATCACGCTGCGACCTTTAGGAGCAGAGTAATTACCATGTACGTCAGACGGTAAGTTATGCGCGAACAAAGTCCGAGCGGGCTCTGCAGCGCGACCCGTGGTATCAATAAATTAAAAGCGAGTGTAACCACAGGACAGTATACGTTTATCACATATTTAGAAAACATATTTTACATATTGATTACATTGTTGTGATTTTGTGAATATATTTTACTGACCGTGAGCAGGGTACATACATTTCCAGACATCACTATCATTTGTCCGCATAATTATCCATTGTATAATTTTAATTCCACACTAAAATATATATTTATCATGATTAATGTTCTTAGTACCTACAATTTTTTTTACAAATTGATTACAAATATTTGGGCAAATATAGCAAAGACTCGAAGTGCATAGAGTACAAACATTTAATCAGATATCTAAGCAAAGTTACAGCCGAATCAATTAGATTATAATCATAGATATAAAAATGTATATAATATAATATTATTAATGAAAGTTCATTTGAATGCAGACATGTTCCGACTATTCTGGTTGTCTGTACTTTTGAGTTATGTTGCTGCGAGACACGAGTTTTATGATGGGTGAGATTTTTTTAAATTATACTATAGGAGGCAAACGAACAGGAGGGTCACCTGATGTTAAGTGATCACCACCGTCCATAGACACTTGCAACACCAAAGGCAAGTGGGTTGCCAGCCTGTGGTTGGGGGAGAAGGGAGTGAGGAATGGGGGAGGGGGAGGGGACGTGGGTATCCGGCGCTCTCACTGACCGAACGAAACGCAACAATGCAAGCACTGTTACTTCACGTGGATGTTTCTCTGGGTCGGGTGGTACTACCCCGGGCGAGCCGAGACATTCATGCTGAAACCAGTTATAGCTTCAGCGTGGCTCTACCACATACTATTTTGAGACACTAATTCTACGAATTTTAAGATTTCTGAATATTTGTAATTCTATTAAGATTTATGTAAATAACGCGTTAATTGCCTTAGCATAACATACCCTATCACTATATAAAACATAGTCCTCCACCGCGTCTGTCAACAACAACAAACTCAAAAATTACTGAGTGGATTTTCATGTTATTTTCTTAATAGATAGAGTGATTCACGAGTAAAGTTTATGTATATAATTTGTTAAGATTTTTTGTAAAGTCATTAAAATATAACGATAATTGTTGGAAGTGTCATAAAAGTCAGGTCGCCTGGGAGCTTGCATCGAAAACGCTGTCTAATCCGTTTGAGACATAAAATAATTGAGACCATAAACGACGCAGACGAAGTCGCTGGAATCAGCTAGTTAATATTATAAATAAGAAATATTGTGATATGGATGAATGTTTATTTCTCATATAAACTTACTGAACGAATTTTAACGAAACAAGTGACAGTCGTATTGCTTATACAACGGAATTAAACATCATTATTATATTACATATTATAAAACGAAATCCTCTACCATGTCTTTCTGTCTGTCTGTTCGTGATAAACCGTTTTTGAGTCATAATTGTAGCAGATTGGTTTTGGAATGTCAGTGAAATGATGGTATCGACAAGTTGAGAATGTGTCGCAAAGCACTTATGGGTTATTCTGGCAGCTATTCTTGAGAGCCAATCGTTATAGACTTAGCGTATTTACTCTTTTCGCCAAAATCGTCATTTAAGACCACTATACTATAAAAGAGAGACGAAAAGAGCTCTGGATGAAAGAGTAATTCAAAGTGGAAAAATAATAGAAAATACTAGGGTATCATGCAAATACAAAAAATAACATACGGTACCAACAAAATTATTTTTATTGGCAGTTTTTATCCACTAATATAACTAATAATATATAAAAAAAGGTTAAGTAATCAAGAAGCAAATACTTATAATTCTTTGGATAGAAAAGTAATAGGCCCTGTAGTTATTAAACTCTTTTCTTCTTTTCAAATACTGTTGATACTAACTCTTAAATTATAAATTAACATTAATTCCAGATACTCTTTGTATGAAATTAATGTAAAGCATGTTGACGAGACCAAGTTCATTAATAACCTTGCACATGAATGGGGACTGGACTTGTGGTCCCATGCTGTGCCGGGCAGACCTGGATTGGTTATGGTATCAAAGGGAAAAAGGGAATCGTTCCAAAATATACTGAACAGCGAAGGGATAGAGTTTAAAATACAATCTGAGAATGTAAAGGAGTGAGTACCTACCTTTGTTGACCGTTCTGATGTGAATCTACTTCAGTATCATTAATAATGCTTTTGTAGTTTTCGAAGTACTTATTTAGTATTCTCTTAGAAATACTTTTTTTAATCCAAAATAAGTGGCAATGTAAATTGTATCTAAGTAAATAGTTTTCTGTCAGTCTTGTGGTTAAATATTTTGATGATATTACTGGATTTTTTTACTTTACACACTAAAATAATTTAATTTCAGTGAATATCAAACTGTATCTTGCAGTTTCATAGTCATATTCAAAGTTACAAAAGAAACAAAACCTATAATTAAAATAACTAGATATGTATGTGTAAAAGTTAAACTACATTATGGAACGAGCACGATGGTTTTAGAACCTGTCTTTTTAATAGAATACATAATTGAACTTCTATTGTAGCAATATCTGACTAAAATCATCAGCCAGAATCAACTTTTCACTTATTATTTTCGATAAACATAAGCCTTTTAATGCACTTTAAGTTTTATCTCCTCTGGTTAAGTAAACTTAGACTAAATATTACAATTGTTTGCAGGTTACTAGATTTAGAAGATAAACTGCTGGAAGATGCATCAAGGAAAAGTTTTAATGCTTCCAAAATGACTGGGTTGCCTTTCGATAGGATTTATACTTATCATCAGGTGTGTTTTAAATTTTGTTACATTACGTGATAGCATCGTTGTTTATCATTACATAGTATAAAACAAAGTCCCCTACCACGTCTGTCTGTCTGTCTGTTCGCGATAAACTCAAAAACTACTGAACGGATTTTCAAGCGGTTTGCACCAGTGTATAAAGTGATTCATGAGGAACGTTTTAGTGTATAATTTGTCAAGGATTTTTTTTATAATCATGGCGGGACAACGACTGCCGGGCCCGCAAGTTATAAATAATTTAATTTTTTGTTACGATATGAGAAAGTTTTGAGCCATTCTTTACATCACGCATTGAAACTAAGAACTCTTCACCTTCAGGATTTTTCTGTTCTTTGATTATATTTTGTGAATTATCAGCATCAAACACTTGCCCATTAACAAGTCTTGGCTGTGGTAATATCTCTTCTTGAAGTGTAATAACGTATTTAATGTTTATTATTTCTTTTTCAGGTGGATGCATATTTAGAAATGTTAGCTGAAGCGTACCCTCGAACTGTGACGTTAGTTAACGCTGGGAAAAGTTTTGAAGGAAGAGATATTAAGTACTTGAAGATATCCACCACGAATTTTCAAGTGAGGTTTTATTTCGTGCTATCACTTTCTGGAATGCAATTGCAGCGAAATATATAATTAAAATTAATAAAAAAACAATATCATTTTAATTAAATTCGCCAGTGCCATTAGGTTTCAAATGCCCTAACACAAGCATAGTAGTTACCGTTTTAAAAAATATAATTGTACCGTCCGATTTAAAAAAACAAACCCCCAACAAGGCAAAAACTTTAAAACCCAAAAAATTATTACCCCCACCAGGGGCACAAAAAAGCGGGGCGTAACACTCGCGCGGGGCGCGGGCCGGGCCCCGGAAGCCGCGGCGCAGGAAAAGTGGGTGAAAGTTTGTAAAAAAAAAAACCCAAATATTTTGTTCATTTAGTTTTATTAACAAAATGTAATAACATAATATACTCTATACAAATTGACGAGGCTACGTCAGAAGAATTAAGTTCAAGTAATTTAGCCGGGCCCAAATTAAATGATGAAAATTCTGTAGAAGATTCGTAGAAAATAATACCAGTTATTTTGCTAGCTAAAAGCGTGATGAATGAAAAGCTTAGAGCAAGTTGGCGATAAGCCAGCTACATAAAGATCAAATTGCATAGTACATAAATGTCTTAAAGATATTTCGAAAACATTCAATTGCATTTTAATTTATTCGAGCTTGGAAACAGTGGGTATAATCTCTTACTTTGTTTACTGCAAGTTCGATACACGGTTAAATCCAAAGGACATTTAAGCATGTAGCAGTTTTACTTTTTTATCTTAAAGTTCTTTCGTGTTATAGGCAGGTATTACAAAATGATCCGCTTAATGATAATAGAATTTATTATAATTACTGGTAGCAATAACCAATAATTAAGTAAGATGATCATTTGATGTAAATCTGACATTGGTGTTCTTGCTGGATATTCCGAAAGCCGTTCGAAAGTATTGTTGGAATAAATTGCTATCCTAAATTTTTTTTGCAGGATACCAGTAAACCTATTGTGTTCTTGGAATCTCTACTCCATGCTCGTGAGTGGATAACATTGCCAGCTTCTCTATACGCTATTCATAAATTGGTAATTGAAGTGACTGAGGGAGACCTACTTGAAGATATTGACTGGATTATTCTTCCAATTGCAAATCCTGATGGCTATGTACATAGTCATCTCGAAGTAAGTATTATTTGGTTATTTTAGATGATATTACAGTTTGAACGAAATAAAATCTAAAATCGAAACCTATATATAGTCTATAAAATAATTTATAATGACATTTTACGTGTAGAGATTTCATTATCTAATTATTTCTGAGAGTACGTGAAAGAGTATCTTCTTTTCATTTAATAATGATTAAAATTATTTATATACAAATCAATGGATCCAAATTATAATCTGGAGAATGGACAGTAGTGTTAAAAATATATAATAACCGACATTTATTTTTAGAATCGCTTCTGGAGAAAGAACCGTGCAAACGGCTACATGGTCGGCGACATCTGCGTAGGAGTGGATCTTAATCGTAATTTCGATGTCAACTGGTCCACTGCTTCCAGCAACACTGTCTGCATGGAGACCTTCCACGGCAGCGGCCCATTCTCTGAACCCGAAACTGCTATCATTAGAGATATTTTTTTGCAATACAGCGATCGAATGGAACTTTTTGTCGACATTCACAGCTTTGGAAGCATGATTTTATATGGTTACGGGACTGGACTACTTCCCCCTAATGGACTTTTCCTTCATCTCGTCGGCGTCCAAATGGCCCAAGCCATTGATGCAGTCAAGACAGGATGGAATTCTGAGTATATAGTTGGCAACGTCGCTCTTGTTTTGTATAAAGCTTCAGGCAGCGCCGGGGATTATGGGAAATTTGCCGGTGTCCTTTTTTCGTATACTTTCGAACTTCCAGGCTTCAGATTTGGTCTCGGAGCGCTAGGATTTCTCGTTGATCCCAGTTTTATTGAGCAGGCAGGTTTCGAAACTTGGGAGGGTATAAAAGTCGGCGCTAGATATGTGCGTAATAATTTTAGAGCGAAACATAAAGCTGGATTAAGTTTTTAAATCAACTCATAAATTTTTCCTTGTGATCCCTATTTTTACAAACCGATTCTGCTTCCTTAGGATTTATAAAATACCTTTACACATCCATAGTGATTCCTGGTAGTTGTTACTGGATCTGATTTGGCCATAAAAAAGTTTTAAACTTCTGACAGGTCTAAATTGTATATACTGTCATTTCTATTGTTATATTCCTCTCGTTTCGTAATTAATGGAGGAAAATAAGGACTTTAAATGACAGTATTAGATTTTGTTTTATTTGTCCTTCATAACTCTGTATCGTAATAGGTAGCATTTGTTTGGTCATTACTGATATTATCTACTGTAATTATGTGAGTTCACGTTTCTAATTAACGTCATTTGTTTTTAATTATCTATGTAATCGAGTAAATATTTATTATGAAACTTTTAGGAGAACTTGATTAGATAAATTATTTTTTTACATGATGGTGATAAGGAAGTATAGATTTAATTATTCTAAATTAGAGCCTATAAAGCGATTTTTTAATAAAAAAATATACCAAAACAGAAGCTTCATCTTTATTTATGTTTTTTTTCCTTTTTGCTATACATTTCTAATGCTTAGTAAGATATGTTCTTCTTCTACTCTTCTCTATTAGCTATCATATCAGCATCAACATCAAACATTATCGTGGTTATATAGAGAATCAAAAAGACTTTATTCAATTTAGATCTCGAGAACGCACTTGTAAACATACTGCAACCTCTTTGAAAAACAATCCAGTGGTAGAGTCATTGGTTTTCTTGTATTTTTGAATAGGTTTTAGCGTTTGATCACAATTTCATCTGATGTTAAATGGCCATGTGGTTTAAGATGATAAACACGCTAAACTTATGTGGACTATCTCTCGAGTGCTGTTGCCGAAACACACCAACAGGTGCTTGATGACAATTTTTCATCTTGATAGTCGTAGTTAATGAGGCGAACCTTAGAAAAAGCATTATCACCATGAAAAGTTATAAGTATACTTGGGCCAATGACACACTGGTAGCTTAGTGGACGTTGTAGGTTCATGTACTGATCAATTCTTTGATAACCTTTTTACATTAAACCTGCTCGACGTGGTGCTTAAACTTACTTTGGTGCTTTATTATTTAATCTAACACTATTACTTCGCAAAATTTTATTAATATTATTGAAGCTACGACTCTTACAATGAATAAATTGATGGAGAAATTTATATTATATCTAGCAAGTAATTTCAGTTTGCAATCTTAAAGTCTTAGTGCTTTATTTTTACGATATCGCGAGTAAGGAAGTTGAATACCCCGTTATGGGCATATACACACTCTTAAAAAAAACAAATCGTAAGGTAACAAAATTTAGTTATTTTATGGCAGAAAAAAATGATGACAATATATAAAAAAGCTGTAGATATATATATTTGCGCTAAGTATATACTATGTTTAAATCAAATTATCGCTTATCATTTAGTCAATATATTTAATCGAAGTCGCTTATCTATAAAATATCATTCTTTTGAACTAAAAAGATAGGTGTTACATATTTCCAGATAATAAAATAAGAAAAAAAAATAGAGCTGAAGTACTATTATATGTCTACGCTCCGGTATGTACTTTATAAAAATAAGGTCACCAAATGAAGTGGCAAGTGGGAGCATGTAAATACATTTATTTCACCAGATGAATGCGGCAAAAATAAAAAGGAGTAAAAACAAGATGTAAGAGATAAAAAGAAAGCTTGGAGCGGTAGGTGGGCTTGCATATAGTTCGGCTTCCGGTCGGGGCGTTCAACCCTGGACGCCCTGAACCTCCTGAAGGTGCTCTCTGCACAGGCGACCTCCCGGTGTCACTGGACATCGCCAACGCCTTCAACAGCCTGCAGCATGGAGTAATACGGGAGGTGCTCCGCTTTTTCGGAGTGCCCCCGTACCTGCGGCGGCTGTTGAAGGCGTACCTCGAGGGGAGGGAGGTCGTCTGCACAGATGGCAGAGGGCGAATGGTCCGACGTGGGACTCCTTGTGGAGTCCCACAAGGTTCCGTGCTGGGGCCACTATTGTGGAACCTGGGCTACAACTGGGTGCTCCGCGGCGCGCTCATATGTTATGCGGACGACACCCTAGTCGTAGTCCAGAGTAGGGAATGGGCAGATCTGGTACGCCTGACCACGTTGGCTACGACCTTGATGGTCGGGCGCATCCGCCGCCTGGGCCTCAAGGTGGCCCTTGAAAAAACCGAGGCCCTGCTATTCCACGGGCCGCGGCAGGAGCCACCTCCTGGGGCCCACATAACGGTGGGCGGCGTACGTATCCGGGTGGGGTCCCGGATGAAATATCTGGGCCTCACCCTGGACGGGCGCTGGTGGTTCAAGCCCCACTTCACGTATAGGGGCGGTGGCGGCGCTCGGCCACCTTCTCCCGAACACGGGAGGGCCGGGCGCTGCCTGCCACCGTCTGTATGCAGGGGTGGTGAGGGCCATGGCCGCCTACGGGGCACCGATGTGGGTGGACTCCCTCAGCGCCAGGAACGTTCGAGTGCTGCGCAAGGCGCAGCGCACAGTGGCGTTGAGGGAAATCCGCGGGTACCGAACGGTGTACTCGGTGGCGGCTATGGTGCTCGCGGGCTCTTTTCCTTGGGAGCCGGAGGCGAAAGTTCTTGCCGCCGTATACAACTATGCAGCGGCAGGTAAATCCCGAGGGCAACCTCCGGCTCCCAAGGAGATTGCTGCGTTGCGGGCGAGAGCCCGCAGCGAGCAATTAGAGAGGTGGGGGCGGGACCTGGCGGACGAGCGTTACGGAAGATATACTATCGACACTGTCCGTCCGGTCCTGCTGGGGTGGGTGAATAGGGGCTGGGGCTCCCTGACGTACCGTCTGGTGCAGGTGCTGACCGGGCACGGATGCTTCGGCTGGTACCTGCACCGGATAGCGCGCAGGGAGCCCACCGCCACATGTCACGAGTGCGGCGCGGAGACGGACACCGCGCAGCACACTCTCTCTGAGTGTGCCGCGTGGGACGATCAGCGCCACGCCTTGGCTGCGGCGGTAGGGGACGTTCTCTCGCTGCCGGGCGTGGTTTTGGCCATGTTCGGCAGCGAGGAGGGGTGGACTGCTGTGGCCTCCTTCTCATATGTCATTCATTCATATGTTAAATACATTATTGTATAATTTGACATGGCGTCATAGTGACAAATTTATATTTTTCGACATTAATAAATTTATTAATAACTACAAATAAAAGGATAGTATGTATTTCCAAGAAGTATAAACGTGACATAGCTACATTGATAGTTATAATATAAATAGGTTAAGTGCTAGCGGTATCATCTAGTTTACCTAATGATGCTGTGATTAAATTTTTAAACTAGTAGATAAGAAAAGGAGCAGTGTAATTCACTTTGTACCACAAAACATTTGTTTCGGAAAATATTAGATATAGAATTATTATTAAAAGAGAGAGACTGGATATCTTATGTTTTACAGAAAATGGCTTAAACCTAATAAAATGATATTTAATGTACCTCATTTTTGGTTGCTGTGTATTTAATAGAACAATATGTCGGTGGTGGTTGTATTATATTATTAAAATTGATTTAAAATATAAAGAGAGGAAAGATATAGAGCTTAATAGATGTATTTGTGAAGTGGCTTGTGAGAGATGGATAAATTAATTATTTTTTGTGTTTATAGACCTCATATAAGTGTTCACCAATCTTAAAAAAATGGAGGAAATCTATAAAAATATTTAATAATAATAAGCAAGTATTATCTGTGGTGACTTAATATAGACATTTTAGTACGTCGCCAGAGGTCACTATGTTCACATCATTATTTGCTCGTTTCCTGCTCTCTTTAATGAGCCAACAGATGTACGTTTAAACTGCATTTGTATTGACAATGTTTTTACTAACTTAATACATTGGCGGTAGTATTGTTACGGTACGGTCAGACCAAAAGGCTCTGTTAAAATAAATTGTGATAAACTAGAGTGCTGTAAGAAAAAACTAGGCTTATATAAAAATAGATTGATCTTTTAAACATAATATGAAAAAGTTTCTTAAGACTTTTATTAATAAAGTCAGATAGTGATTATGACAGCTTATTTAATATATAAGCACTGAATTTAGTAAACATTGCCAAGAAAAGTTATTAGTGTAAAGAAAGTAAAAAAATTTAGTGATGGGCAATACAGGTATTAAAATAAGTAGAGATCGTTTGTATGATTATATTATAGAGTCATAAAAATAGTGAATATTTTGCTACGTTGGAATTATTCTAAAGTTTTTAAACGTGTTTGTGTAGCTCAAAGAAAATTTTTAGGAAATAAAATTTGAGCTAGGAATAAGACAAGACTGTCTGGCATATAATAAATAAAGAATTAGGAAAAAATAAAATAAATGATAACTCATTTAATCTAGTGTGACGGAGACGTATTGAACAGTTAGAGGTAGCAACTGTTTTCCAAGACTATTCACTAATATAACTTCAAAATAACAATAAGTATAACATATGCCAGGGTGCCGCAGCTCTTTTAAAGAATATGAGTGCACCTACAAATTCAAAATTTCAATTCTCAGTTATTAGTGCAGGTGAAATAATAAGGACATTCAAACAATTAAATTTAAAACACACCGAAGACATATGGGGAATGTCGGTAATAGTAATACAGTCCTTTTTTTTTTTTTTTTTAACGTGGGGAAATCCCTTATGGCCCACCACCGGGGGGGGGGGGGGGTTGTGTCCGACTCGCAGGGACTAAAACCCCACGGTGTACGAAGACCGTTGTGTGGGGGAGCAAGGGATCGTCAAGCTAATCAACCTTGTAGAGCCGCCCCCACGGTGCCGGGGAGGTGACCGCCGGGCTCCTACTATAGAGGGACAGCCGGGTACCCCGGCTGCCCCCCTCGTCTTAAATAAAATAAAGTAATAATAGTAATAGTCCTAATTGTCACTATTTCACAATTTGGTAATATATTTATCAGTGTATATAAAAGGTTCCTAACTAATGAAAGTAAGAAAGTGGTTCTTTGTTTAATAGGTGAGAAGTAGTCTTGGAAATTATAGACTTTTCTGTCTTCCATGATAAGAAAAAATTTTTGAAAGAGTATGCTTAAAAATTGGTAGATTATTTTACTGTGAAAAGTTTCTGGATGGTCGAAGTTTGGTTTCACAGAATCGAAATCTACTTGGTGGTGACGTCATAAATCATATATTGGGGCTGGGAGGATTGAGGATGAATTGGTGTGTTCTGGATTTGTCTAGGTTCGATTGGTTGCTATGTTTCTTAAATTAAAAATTGGTTTTGTGGTCTTTTCGTTCTAGTGTTCATTTAAAAGATCGTGTAGAAAATTAAATAATGGGGTCTTGCGGGTCGTTTGCGAATTGGTGTCCGCAGGGTCCGTTTTAGGGGTTTTTGTCTTAATATATATAGATTGTAGTGGTTATTTGTGCGTGGTGCTTTTTGAGACGATTCTCTAATATTTAAAGTGAAAAGGATAGATTAGAGGTTGGGATCTGAATAATATTTAAATGAAATTTGTATTGGTTTGGTTAAATATGTTGTAATGCAGATAAAAGAAAGTATAAGATTTCTTTCCCAGTGTTAGAATGTTGATAGTTGAATCAAGATCGAAGGGAATTTAGTAGGGTTAGTTGAAATGCTGTTTTTGGGAATTACATGATCCAAATTAAATGGGGCCCAATTAAAAAATGGGAGAGATTAGTTCGTGATTCGAATAGTAGTTCGCGTTACAGATATTGCCTGCTAGGTTAGTCTACTTCGTTCTTCCATAGTTATGTCTTATGGATTCTGTATGGGGTGGTGTGAGGTACACAGATATTTTTATTACAAAAAGGGAGTTCGGGAATATATAATATGGGACTCGGAATCATTAAAAACGAAACTAGGAATTCGGTTCTTACACTGCCTCCAATACATTCTTGATAATTTAATGTATGTCCGTAAAAACTTTGAAAATCTGAATTTAGTAAAAGACCGGCATAATCTAAATACTAGAAACTGTGATAAACTGGTGATCCCATGTTTCAGACTTAGCAAAACCAGTAATAGTTTTTTAGTTTTGTTAGGTTCTACAATAAAGTCCCAAAGCATGTTACCGATTTGCCGGACTAAATTTAAGCGCCACGTCAAACGGGTTTTAGTTTCAAAAGGATATTATAGAGTGGATCAGTATGTGAATGATAGTGATGTCTGGAATTGACTCCTCTCTGTGCATCCACTAATAGCATTGTATGATGTATTGGAAATATATGTTACAAAAAATGTACCCGATCGAGTTTCTTGCCGGTTCTTCTCGATGACTGGGTTGTTTTCCGAACCGGTGGTAGTATTTGACGTTCATAAGTGCCTTATTAGGGCCTAAACTGAATAAAGTATTTTTGATTTGATTTGATTCTCCGAGGAAGTCATCTCGCAGAAGGAGGCGGCAGAGAGGGTCCGCGAGGAAGATCCGCGAAGTGGCCCTCTCCGCCAAAGGAGAGCAGGAAGGAGGGGGAGGCGGAACGCTCGCCCCCTTCCATAACCGAGCCGAGTCTGAGGAGATGGGTCGGGGGACCCATCTCCTCATTGCACAGGTGAGACTGACGAGGGGAGACGACTGGTTGTGTACCCAGTAGTCTCTCTATAGTAGGACGAAGCCTGGCGTTCACTCGCCAGGCTGCTGCAGGGCTGGTTTCTCAGGAAGACTGCTGGTTCGATCCCTGGCCGCCCCTACCATGCGGCGGACGGTACACCGTGGGGTTTTAGTCCTTAGTCCGTGTGAGTCGAACATAACCCACTCTCTCCCCTGAGAGGGTGGCGTATCCGTAAAGGATTTCCCCACGTAAATAAAAAAAAAAAGGTGGGCTTGCATATAAATAAATAAAGTAATAGGATCCCAAATAAGCGTGCCGTAATCTATAACTAGGTCCCTCGTTTGAAGCAACGGCGGCTCTGGATTATATTGTACTAGCGGGCCCGGCAGACGTTGTTCCGCTCTGATGAAAAATAAATCCTTGACAAATTATACACCAAAACGTTCCTCATGAATCACTTTATCCACTGGTGAAAACGGCATGAAAATCCGTTGAGTAGTTTTTGAGTTTATCGCGAACAGACAGACAGACAGACGCGGTAGGGGACTTTATTTTATACTATGTAATGATTTAGTGTCTTTAATTACTTTCTCCTATTAGAAGTTACTTCAAAGCTTTTTCAAAGCGTTGAATGTGATTTTATAGCTCAAAATATTTATAATACGTGTGAAAAGTGTAATGTGTAGCGTTGTTCTTATTATGCAATCCTAATATCAGATCAAAGAATTTTTATTATTTTTATCGTAATGACAACCATATAGTTTTCTTGCAAAAACGTTCTGAATGCTACGTATTAGATACGAGGCCGAAAACATACCTTATTATCTGGAGCGCAGCTATTAGATTTATTTTATAAGTGCCCAGTCTTTTATTATTGTACTCTGAATTGTTCCCAATCCCCGAGAAACCGAGTATTGTTTTAAGGTAAACTATAAATTGCTTACCTCTTTCTAAAATAGTGCAGATGCACTCTCTTTGTCTTCTCTTTTAGATGCAGTCTCTAAAAGAAGAAACACTGCGTCGAGTAACAAATGACTATCAATAATCTTTGTTTAAAACGCAACATTGCAAAAAATATGATCATAAAATGGCCCAAACCACTGTTTACTCAGAAAGCAACGTACCGGGATACTAAAGCTAAAAGTTCCACATCAAGAGTAGGTATAAAAATTAGATTTTCATTCAAACGTTCTTGCGATTTCATAACATTTAATTAATAATCTGATTAATTTTCTCATATTCAGTGATAAGATATGATAAAGGTTTTTTTTTTCAATTATATTATCATTAATATAACACTATCACATTCCAGCGGTCATTACAACGTTAAATATGTTTTATTTATTTTATACTATTTCGTTGTTAATAACTCTGGTTATGGGTAAAAATGAGGAATATATGGGGTGAGTTGTTTATTTTGTTGAAATTGTGAGCATAAGTGACAACAATGCTGCCAGATTTGTATTGGCAGATAGGTTTTCCTCTAAATTCAGGGAGTTTTCAAGAATTTGGGAAATTTTTATGTGGAAAACAATATTCAGGGGAATTGATTGCCTGAAATGCAACTGGGGCTTTTTTATAGAGGAACGAGTTGTAAATGTATTTTGATTATTCATCATCAGCCTGTAATAGATCCACTGCAGGGCTATAGGCCTCTTCCCGAAGGAAGGTATGGGCGTAAATACCACGCCAGCCCACGACGTATTGGCGATTTTAAACTCTGAGAAATCCACAGTTATATACTTTTCCCCCATACAGTAGAACTACAAGAACATTTCTCAGGTTAAGGTTTCCTCACGATGTTTTCCTTCGCTGTCAGCCGATAGTGTTACCATTTTAAATTAGTAAATGTACATGAATTCAGAAAAAATCGTTGGTACATGCCGGGGTTCTAACATGCGGACATCGAAATAATATTCCACAGGTCAAACCACTAGGTCACCACGACATCGATTATTACTTTTTTAAATAATTACAGCTATTGACGAGTAGGAATAATATTGCAACTTGCTGTAATTGCAATCTTCTAACAAAATTGTGGCCCCTCGTTAGAACTTTCAAGGGAGTATTTGTGGCATCTCATAATTCTTGCTCCGTGGTATTATTTTCCATGCACTTCATTTGTGCACAGTAACAGAACTATATTACGTAAAACCTCACGAATATTACAAATTATAGAGTGAAGTAACACAAGATTATGAATAAAATATTAAATCCACTACATGACACACTACAATCCCGTCAAAAACTCCCCGTTTGTTTGTTTATTTATCTACATGTCCATAAAACGAAGTTTGATAAACAAAAATTGACATGAACCCTTCTAAATCTGAATACAACGTGTACAAAATAAGAGAAAGTGTTTTGGATTAAAACTAAGGAAACATTAAAATAAATTAAACATTTCAATATATATATTTTTTTTAGTTGATGCCAACTAAATAAAAAATAATATATCAGATTTGAAACGTAAACTATTACAAAAAGAAAGCATATAATTCAAAGGCCAATCTATGGAAAGATACAAAAAACAACAAAAAATGGGGTTTGAGGACTTCATCTTAGAGCTTATCTTAGGGGGCTTTCATAAATGACGCGAGGGAACCAGGAGAGATTAGGGGATAATTCAAATCTCACTAAATTTTACGTGGGTGTGAGAGTGAGTTTCGGCAAATATCGCGTATTTTTTTTCTGGCTAAAGATAAAAACATGTAAAAACGTGAGAAAATCAGATTAATTTGTAGTGGTAATGCTGACAACGAGAAGACATTAAAATACACACTAAACACTAAAAATTCAAAGGAAAACGTGTTTCTAGACTAAAATATGCCGAAATCTGATGCAATTCCTCTATATGATTTAGTAGTTTTAATAAAAATAATAAAGCAAATGTTTTTTTTGTATAAATTAAACGTATTTATAGCGAAAATGCAACTTTTGAAATCTCATCAGGGCGCGAGACTGAGTCGAAAAATCCTCAAAATCGCCCTACGTAATTTATGAACGCTTCCTTACATGTAGAAGAATGGCAAGCGTTTATGAATTGATCTTCAAGTTGATATTAATAGCTAGAAACATTAACTAGTTATCAAGGTTTATTGTCGATACTTCCCTTCATCCAGGACTAAATCTCCACTCCTTTTATAACATTGTGTAGTCTGGTCTCTAATTAAATTGTTTTCTTTCACAGACATAGAGTGTATAATATAAAATTCAATACCGGAGCGCAACAAGACAAATTTCACACACTGAAGAGCGATGTCGTAGACTACTGGAGGAAGCCAAGTTTTGAACACGAAATCGTTGGGCGGGCGATGGTGCCTCCTTCTCATTTCGACTGGTTTGAAGAACGCCTTCAGAAATTGGATGTGGAGAAGGATATTTTTATACCCGATGTTTACGAGTAAGTTCCCAAACTTTTGTGTTATGTTTTCTTACATTTACTTCGACAAAATAATTGCAATTAACTTTTATGGCGATAGTTGCTGTTAATATGCCAAGTTAATAAATATGCGTTTCGAAATTTCTCGTGTTGTATAGCTATGCTTGATTTTCATGATGAACTTTGAACTTCGAGCTCATTAATTCTACTCTCATAACTATTATAATCCTCAACAGATATTAAATTATTCCCTTATCTGAGAACACCTGCATATTGTGACGTGTGACGCGAACTTTGTTTTGTAGTAAACAAGATTATCAAAGAGAATTTATACGCTGTACGCATTGAGTTGTAGATTTTATTTATCTCATATCTACTGTACGCTTTTTGGATAATCGTGACTGTTAAGTCTATGATAGTTTTGATGCTTTATTTATCACTCAGGTATCGAAAATTATATAAAGTAACAAAGAGGGTTGCTGTCTATCTTAAGTTATCACTGCATATTACAACTAGTTTCAAAGTGACCGCAGCTCTGAATCCTATTGTAGGGGTTGCTCCTACTGATTGCTGAGTTCGAAATTCTCTTATGCTGTGCAGCAGCAATGAATGTGATGATGGCGCTTTCGTCGTCGATAATTGAACGAGTTCTACCACTCCTATAACTGAAATAAATTCTTCAATTGCTCAATCGCAATTAAAGCCTCATGAAAAGTCTCGAGTAGTTGGAGGGACATTCTGAGTAGTATATTGAACAATTGTGTGGTATACTTTGCGTGCTCGTTAGCAAATTATCAAGATTACCATAGCTAAATATGTGTAGTTTTATGTTCTATTAAATTTCTTAAAATATTCTTTCAGGTATTTAAATGATTATGGGCAGAATTTAGTGACAGAGCAAAGAGACGACTCTCGTGATGAAAGTAGGAGTTTTAACTATACAACTTACTATCGATATAATGATGTAAGTATTTGTACCAAATTGTTTTAATGTATTAGATGTTAATGTTTACAAGTTAGATAAAGCTTTGTTATATTTTGAAAATAAAATTAAAATCAAAAATCAAAAAAAAATATATTTCTATATAATGGCGACAGTCTTTGGTCTGTGCCAGTACCAGTCTGGTATACTCGTATATTTACAACAGTATGAAGGGAGATCAAAAGCATAAGGGTTTATCTAAACAAAATTTGTTAATTAAATCTCTAAGATTTGTCCAAATTTGACTACTTAAATTTATGCTCTTAGAGTTAGTTAAGTTTTATAGTTAAAGATCGATATTAGACTAATAAAAAGTTACTAGTGAGGACTCTTAATACTTCTTTATCTCTTGTCAGCATCTAAAAATCAGGAATGAACGTTTCTTTTCATTTTGTACTTTTATATTATGTTCATCTTTATTTATTATTATTCATCTTATCAATTGTATTTTGCATTAATTTAAATCATTCATCATATCTGTTTGTTATTTCTTTTATTTGTAAATGAAATCAAGGAGAAAATCACCTTTCAAAATGCGAAATTATAGCTTTTCTATCATGCAAATTACGAGTTTACATCAAATTAAACAGAGCTCTTTGCCACATCAAAGCGAGACTGATACGAGAATTGGTCTGTCTCAACTTGTCTGGAAACAAAACTTTCCAGACAATGTCGATGAATTGTCACAGAAACTAAAGTAATTTATTATTAAAAGACGGTAATGGTATCGCTTTAACAATAATAACAAGTAAAACTTTAGTGTCGGTAAAAGTGGCACTGATTACATTTTTAGAAGGAGGTATTTAAAGAAAGAAGCATATTAAAGAGTAATGCTTATTTTAAACTCATTAATTTGAACTCATACCTTGCAGATTATTACTGAGTAAATTATTTTGTAGGTAATGTAGGTACTTCATATAAATTACTACATTATAACATGATGATTTTTGAAACTGTTTCTTCTCGGAACTATCACTAGTATAACTATAATTATCACTATCTACCTATAACTGTAAACTGATTTCTTTTCATTGTTCTATTTAATGACCAACAAGGTTGAACACATATTTCGGTAAACCGTTACAAGGTTTTAACAAAGATATGTCTCGCAATATAAAATAACAGATATTTGATAAGTCTCTAGAAGTTCTATATTTATTTTTCAATTAATTATCAATTATTAAATCATTGGTTTCAGATACTGAACTATTTACGAGGAACAGCAGAGAATTCTTCGGACGCCACGACTGTAGTGGAGCTAGTAGAACTTGGTGTTACCGATGAAAACAGACCTTTAGTTTATCTAAGAATTACTGGTAATAATACTAACATTAACAAACCGGTATTCGTTATCGAAGCGGCTATTAACCCTAGAGACTGGATAACTGTTCCATCAGCAATTAACGTTGTCGAAAGACTTTTGAATGAAGACCGAAGATATCTGGATGACACTGAGTGGGTTATTATACCTGTCGTTAATCCAGATGGATACGAGTATACGCATACTAATGTGAGTTTACTTTATGCTATCTGTATATAAGTCTATTATCTGCTGTAAGCTTGGCAGTTTGATATTAATTGTTAGGCAAAACTCGTGTAACAATGTTTTTTTTTAATCATAGGAGGGAAACGAACAGTTGGGTCACCTGATGTGAAGTGATCACCACCAACTATAGACACTTGCAACACCAGGGGAGTCGCAAGTGTGTTGCAAGCTTGTGTTGGGGGAGGAGGAAGGGAATGGGAGGGGGGAAGGACTTCTGTGCTCTCACTGACCGAACGATACGCAACAATGCAAGCACTGTTACTTCACGTCGGTTATCTGTGAGAGGGTGGTACAACCCCAGGCGAGCCGACTCATTTATGCTGTAAAAAGTAATAGCTTCAGCGTGGCTCTACCACATACAAGCTATGTCAAGCAACGGAGGAATCTAATATTGTAAAAAATATGTAATTATTTTTAATGCAATTAGCTGTAATCGTCAGTTGGATGTTGCTGGGTCCTTTTGGAAAGACTTGTTAATGGTGTGATTATTGTGAATGAAATATACTGATATATTGAAATCGAATTTAAAATTAAAGCTTTTCCAAATAAATTAATTTATCTTACGAGATTCCATCAGTTCTATTATCCAAATGAAAACGTTGGGATCGAAATGAATGAAAAGAGATTTAGAAGACTTTAAAAATCTATATCTAATTACATTAGTTTAATTCTAAGATAAGGTACGATGGAAACGGCAAGATCTTTGTAGTCCTAAGTACCTAAAAAAACAGATTATATTAGGTTACCATAAACAGAATATTCCCCCAGTGGCATAAAAAATATTCTAATGTATTTTCGTTCTTATTTATATAGCTTCGTCTCTGGTCGAAGTCTAGAAGCCTCAGAAGTAACCTCGGCTTCATTTGCCCAGGTGTGA
Source organism: Antheraea yamamai (assembly GCA_036509395.1). NCBI lineage: Eukaryota > Metazoa > Arthropoda > Insecta > Lepidoptera > Saturniidae > Antheraea > Antheraea yamamai. The sequence continues at coordinate 1,232,485 of AP028437.1, read as the reverse complement.
ACATTAACCGAAACTTCGATATGGACTGGATGCGTTTTGACTCCAGCTCGAGCCCCTGCAGTCATCTTTATGGCGGAATAGAAGCGTTCTCTGAACCTGAAACTCAGTTTATGCGGAGAATCATTGATGTGTATGGCTCCAGGACGAGACTTTATATATCATTGCAGAATAATGGTGGTATCATATCATACCCGTGGCAGTATGAAAGAGCTGCCAGCGGAATGTTCAGGCAACACCATCTTTTAGCTTTAGATATGGCTAATTCTATGAATGATAATTATACTATCGGTGTAAGTTCTGTTGTTCTTGGTGATCGAGCATCAGGTACTAGCACAGATTATGTCAAAGATAGTGGTATACTGTACGCATATAATTTAGATGTAGCGCAAAGAGGCGACGGTGTTGTTATACCTGAATCAGAAATACGTAATATTGTTGATGACGTTTGGAGAGGGATAGTCACTGCGCTAATTGGAGTTCTATGATGGGAAATATAAGATATATTTTAGTTACGAGATAGTTTTCTTATTATTTTAACCTTGTATCAATGAAAGAATTCACTATAAAGTATTTCATAGTTCTTATTATTTTCTAAATAATGCCTCTTTTGTGACGTATCAAATTTAGCTTTAACACGCATTGCCCCATTTCATTTCTTTATAATAAGCATAGCTAAGTGAGAGTTTTATACCTGATGAAAAACACAGTTCTATTCAAGAAAGGGCTGGTAATTAATCCTCGGATATACACTGCAAATATACACTCTTTAGTTCTACAACGCGACAACCCAAATGATGGTCAGAGACTGATAGATAATTATATATATGGTAGTTGCGATCGAGTCACAGACACCAGAAAAAAGTGGAATTAACATTCCTTTCTATGCGTCCGCTAAAAACGATTGTATCTTATGTGTAGTTTAAAAAGATAACTTCGATCGAATTTCTTGTCGGTTCTTCGCGATGACTGGATTGTTTGTCCGAACCGGTGGTCGTTTTGATGTTCATAAGCGCCTTCTTAGGGCCTAAACTGAATAAATTATTTTTGATTTTAATTACATATCCCAATATATTCTTGATAATTTGATGTATGTCCACAAAAAACTTTGAAAAGCTAGATTTTGTAAAAGACCGGCATGATCTAAATACTAGAAACTATAACAAATTGGTTGTCCCATGTTTCGGACTCAGTAAAAACAGTAATAGTTTTTTGAGTAATAGTGTTAGGATTTATAATAAAGTACCAAAGCATATTACAGATTTGCTGGACTGTAAATTTAAGCGCTATGTCAAACGGGTTTTGGTGTCAAAAGGCTATTATAGAGTGGATCAATATGTGAACGATGGCAATGTCTGGAATTTACTCCTCTCTGTGCATCCTGTGCATTCCTCATGTTTTTAGTGGATACTAAAAACGATTGTAACGTGTAATGTATTGTAAATATATATATATTTAAAAAAATAATCCCGATCGAGTTTCTTACCGGTTCTTCTCGATGATTAGGTTGTTTTTCTGAATCTCTTGTAGTTTTAACGTTCCTAAGCGACTTCTTAAGGCCCTGGACTGAATAAAGTATTATTGATTTTAATATTTAACATTTCGCTCATGTAATAGATATTCACCGGCTGTAATCGGAACACAATATGTCTCAACATACTTTTATAGGAGGCTACTTGATGTATGGTCAAGTCCTAACACTCAATTAAATATCAGTGATTGTAGAAAATATGGTGAAAGACTATTAAATCTTTGGTGTCGAAGAATAGTTGCACAAAATTGAATTTGAAAACGCTCAACTTTATTTAGAAAACTAATTTAAAGCTCAGTTGAAGTTTAAGGATAATTTCTTGGAAAAACTTCGCTCCGAATCGATCCCCCTGAATTGAAAATATATCCCGGGGCATTTCGGAGGCGGCAAAATGAAAGATTTAATTTTCAAATCTTCAGTTTAACGGGTGAGGGGAGAATTTACTTAAATTTGAGTCTTAGAAAAATTGACGGAAATTTATATAAAAAAGGTTTTCTTTTGTATATAGGTACATGATTTAAACGATATCTGACTAGATTTTTTTATTATAAAGTCTATGTTTTTGTATTTCAAAATGTTTTTTTTTCTATAAACGACAACTACCCCATCAACCAAACTTTGTGACGTGGGTATTTATACTAACATTTAATTTAACATACAAAAGTACACAGATATACAGTACAATCATTTGTGGATGACATTAACGAGATAACTTTAATTAGTAAAATTTGAACTCATTATACTCAGAGCGGTGACAGCGTAGTGTTAACTGCTTAAACTACTGCGTCATCCGTGTAATCCAGTGATATTTTAAGTTACACATATATAAAAAAATTGGATCGTCACGGGACACCTGGCAGTTATGAAATATCAAAATTGTTCTGTATAAGTTATATGCATAAAAGACAGATTACGACAGAAATCAGCTAGGCGCAGGCGCGGTGTTAATGGCGGCGTATATCAAAGGGCGTTAGGTTGTCGGCGCGTGCCGCGTAACACTAGTAGAACGAGAGGCTGACAAAACAATATGAAACTTATGTTTATACAAACAGGGCTGCAAATGTTATTGTGTATTTCGTTAATAGTGCAAAGTTCGTGTCATGGCATCGCGTCGCTACGTCTTGCCACGCCAACAATCAAGTTTACCCTCGCCTATAGGTATTTCACTTCAAAAATTCTTAAATATACATTTTTATACTTTATAGCGATTGCTCACAACCAAACGTGATGGTACCTATAGGGAGCGGCTGGCCAGATAGGTGCATGGCAGTATGGTGACAGGGCACTTATATTCAACTGGATCGCAATACAATACAGTTTCAAATACCGGTCAAAGGGTCTCGCTACCGTCGTGTTTTGAAAACGCCTGTTACATAGTAATTTAAACTATGACCTTAAAGCGTATATTTTTATTTGTTATTATAAACCGAAATATTTTTATCCCGGAATTCGACACACCTATTTTAATGTATCGTGGTCGTAATTCAATTGTCTTCTACAGCACAAAATCCGTTTTTCATCTATAATAATATAAATGTAAGAAAATTTCTTCTTTACCGCCTAATGCAGGATATAACAATGTTATATTTCAAAAGTTGTAGAGCTATTGGTAATAGAAATGTTTATGATAGAGCATAAAATAATGATAATTAATTTTGCTTGTCAACAAAGTATTATTTAATTGTTGCAGACTAACTTATTTCTACTTCGACTAATCATATTGATACTTGTCTATTATCTGTACGTTAAATAGTGACTTCATCAACATTACTAGTTGTGCCCCGTGGTTCCACTCGTGTTTAATTTATATCGTCTTCTCATTTTGATCCACTTCACCACGCCTCAACTCCGCTTCTATTGAAGCCTTGATCTCGTATAGAGTAATTTCTGACTTATGCCTTGTATCTTATTTGTTCCGCTTCTAACGGACGTAATGTGATGTTAGCCTATACGTTAGTAGGTGGTAGAGCCACGCTGAGGCTATTACTGGTTTCAGCATGAATGGGTCGGCTCGCCCGGGGTAGTACCACCCTTTCACAGAAAACCGACGTGAAGTAACAGTGCTTGCATTTTTGCGTTTCGTTCGGTCAGTGAGAGCGCCGGATACCCACCTACCCTCCCCTTCCACTTTCCTCTTCCCTCCCCCCCCCCCCCCCACAGAGGCTGGCAACGCACTTGCGACTCCCCTGGTGTTGCAAGTGTCTATGGACGGTGGTGATCACTTAACATCAGGTGACCCACCTGTTCGTTTGCCTCCTATAATATAAAATAAAAAATAAAATAAATATCCTGCCGTAATAAAAAGATTATCTGTACTAATATTATAAAGTGGTAAAAATTGTGAGCTAGCGATGTATAAGGGGGTAATCTCAGGAACTACTGGTCCGATTTTAAAAGTTCTTTCTGTGTTATATAGCTAATTTCTCGAGGAAGAATATAGTTTATATCATCACGCTAAGACCAATAGGATCGGAGCACCAATGAAGAATATTTCAAAATCGGGGTTTTTTCCTCTTGAGAGCTTCTGCTGCGTGATAGCGTTAGTAACTATTTCACGCGGCTGAAGTCGCGAGCAGAAAGAAGCTAGTAAAATATACAAAGATTTTTTTCAAATTTCACCATTTGTTTAAAAAATGAACATGATTTTAGAACCAAAAAGTCGAAGCATTCATTAGGATTGCCGATAGAAGTGAAAACTCAAATCCATCAAATAACTGTTGTTCTCTTTTGAAATTATAAATTAATTACAGAATAAATTATACTATTTAAATTTCATAATTAGTATATTGCAATTATTAACTTTAGTCTGATTTTCACATTAATTGGTACTCGGAGCAATAATTATATACATATTTATAATGTATTTATTAATCAATCAAAGATATAATGAGCTACAAAATATCAATATTACATGTACACAGGCTGCTATATTAAGCGTTGTTAGTCTGACGCAAGCTTCGCAAGCGCAATACAATCGGTCACGCTTACTACCATGTCATCACGTGAAATCATAAGTTCATGTCCTGCCAAAAATACCGATCAGCGCGCCTAAAGAAGTTTTTACGTCAAAAATGAACAATCTCTTGAGCTTTATAATAATTATTTGTTTAGATTAATTTAAAGTATCAAGATATGTCAATCGCAATATAATGCACAATGGAAACTCAAATCTCTCGTGGGTAATCGCTTCATTTGGCCGACACGTCATAATTTATGATGTTAGATGAACGAAGTATATAATATCACGGGATGTTGTTACTATGTCAGTTTCGTTTGACATTTTATGATAGATTCTGTACAGCAACAACTTACTATCATTTAAACAGCATGTTTGGCTCTTTATATATCTACAAATATTTTTTGGGAGCTTGGCTTTTAAGAAATCCAAGAAGCATAAGTATTATGCTTAAAAATAGTCGAGTTCTCAGAATGCTTTAGGTCGAGTAGTGGAGTTTCGAAGGATAAAAAAGGTTACTCTAGCAGCTGCTCGTGACTTCGTCTGCATTATACATACATTATCTACGTAACACGCCGATATAGCTATCAGCTGGGAGAATTTTATCAAATTGCAGATTTAAAGAATAACAAATATGCTAAATTTAGAGGTGGATTGACAATCGAGTGTAGCTGCAGGAACACACCAACATGTTGGTGCTTGGCGATAGATTTTCGACTTGAGGGTGGTAGCTAGCCAGGCGGACTTAGAAAAACCCCTACCACCTTACTATATGAAATGAAATATATTTTCTAATGAAACAAGACGTATAGTAAAATATTAGCAGAGAATATATCTATATATTATTGAGAGCAGAATAATAAAATCGGTTCAGTTACTTTCTTATTATAAGCACACTAAAGACAGACAAACGGTCAGTTCTCTATCATCTCTAAGGACACGTTAAAGTTTAATTTTTGAACACATAAATTCAAATTTCCGTGTCCATTGCCGTTTGAAGAGCTGCATAAAGCGCCACGATACTTAAGCGTGCATCAGTCGAACTAATCTCTCAGTGAATTTACAGAGTAAAGTTTAACTTACATGCGACAGCGAATATTGTTTGCTGAATGTTGTCCACCAAGTTTGTTAAGAGATAACATATGTTTTATTATCTCTGATTTCATTTAGACCAGATTCCCAGACTTTATTTCTCATAACCCACTTTCAAAATTTAGCTAGTTCCGTTGGACCCCCTGCAGCTACATTTCTATCATATTCTCAAAACTCGACAAAAAATCTGAAGATTAGATCTAACTATAGAAATTTGCAAGTCTCGACATGTTGTACTGAATATGGAATATGCAAGTTTTTACAAGTAACAGTCGCTGAGCTTCTTAAACACATAACACATAAAAACATCTTTTTACTTGTAATAGCATTGGCCTATATTGATAGGTGAAGTCAATTCAACATTTTAGTTCTTTACTATCGAAAGTAGAAAAATTTCCGCTTAAGAATTGTGAACCCCCATTTTTTTATCACGCCAACGTAGACCCCCGTCGAGTCTCTCGTGTACCCCGCGGACTAAGGATTTCGAACAGGTAATTAAGTATGCACGGTAAAGCCATAAGAAATCATTGTTTTTATTATCATTTATTTTATGGATTATTAATGTAGCATTATTTTCTAAATTTTATTATAGATATATATAACAAAGAATGATGATCGCGACTAGGAGGTAACTGGACGACAATGCAACAGAAGTCTGTTACGGCAATATGGCATCACGTTTCTGTACCATCCGGTTTTTAAATATTTTTGATTTTGTCAATAAATAGTTTATAAACAAATCAATCATAATTGTTTAAAAAATATATTACATTGAATAATAATAAAAATCATACCATCGAAATAAGTATGTATATATGGATGCGCGACCGTACTGCTATCTGGTTTCAACGTAAGTAAGTAACAAATTAAATCAAAGCTTCATTATCTGTAGTGACATCTATGAGCTAATTCGGAACTTAAATAACACATGAAATATTATTAGAACTCATAGTTATAAAGTAAATAAAATATACAAAAGTGCGCAAAAAAAAAACTTAATCGCCATCTCTTATAACACCAAAGAAGTTTTTCTTCAATCACGTGTGACGCGCATTTTGTTTTATGTGGCTTTAATGCATTTGTATTTATGACATCTCGTACGCAGGAAGTACGCATTTATCAATATCTAATTGACAAATCATAAGTATCGTCAAATGTATGTATTTAAATGTATATAACAAAAATGGTATGAAACTTAGATACATTTTTCTACTCCGGAGATATTATATCAGAATGGATATTATAAAAAATATTAATAATATTTTTAGACAGTATAAAAAGGACTAAAAATAAAACTATGAGACGTGGCTAATTATTGCATATTAAAGTGTGAGGAGGCGCGGCGACAACTGGTGTTAAAATGAAATCTCACGAATATGTGAATCCACGATCTATTACGTCAGCTGTGAATCACTTACAATGGTGATGAGAACCATAGGAAGCAGTGAAAACATCATCATTAAACTAAGGAACTACTGGCATACTAGATATTAGCTTACAACTCAGTTTTCAGAAGTAGCCTATGTCTGGATTGCGATGTATTTGAAGACTCAGAGCTACAGGGAATATTTAAAATGAGGTACAATGCATGCCTGTTTCTTACTTTATAACATAAAAAACAACTCGCTACCTGCTCGTGACTTCTACCGCAACGGAAGCGATTTTGGTATCAATAGATTGAGTATTTGTCATTGAAACGGGAGGTTCCGGAGGGAAGAGCACTCACGCAAGAGGCTTAACACCGCCTGATCGCCGCCGACACTTAGCGATGGAGCCAGTGAATTCTGCTTTTACTAAACCCGGTTATTCAGAAGTCGACCTCTTCTGTCCAATATTAAATTTGTGAGATATTTTTTTTTGTATTGTCACACGTAATAAAAATCATTTCGTTTGAAAACTTTTTGTTCTCTAATAGTTTTATTTCTTCGGTTCTTGAGCCGTTTCGGAGTTCTTCGTGGACAAACATCATGACACTGCATTTTTATATATTCATATATCAAACAGTCATTGTGAGTTTTCTTAGAAAGGTGAACATATACCATTCAAGTCATTTCTGTGAGACCTTTTAATGTGTGCAAATCCGTGGAACATTATATTGGTGTATCGTTTGAGGTTTATTAACCAGCATGTGAAATATAAGAGCGACAAAAATATTTTTTACAACTTTATTAAATTACATTTTTTTACGTTCTGTAAATACACCATGCATCTATATTATTATTACATTAGCTATTGTCCGCGGTTTCGTCCGTTTTTATGTACATCTAACCTATCCTTCGGTAATAGTACTTTTTTCTGGGTGAAAAATACCATATGCTCTTTCCTGTATCCGTGACTATAAAATTTTCTGGTAATCGATCGAGTATTTACGGCGTGAGTGCGTCACAAACAAACAAACTCACTTTCGTATTTATACCATTAGTTAAGATTGTAGTTTTCCGGAAAAGTTCTCTTAATAAACCACGTGTTTTGCCGCGTCTGTTCTTGGCAGTTAAAAGTATATGAAAAAGTAAAAATAGCATGAAAATCCGATCAGTAGTTTTTGAGTTTGTTGCGGACAGACAGACAAACAGATGCCGTCGCGGTTATAATTTCGATAATTGTAAATTAACAGTTGGCTATAATGCCTTCGGTTTGGGGTGGTGCCCGTTGGGGGAGGGGATTGGGCCTAGGAATCACGTTGGCACCGCCGAGCTTATCGCCTTTTTAATCAGTGGATTTAAGGGCGGGGCGCTTGGTGTTGTGCGCCTCCGGGGAAATATGGGTTTTTCTAGGGTTGGCTTGCGACTTGGTGAGTGCTGGGAGGGCAATGGCCGGACTGGCCCTGGGGAAATTGCGAGTGAGAGCTACGGGGTGCGAGTAAATCTAACAGAATCTGTTCCTTAACTGCGCTGCTCGCTTGTTTTGTTATTTTGTGTGTGCACTTCCGGTCGGCAGAAAATTCCTCATATTTTATATTAATGTGGTATCAGTTAATATCCTATTATAAATGCGAATGTCGTCCCAATATATATTAGGAAAAAATAAAAAATGGGTGCTGCAAAAAACGCCGGTGTGCACTCACATAATAAAACAAGCGATGCAGCGAAAGTTAAAGGTAGAAAAAGTCTGAAAATGATTTTCGCAGTAGACACCTTCGTTTTGTGGCTGAATAATGCGATTTTTTAAAATTAAAACTCAGAAAGTTTCAAAAGAGTGGGTGCTAGGTCGATAATGGCTAAATTTTGTCTATGATATGTGTACTTATTCCTGTCAACCGGAAGTTTTCTCATACCGATTGTGCTAGAGTCGCTTGAATCACGAAAAAGAGTAAAAAACACTCATTTTTAGTTTGCTCTCGCTAATGGTGGTGTATAAACAAAATTGGTTTTTAAACTTGTGTCCCCTAGGTCCGCAATAAGAAAAAACAGAGGGAAAAATAGTAAAAAGGCGGAAAGTTTTTGCTGGAAACGGGGCTATAAAAGAATGGTAATCTTGGGCCCTGAGATGAATCCCTAATTTCATAAAATCTAAATCAGCAGCAACCATTTTTGCGTAAAGGATGACCCGTTTTGGATTTACCCGTAACAAGGAATCTATAAATTGAGACGCAAACATAATATAACCAATAATCCAGTACACACACAAACACACACTACTTAACATTTTGCATATGTTTGCGATTTATTATGTTAATGGAATTAACCGCGGTATGCATACGTGCGGAAGGTTAGTTATTGCTCAACACACGGACGATTAATTTATTGAGCAGATTGTTGGGTGTTGAATCGTTTTACTGTCGATGAGCTGTATCAGCATGATGCTGATGATGTAGGTATAGAGCCGGTGTTATTTTTTCGCTGTTACCTAGTATTCTGTTCTCAACGATTGGCGTGTGTAGAGAGGACAGGGAATATTGTTGGTCTCTGTAGGATAGTCCATTACCAATCCAAAATTGAGTTTCAGTTCTATCGACTATTACTTTTCAAGGAAATTTAGAATAAGCACGAAAAAAAATATCGTTCATTAGGCAGCCCCAATTTTGTCGTTTCTGCATATGTTTTCTGCATATTTTTTTAAAGCGGCGCGGTGAGTAGTTCAAGTCAATAACGTACTTAACTTAATTAACTTAGTGTTAAAGATTATATAAGTATTTTATTTGTTTATTTATTTGTCACCGATGGAAGGGTAGATGCTATAACAATAAGAGAACAGATCATCGTCGATTATTTAATTCGAACATGCTCGCCAATAAGTTCGCTATACTTTGAAAGCGGTGTGTCTCGGTTAATAGTATGTTTGCCATCGTTATCTGTGCCGAACACACGTAGAGTTACAGGGTCTGACTCTGCTGTTACACGCTCAGCCCACCTGGATACCGTGTTATACAGAATGGGCGCATATTAGCTGGTGACAAATAAAAACATTATCTATGTTCTCGAAAAGTCCAAGACTTTTAAAGCGGCAATGGCTCTAAAGATAGTACGTTCGAACTCTACTTTGAAGACTATGAGAATGGAGTAGATTAAAAGTTGAATAGTCAAAAGAAAAAAAAACTGGAAGTCCAGTAATAAAACCAAAAATATTAGCAGATTGAGATTTTGTGACACTTTTACCCGATTAGATGGCAAGTATTTACACACAAGTATACATTAACCAGACACAGTGCTCATTCCCGTGCTTCGAAGAGAGTTTTCATTCACAATCATTAGGTAGCGAGAAACCAAACACGTAATTTTGTACAGTATGTAATTGCGAATAAAGTGAGGTGTTTGTGATGCAGCTCTATTCACAATATTTTATATAACAACTAGCGGGCCCGGCGGACGTTGTCCCCATCCTGCCCTGATCATAAAAAAAACCTTGAAAAATGATATACCTAAACCTTCTCATGGATCACTGTGTCTAATGGTGAAAATCTCTTGAAAATCCGTTCAGTAGTTTTTGACTTTTTCGCGAACAGACAGACAGACGTGGCAGAGGACTATGTTTTATAATATGTAGTGATATAAATACGTTCAATTGTATAATATAATATTAATAATATTGTATAATAAATTAATCGTTACGTATCTCCCTTCTCGAACCATCACTCGATCTTATTATATCGAACTTTGTTGGATAACTGGTTTTATGCTCTCGCGTTTGCGTGCCGGGGACGCGGGGGGGCGTCGGGTACCCCTCGCGGGGCCACTCGCCTCCCGCATAAACGGGAGTGTCTGTTAATTTGTTTTTCGCCCACTCATCCGGTGGGCGATAATGGCTTCATCGCGCCATCTGGCGGTGGTTTTGGGTGACAGGCATCTTTTATTTAGTGGCTGTCGACTGAGAGGTCTGGCCATCGGTTTGCAGCACTTGCAGAGCTCTCATGCATTCTTATATGATTTCGGGGGTGATTGCGGCTGCCCGGCCCGGGATGCGCGCCTGCGGGGAACGGGGAAGGCGGGCGTTGTTGGAGTGCGCCCACGAGTTGGCGAGGACGAGGTGCGGGGGGAAGTTATGGAAGTGCGGACCGCCGCACCTCACTCAGGCTGGGGGGAGTGGTGTGAGGAGTGCCTGAAGAGTTGGATGATGGCACTGTGCCGGGCCCTCCTCCTTGCAGGCTTCTATGGTTTTTCAGTAACAGGAGTTCGTTCATTTCGTATATGGGGTGGCGGTTTTTGGGAGAGTGGAAGATGCACCCTGGTCTTCCTCCTTTCCCTGGGGGGGATTGGATGAAAGCTTTTCCCGAAGGGCTTCCGTAATCTTGGGGTCTGTGTTACTGGTGGCCGCGAATCGCGACCTTGAGGCTTCTTCCGTGGGGGGCGAGTAGGTGAAACTACCCTCCACTGTTTAAAGTGTTCAGTGATGATTCTGTGTTCGTCGAGGTTCATGGGAAGGAAACATACTCCGCGTCATGCGTCGCGAGTCGGTGGTCGTCCAGACGCCCGCAGTCGCCGGATGCTCTGGCAGTGGGAAGGTTCGACGACGATCGGCGGGCAACGTTGTGAAGGTGTCGATGTTCCCGCGGCGCTTCCCTCCGGGGTGGATTTTTTGTGTTCTGTTTTTGGATTGAAGTGCGGGGACGCTGCTGTCGAGCGTTGATCGCTGCGGTTGCGAGGTGAGGCGAGTGGCGCCCCGAGGCTCTCTGCGGGTATAGTTGCTTTCTTTTGGGGTTCCGCTGGCATTGTCTGCGATACAAATGCAGGCGCTTGTGGCGACCCGTGACTCCCAGCGGGTAACTCAGGTACTCTGGTAGTCTGGTTTGTTGAGGGCGCTGGTAGTGCCCCGCGGCTCTTGGCGGGTAATTCAGGAACTCGGGGTTCCGTTTGTTATGCGGGAGGTGAGGCGTAGTGGCGCCCCGCGGCTCCCGACGGGTAAGGATTTGTGACTGGTTGACGAGGGCGTGGTGGCGCCCCGCGGCTCTAGGGGTCTAGGTTTGGGAATTCGGGTTTCCGTTTGCTTACTCGTCGAGAGCGTGGCTGCAGGCGCTTGTGGCGCCCCGTGGCTCTCGACGGGTATAACATGAACTTCTTGGCGTTCGACGTCTTGTTTGCTTTTCTTGATGGGCGTCTGGGTGTCTGGCGAGGTTGATAGCGGTCGTTTTTGCAGCTCTTCATCGCGCTTGCGGTGCACGGCTGCTATGCGCGGCTCGAGCTGCTTCAGTTGCGATGAGGGGACTTCTGGGAGCACTAGTAATCCTGTTGAGGGAGATCTCAGGGCGGAGATGTCTTGTTTTCTGGGCTCGTAGCCCTCGTCTTCATCCTTTTGGATGCGCAGGTATAGCGCTATCCATCGCTTCATCAACCAACATGCTCAGTGCGATAGTGGGGAAACGTGAGTCGCTTTCGAACTGCTTGTGGGGTGCCTGGAGAGGGGACGACAGTGCGCTTCCTGGGGCGTGGGAGGTCGTGGTGTGTGGGGAAAGGGTGGGGATGTGGTGGTTGTTGTGTCGAGCGGGATTGGTGGCCCGAAAGGGCCTTTTTTTTCTTCCCCGAAACGGGGGGGAAGAGGCTTGCTATGGACGATGGGAGGGTAGGGAAATTCGCGGAACTCGTGTGCGGAACGTCCTCGTGCGCGTGACAACGGAGCGATAACTGGTTTTATGAGTCCGTCCGCACTCCTTATGAACGCTTCTCGTCGCTGCGATCCGTCAATGAGCATGCTCTGTGTGTGTGTCCTACATTTCACATGGTAGGCGCTGGGATACTTACTTTCTATACCCTATGTAGCACGAACCATATATTTTTTGCCGTGTCCGTTCTTGGCAGCGCCATCATTCTTTTACACAAAAACTTATACCGAATACATTATGATTTCATATAACTTATAACTATTAATGTAATTACTAAAAGATCTATACATTGCTAGCTGTCCGCAACAGTAACCTACATGGTACTCCAACAAAGCTTTAGCTAGCCCTTAAAGGGATATCAAAACGTCCGTATCAAAATTTAGCTTTGTAGGACTGAGGGCAAAGACGTTGAGAGAGGTGCTTTTAATGTAATACGGTGATCATATTCTACATCGTGAGAAAAGTTTGAACTGTTTTTCTTTTCTTTCCAAAGCAAGCTTAATCGTATAATTTTTCTCTCTCTTCAATAAGAATCCAGGTTATGGGAAACGTTTTGCAAATTTGTGTTTATACATGTTGAGACCCCTGTTTTTCAGGATTCGCGTAGCGGTAGCTATGTCTGAGCTCCTATATTATGACACACACTATGCACATATGCTTCTCTCCACTGAGTAACAAAGCTGCGGGCAGTCTGTAAGTCTCTTGTAAGCGTAAGCTGTTTTGTAATTCTATGCTTCTCTCCGATGTAGAGTATATTAATCAATTTATTTGACTCTAATCGGAGAATAAGCTGTCTTATTTGTTGTTATAATTGTCAGGTATAGTAACCATCGTTGTCCACATTATTACTTAAAATTATACGAGATTGTAGTCGGACAAATTACTAATAATATAGTTTTAAAGCTTAATAGATATTTTGAGCTGCCTATCCAGGAACTTCTCTAAATGATTCATGACCTTCAAACTCTTTAAAAAATTGGGTAAAATAAAATAGTAATCAATTATTATTGTGAATATTTATAAAAAAAAACAAATGAAAACTTCTGAAAACGTTGAAAGTTATACCTAATGAAATCGAGGGACCGTGGAATTTTAATGATCGTGCCGTTAATTCAAGGACCTAGAGTAGAAATTTGTACAAAGTATTTTTTGTTTTCATTTCGATGTTATTAATCTATCAATCAATTTTAACTATCTTAGTATTTATTTTAGAAAATGAGTAAAATAAATAGAGACTTGAATTATCTTTATTATGAATTAATTCGTTTAAAATAATCACGAACAGACTTACTTAAGTATAAAAACATTACGACGTAAAGAGCTTTAGCTCAGATAAAACTTGCAGGCGTCCATATTTGTAGCACTTTTTGTTATATATCTTTAATTATATCTATAAATGCTTATCGTTTGTCTATAAGCTCATCTGATATTGAATATCTATGTGTTTTGAGACATTTGTTTTATTTTTTTATTATAGTATAGAAGATTTAATTTATTTAATTTATTTTGTATGCGATACAATAGGTTACGGTGCTGTTATATTATTTTATAAGTAATTATAACTTATTACAGAAAATATACAATATGCTAAAACAACAATAGTGAAAAGGTTGACTATAAATCATAAACTTATAAAAATATTATTATACAATTTATCAAACTAGAACTATGGACCGCAAACTATCAAAAAGTAGATTAAAAAATGATGAATTCTACATATGACCACTACCACCTAAACTAGGTAATCCTGTGTCTCAGGTGGCAGTACACATTATGACTCTATTAATGAACGCGTTATACAATGATACGATAAACCTAAAGAAGGGACCAGCTCTAAAGTTCTTGGTGACCATTTTTTTAAACCTTTCCCTTAACGCGAATTAAATACTTTTGTAGCGTTTCTGAACGACAGACATTATTATACGCTCGCAACCCTAACAAAGGGACGCCACTTATAACTAACAACAAGAAAGCGTCACTTGGGTTTAGCATTACTAAGTGCGATATATATTATAAGGAATTCGACTTCTACCATATTATTATAGTGTTTGTACAAACTGTGTAAAAACTAACCAAGTACTAAGTGTGTGAATTAAACTTATATTCTGTGCAATCAACTGGTGTTTCAATCGAAATCCCAAACTTTATTAACTGACCAATTACAATTAATAGCTACTTATATTTATTGTATACTTCGTCATGTTAACAATACTACAGAATTTCACCTATTTTACCTCAAGTTTGGCAATTGGCTAAATTCCTTAGCACCATATAATTTATTAATTAAGATGTATTCATTCACTGAAAATCAAAGCTTACCAGCTCTATACAAACCATAGTACACGCTTAGTGAAACGTTCAAAACTAGCTCGTATATCCAATAATAAAGCGTGGTGTTATTTTAAATTACTCAAAACAATACGTTACTACCATGCATGTGGTGATAAATACCACGGTAGATCGCTTTTAATTTACCATATTTCGGGATCACTTAGCATATATTTAAGTCCCAAGATGCTTACAAATAGCAGTAAAAAAGTCAATGAATTGACCTCTCGTTATATAACCTCTCGGTAGTATCAGCAGTCACAGTACCAACACTTCGTTGTGATACATTATACTATTGACACAGTGTCCGAGTGCGTTTTTTAATATGTAAAGTTGGAAATAGGAATGGGATTTGCTTAAACTTAAAAATAAAAAAACTTACATTCTTAGTAATACTTTATTGTATTCATATTTAGATTACATAATATAATTATTTCTTCCATGTTCTTATTTAGTTCCTTCCTAGAATCTTCTGTGTCACAATTATTCTTCACATTTCTTGTATTATTTCTTAAATACATCTGGCGTAAATTAACTAACACAGATAATAAAAAATCCATTAAATATATACTTCTTTATGATTAAGTTATAAATCTCAGCATATCAATCACTTAAAGGTCGTTTTAACCGCTTATATTCAAAGCTTAAACTGCTTCAAGTTACGAATCCACTGGAATATTAATATCTCAAGGATTAAACTCCCATTGCTCGTAAATAATTGACAGGCGTTATAATACCACTGGCTTTGTGGGTTTGATCTGCCCCCCCGATTATCTATAACCTTTTGGTTACATTTCAATGATAATTTAGATCAGATGTTAGATCGTTTATCTCTCTTCTTACCAATATTATAATCATTTGGACATTACATTTGATGTGTTAATGGTGTAAGCTAAAACATAAATAATAAATATAATTATATATACATGATTATAGTATGAGAATGACGTCATAAATATGGAGTGAATAAAAGAATTACGTACCCAAATAATAATTATTTTGGTAATACTAAGGAATTGGATTCTTAAAAGAAAAACTGACGAAAGATACGTCTCTCTACAGGTCAAGGATAATGTTCCCAAAGTGACATTCAGTACATTTTAAATCTTTGGAGTGTTTATGTGAGTCACGTTGACTTGTTTTGCAGTTGCAAATATTCTCCTGTAAAAATAAAGATTTTGTGAATCGAATTTAACTGCTTACCCCGTGACGATTATAGCGTGGTGATGTATTATAGTTAATATACACCAGCAAAACATTATCGGGTAATATGTTTGCGCGTCTTATCAATATTTGCTATAGAGGTCGATAATTTCTTATCTTGATCGCTGTTCGTATTGATAGGTTTTATGAGTTATGGGCTAGATGTATTACATGTATGTTTCAAACGATGATTATAAACAAAGAAAAAGTGATAACGTACTATATATATGCATATAGCGTGTTCGAATATCTAATCTGATCGGCAAAACAATGATATAAATAGTCAGATAAATGATAGAATGTTTTAAAGAAAAAAGCACAACTAAAACCTTTTGGGAATACTATTCAAAAAAAAACTTTTAAAGTAAATACAATGAAGATATATACATACATATATAAATAATAGATATACATACAAGCTCATACAGATGATCCTCTAGGATTATTTTCGACTACAACCCTCTCGTATAATACAGCCTCGTTGGTCCTATTATCTGTGCAGTTAGGTTCATTATCGTTAGTTTTTTCGCATTCGTTTCCAGAACTTTCGTTTTGCTTTTTCTCGGAGTGTTTCTTGCAGCAGTCAGGTCTTTCGTAGAAGCGTGGTGGGCAGCAGTCATAAGGGCTCCGGCCGCAAGGTCCGCGGCGCATAGACCCTCGGCCTCCTTTCCATTTACGACGGAACCCTTCACAATCGCGTCTTTCAGGACTGCTGCCTTCTGGTCTTTTAGGGCCACGGTCGGGACTACGGTCTTGAGGATCTGGAGACCCGCATCGAGGTCCGCAATTGCAGTCGGGCGATGGGCTACGGAGTTTACGAGACCAGTGATGATGGCCTTTATGCCCGTGATGTCCATGGGGCCCACCACGATGACCATGGTGTCCATGGGGCCCACCACGATGACCATGGTGTCCATGAGGACCACCATGATGGCCATGATGATGGTGTGTACCGTGTTTAAACCCGTGATGTCGGAGCATCCAGCCAATCCTTTCAAGATCCGTGAAGTTGGGTCCGTGGTGTCGTCCATGCCACGACCCGTGTCCGAAATGCGGGCCAAATGGTGGGACCCCAAAAATCTCGCTTTGCACCATTCCTCTCATTTTCCTCTCCTAGGACTCTACTCGTATTCGATTTTTTACAAAGAGATAGAGAGTTTTTCCACTTGAATTAGTACTAGTTTTGTTAGTGAAACCGTATATTATCTGTAGTAGACAAAGACGGGATCGCAAGTGGCGTTCTGTAGCGAAACCGGCCGCTTTTATTCCATTATAATAGGGTTGTCAACTTTTGCATAGAAAAAATATATTTTTTTAAATTAATAACTGATATTATAAATGCGAATATGCGTTTGTTTGTGTATAGGTTATCATGAAATTTTGCGTATATGTTATCAAGGATACAGAATAGAGTTATAAGGTACCTATATTCAGGAAAAAATACTGTCTCCGAGTGATAGACCAAAACTACATTTATGTGAGTGAAGCCGCGAGTAAATGTATATAATATAGTTATTGACGTATTATACTTACGTTAAGTATTGTCTGAAGGGAATTATTCAAGAGAATAAGGAAACATAAATATACAAGATGCAAATGGGGAAGCATCAATGTCTCAACTTTTTCTGTCGCAGCGAAGCAATGCTATTGTCTTCCATTTCGAAGTGCATAATTAGAAAACACACTGTTGTGTTATTAAAGTAAAAGTGTAAAAGTTGATTATGCGTAGTTATAGATTGCAGTGACTATTTAACATCAAGTGGCTCAAGTATCTGTTTGCTGCTATGTACCCTAAGAAAAAAGTAGTGAACAAATTGTTCACTTGAGTATTGGAATACTATATATGTTTTTTAATAATATATAGGTTTTATCGTTTGACCAGAATCCCATCTGTTGTTAAATCACCATGTGGTCTAACGTGGTAAAACTTAGAGGGGACTGGCTATCGTATGCATCTGCCGGAACATATCTAGATATATGTGCTTCACGAGAGGTTTTCAGCTTGAGGGAAGTAGTTAACCAAGCGGGCTTAGAAAAACGCTACTGCCATGCCATGGTTCCATCAAGATTCGTCAAGGTTTTATTCGTATTTGCACATTCATTTGTTTTATTATATCCCTTCTCCTGTTTTATATTCATAGGTCTCATAGTTAAATATCGTATGTTACTACCACAGTTAAAAGGACTGTAACATCTTGTCATACATTAAAATCTATCAAGCTGTTTAGGGTAGAGTGTAAAACTAACAAGCATTCAGACATACGCTCAAAAAATATTGTCGGTCTTCCATAGTGTAGAAACACACTAACATATATTTGGTGATATATTTAAAAACTAAGAGTGGTGGGTAGCATTATACTGAAAATATCCCATCATGCTATCGATTTCATACGTTACTTTCCTTCATCAAAGTATAACAATAATTATAGGATTCGAACTTGCATCAACGAACGTACGTCTAATCGCATCGTCCGGTACGTTGTCAAAATTTATTTAAATTAATTACTATTCCTTGTCATGTATAAAACGTGAATTAATTTTCGTATAATTTCGTTGACAACCCTAGGAGCGATGACGCAATATTGTGAAATTCGACACAGATTATTTATCAACGACAGAACGATTTGCAGAGTATTATGATTTTTTGTGAATTTTCAAAGGAAGTTATTTGCACTGTGTTTAGATTAAATATCGTGACGTCACTGGGGTTTTTCCATCTTTTCCCATAGATTTATTAATGTGTTTTTTTATTATTTCACAATGAGTGTAATTTCTATGAAACTGTAGGTATTTATGTGAAGTATTTCACAATGTATATTCATTTTGTGCAATATTGCATATTATTAAGAAAGTCATATGAATTAATCAATTGTAGTCAGTTTACAAGCCGGAAAATACCTAGAAAACGAAAAGAAAATTTGCACAACATTTTATAACTCTTAAATCGTAGTACTACTGAATGGAATCATTAATTTTAGTTTTTATAGATGAATTCATTTTCACTTTGTCATTTATTCATGGATTATTTATTTTTCTTTTTCAAATGTTTTTTCAATATGTAATGTTATTATTACTTATATTATTAATAGTGTAAATTGTATCGATGAGATAAAGCGTTGTAGGTTTTCAGTCTACTATGCTCCTTTTTATTTATTTTTATATTATTAATCGGACTGTTGACTGCTGCATTATCCACTATTGTAATTAAATTAATTAACATTCTTAAGAGCTCTTTTAGGGATTTATTTTTCCTTAGCGCTACCTGTTTGCTCTGGGATTGTAGTTCGCTTATTATGAGGTACAGTGTCGTCATTTTGCCATTTTGATATAAAAAAGCATCACTTAATGAGCCATAATAGTTTAATTCCACAAAATACATGACACAGAAGGTACAGTCCGAACAACCTCCTTCCAAAGTGTTAATAGTGTAAGTAAATATCGACGAATTGATAATTGACCATTTAGAGGTATCCCATAACGTGGTTTCTCTTATTTTGTGTAAGTATACTTAAGAGCAATGCCTTTCAATTCGTCCGGTAAGGCCCGATGCTAAATGGAAAATATCGCACCGTTGATTCTAATAAATAAATATTGTAAAAGATAGTCGCTATGTGTGTCTGTTTGTTTAGGTGCTTATTCATACGAAATTATCCGAAGGGTTTTTATACGTTTTTTGTATAATATAGGCATATTATATTAATACAGTGTAAAGATGAGAATGAGAATTGTTGACGATCCCAAGCTCACAAACGGTATCGAACTACTAAGTCTACGGAGAGACGTCGCCTCTTTATGTGTGTTCTACCTTTTGTATAATGAATTGTGTTCCGAGGAATTGTTTGTAGCTGCTTTCCACCATCGCACTGCTCGTCATCGGCAGGGAATCCATCCCCACACATTGGAACCGAAATGGTCTCGGACGGTCCGGTTGTAGAATGAGCTTCCTGCTGAAGTTTTTCCTGGGGACTACAGTATGGAGTGCTTCAAGGGGAAAATAAATAGGTTATTTAAGGGTCGGCAACGCGCATGTACCACTTCTGATGTTAAAAACGTCCATAGGCTGCGGGGACCCGTTTACATCAGGCGGCTCGCATGCTTGTTTGTTACCGTCGTGGTATAATAAAAAAAAGAAGATGACTTTAATCATATTCGTAAATAACGCAATAGTTTAAGTTTTCCATCTTGTAAAAAGAACGATGTGAAAGAAAAATCAAATCGCGGTAAAATAAATGAATAACTAAATTCGAAACAGAAATAGGTAAGCCTAAATTTGAAATAATTTCGAATTTACTATTTCTAACCAAACGTCAGAAATTTGAGATCAAAGTGATCATTCGAGTTGTACCGATATAATGTATAGTGTCATTATTTATAAAGATACAAATGCAAATACAGTCGCGGGAGAGTATTAGTATTGTATATTTTATTAAAATTAACATCTCTTTGTTAGTTTGTCTGTGGTGTGCTTATAACTTCAAAACCAATGAACCGATTTACATGATTCTTTTGTACGATAGATTTATAATTCTCTGGTCTGGTTTTAGTATGTGACTTATTCATTAGCTAATGTATGGAAGAAGTCTTAGGTTAAATTTAAGTAACGTAGACACAGGGGTTTTGGGTAGTTTGTGACCCACGGATGTCCTTGAAACTCAAGGGGAAGGTGTATAGAAAGACACGGGTGACAAACGATTACATGTGGCAGAGATGCGAATGTTAAGATGGATATGTGGAGTAACTAGAAAGGATAAGATTAAGAGCGAGTATGTCAGAGGAAGTTTGCAAACAGCACCAGTGACAGAGAAATTGGGGAGTAATATGTTAACATGGTATGGGCATATCATGAGGAGGAATGAAAGTCATCTAACTAGGGAAGTCTTGAGTATGAAGGTGGGCGGATATAGGAGTAAAGGAAGACCGAAAAAGGTGTGGATGGATTGTGTGAAAAATGATATAAGTTGTGAAAGATTTTATACTTAGATGCCATCTGATAGGGGGGAGTGGAAGAGGAAAACCTGTTGTGCCGACCTTATTTAGGTGGGATAAGGGTAAAAAGATCAAGAAGAAGAAGACAAAAAACAACTTCCAGTAGGTTCTGTTGGAATTTTTTTTTTAATTTAATCTATAACGTATTAACAATTATAAATCAGTAGATGATTGTTTAGAATAGATATTACAAAAAATGGTAGTTCTATAAACCGAACTTTTCTATATAAATTACGACCGCTTTTACTTCGAAAAATGTTATGTCCAATAAAGCGTTCATTAAATGTATTCGTGTACGGTTTTAAACGAGTGTTCATTCAAAAATAGCTAATTAAGTATCTGAAAACGAAACAATGAATGCAACGGTGACAGACAGCCAGACATTATATCACTCGGCAAAGCAATAAACCAGCCAACTGTAACCGCGACATGACATGTCAAAAGAAGCATTCGAAATAACCGAATTTTTTTTTGTAATATAAACTTTTTTAATTTTTGAAGAGAAAACTTCTTTAGGCGCGTTGAGCGGGACTCTTGGCAAAAGATAAATTTATAATATCAGGTCATGACATTTTACGTAAGCATGACCGGCTGTATTGCGCTTGCGCGACTTGTGTCAGACTAGCGACGCGTAGTATAGCGGCCTGTGTTCATGTAATATTGATATTTTGCAGCTCATCATACGTTTGATGGATTAATAGACTTTATAAAAATGTATATAATTATTGCTTCGAGTGCCAATAGATATCAAAACTACAGTAATGTTAATAATTTCAATAAACAAAATCTGAAATTTAAATATTGTCATTTACGCTATAATTAATATGAAAATTCAAAAGAGAACATATTTATTTCATTGTTTTGAGTTTTCACTTCTGTCGGTATTCCTTATAACTGCCTTAACTTTTTTTAATAGGTTTTAGCGTTTGACCACAATCCCATCTAAAATAATCTGAAGATATATCTAGTACTAGCTGTCACCCGCGTCTGCACACGCGTTTTTTTAAAGGTATTAAAGAAATGTAAAATTGTAAGTAAGTGTGTACATTACAGAAATGCTTTTTCAAAAACACCTGTAACTACGACACGCAAGCCATCTACTGTATCATGTAACGTATACATTGTGAATACGAATAGTATATCGAATGGGATGGGATTTATCATCAGCAACATACCTGGAACTTTAACCTAATATATACCACCCTCAGTGCTCACTAACACTATACAAGAAAGTAATGAAAATTTCAAACTATACATTATCGAACAATATGTGTTAATTTTTTTATTATATAGATATAACATACCAATATTGTCGATATATAATTGTGTTATTCTTATACGTCGCTATAATCCCTGAGTTATGTCCATGCAAACGCGGTAAATAAAACAAAATGGCTTCCAAATTGACCAAAATGATAATATAATTCAAACTACATACATTTATTCTTGGAGTCAAGGACAGCGCACGTCTCACGCGCTTGTTTATTGTAAACAAATTATTTTTGATCAATTTCCCACGAACGAATGCAATGCGAATAACAGTTCATCACTACATAGTGTAACACAAAGTCATTTGATCTGTCTATTTATCTGTTCGCGATAAAGTCAAAAACTAAAGTTTCACCAGTAGGTAGAACGGTTCATGGGGAAGGGTTAGGTATAATTTGTCAAGGTTTTCTTTTTATTATCAGGGCGGGACAACGTCTGCCAAGCTAGCTAGCTTAAAATAAAATAGCTCATTAGTTAGTTATCTGCCAGTGAAAGTCCCGTGAAAATCAGTTCAAGCATTTGGGATATTCCACTGCGGCTTAAAAAAAACCTAAATTACTTTTTATGAGGTCTGCAATCTACCAGTGAATATCCCGTGAAAATCGGTCCATCCATTTTGGAAATAGCAACGCGGACGAAGCCGCGGACTAATGAAATAAAATATGTTAACCGCTATAATTTCGGCTATTTACATACACACACTTTGTTTTTATAATACGTAATAGATAGCAAAACAATTTGGAAACAAAACTAACGTATAATAAGCTTTTTGAATAGGAACACAAAATAATCTTTGAAAATGTTTGCGATAGAAACTTACCACGTTACCATGGCAACGTATATAATACTAACTCTAACACGCAGCGAAAGCAATCAAAACGGGAAAAATGCCCGATTTTGAAACATTCTTCATTGGCACTCCACTCCTATTGATCTTAGCGTTATGATATATAGCCTAAAGCCTTCCTCGGTAAAGGAGCTATCTAAAACCGAAAGAGTTTTCTAATCGTAGTTCCTGAGATTAGCGCGTTCAACCAAACAAACTCTTCAGCTTTATATATTAGTATAGATAGGACGTGGGTAAATAAAATTCTCGATATAAAATCAAACAGCGGAAACCATAAACCAAACTCGTCAATACAAGTCTGAACGTAAAACGAAATATGTATGGTTTCGCCGCAGTCGTGTGTCACAATGTTGATAGAACAGCTCGTTTACTTTTCGGCAACATCGAACCTTTACTTCTTGTAATTTATTAAAGTGAATACTTTTTTAGGCGCGTTGAGCGGAATTTGGAAGGAGAGGAACTTTTGGTTTCGTGTCAGCAACATGCTAGTAAAACGTGACGAACATGCTCGTGAAGTATTGCAGTTGCGTAAGACTAGCAACGCATAGTATAGCAGCCTGTGTACATGTAATATTGATATTTATTGTTGAGCTTGTGCAGTCCATCATATGTTTGATTATTAATAAACTGTATAAAAATGTATATAATTACTGCTCAGAATGCCAATTGATGTGAAAACCAAACTAATATTAATTATTTTAGTAGACAAATTATGAAATTTAAATGATTCAGTCTAGTTATAATTAATTTAAAAATTCAAAAGTGAACGCAGTTATTCCATTGTTTTGAGTTTTCACTTCTGTCGGAAGTCCTTATGATCATCTCGACCTTTTTTATTGTGGTACAATAAAATGATGGTACGGTATCTGACGTTAAATAACTGTAGCTACTGAGATATTCATAATCCGTCGACAATGGTCACTGACACGCCGGCTCGTAGGTCTCTCTACTCCTGGGTTAAAACAATGATGACGTAATGGTACCTATTTCTAATTCCAGCATCATTAGCTACCACCTTCAGCTGAAAACCTATCGACAAGTATCTGTAGGTGTGTTCCGGCAAGCACTTGAGAGACTGTTCTCTATAGGCTCAGCATATTTACTATATTAATTCACATGATCAGTTCTTTAACATCAAGAGAAGTTGCTTCAAGCTTGTAAAAATCAAAAATGGCTGGCCGTCACGCGACGCCCGGCTGATGTGAAGTTAGAACATGACAGCATAAGAAACCATCATACTATTTACCGTGACGGCGTTTGGGTAGATTTTACTACCAAGGCACGCAAGTAGACGTTCCGCATCAGTAATAACTGAGTCCGAAACTAGATAATTAAAAAGAAAGCTACTGTTGAAAATTTATCACCATACGCATTTTGCAGATAACTGTCTGATGTATATTCTAGATCTTGGAACGCAACACGCCTAAATATACCTCCATAGCGGGTGTTACACTTAGCGTGTGGTGGCCCCGATCCAGTCAGAGACAATTGTCATATTTTACCATCTAGCAAGCAAGAAAATGATTGTCGTTTCTTCGAATAATCAACAAAAATAAAGAGCATGTTTACTTAAAATATTTTTTTTTGTTTAAGTTACCATTTCATTACGTATTTTCTTTTAAATAAACGACTAACGTATATATACTATATCTTAGTATATCTATCTCGCTTACATTTTTTTAGAATTATGTTAGTGTGAGTAGTTGCATAACTTGAAAATATTATTCATACCTTTCAATCAGAATTATAATAATTGATACAAACGTACCTTTTTTATGTCATAGGAGGCAAACGAGCATGTGGGTCACATGTCGTTAAGTGATCACCACCGTTCATAGACACTAACAACACCAGAAGAGTCGCAAGTGCGTTGCCACCCTGTGTTTAGAGGGATGGTTAAGAAGGGGGAGAGGAGAGGGGAGGGGAGGTGGTCCTCCGGCGCTCTCACTAACCGAACGAAACGCAACAATGCAAGCACTGTTACTTCACGTCGGTGTTTCTGAGAAGGTGGTAGTACCCCGGGCGAGCCGAACCGTTCACACTGAAACCAGTAATAGCTTCAGCGTAGCTCTATCACCAACAATCGACACATCTGTATTTCTTGTTTAGTATTTGTATAGTATTTGATTTTTTAGGCATTCTTTTAAACAAACGATTAAAGTATACAGATTTCTTAGTATACCTATCTCGCTTACGTTGTCCTAGATTTATATCAGTGTCAGTAATTACGTCACTCATTGATCATTAATCATAAATTTAATACTAACTAGTATAATACATTCGAAAATGAGTCTGTTTATTTGTTACGCTGTCACAGCAGAATAATAACTGAAGCCTTATCTTCATTATTTACATACATATTTAATTCACAAACTTTTATTAATAAAATGAGCTTTAGATAAAATTACCAATAATTGAATGACAATGACCATTGGAGTTCAGTACGCAAACATTATTTATAGCTTTGGTGCAGACAGCGTGGGCGAGGAACTTTCTGGACAAATTGAGCAGTGTTTACATATGACGTAGACTTGCTGACACTACTTCCAGATATTGATAAAGTAGATTTTTCATATTTACGTCGTAGATGGTCAATGTTGTATCTTGGGGTTGATCTCGTAGACCAAACAGTATATTGTTTACAATTCTACAGTATATGAAAATATTGCGCAGCTATGTACTTATGTATGTTTATATTATATTTTGAGAATCCGCGAGAGTTTCCAGGACCATATGCTCTCCTTTACTCGTCTGAGCAATACAAAATGTACTCTTCGCGAGGAAGAGGTCAAATCTACATTCACGCGAACGAAGCTCCGAGTAAAAGCCGGTTATTAATACTTCAACCACATTGTGATTTAAATTTGCAATACACGATGTTACTAAAGCTCATATTGAAATATTTATACACACACATAGTGAACGAGCTGCATTCTTCGAAAAAATACATTTTACACCCTTAATAACAATATGGAAAATGAATTGAAATTGGATTGTACAAAAATATATCGAATAAGGTATGAAGGATTATGTAGTTTCGGAAATTTGTGAAGTGATATTTTGTAGGGAAGCTGTATACATTTTTTTACTTGAGGTAAGTAATGATTTGGATGTAAAGAGATACCAGAACTGTCATAGGTAGAGGCACTTAATTATCGGAACGTACTGGAGCTGTGTAGCGATAGATTTGGATGAAATCGTAAAACTGTATGATAAAACATTAAAATGTCAAGGAAACTTTTTTAATCACAACGAAAAGTATTATATTGACATCTACGGGAATTTATTTAAAAGTATGAAAAACATCCGCATTAAAATATTTGTTCGAATAATTCCATATTACTTACTCCCATGTTTTAAGAATGATGAACTTTGTCAGATGCTTATTATTATTAATGTTGTTTATACACATAAATATAATCTCATATTTAATACGCAACATTGTATAACTGTAGATGAGTGCACAGCTGATTCTCTCCACCACCGTGCGCGCCCATTGGTCAATTCAAATAACGTGCGCTTCCCCCTTCCTGTAACACATTTCCTTCCCTTTTTCAAAATCACTACCAAAAAAAATCCAGCAACTGAGAGGAAAGATGTTAGACATCAAAAATACACGTGTGATTAGGAATATTCTTTAGCTATTAATAAACGAGAAAAGAATTATCCTGAAATACTTTTATAATGCATAATAATCATGAATAACCCGTTTAATTAAATTAGATCAGTAAAATAATACATTAGGCTTGTATAAAATTGCACGTTACCTAGAAAAATAACCACAGTAACTGCCTTAATCCGGTTTACTCGGCCATAACCGGTTTAATCCGGTCGGAAGCGGTGTGAATTGAATATATACAGACTGTTACTTTATAATATTCAGTAGAAATTGTAGTACTTTACAATCACCTGGAAAATACTACGGTAAGCATACAAAAATATTATTCTAATAAAGAACTTTCTAGTTTTAAAGTGAAACTTTTATTCCATCGCCTGTATTTTTTTCGTCTATCTATCGCACGTCGCATTACAATCGGCCGCGGAGTAGCAGTAAACTGAAAGGCACTCGCTCGGCAGAGCAGCCAAGACTGTATTGCCAAGACCAAGACAGATTGTATTTATTACTAGCTGTGCCCGCGACTTCGTCCGCGTGGAACCGTAATTAAGGAAAGAGTGATTAATAAAATCATCTAAATGTATCAAGTCCATTTACTTATCTACTTTTCACTCGTACTAAAGTCGCGTCGTCATTAAAATTACAATAACTTTTGATAGTGTGAACCGACTTTATTTATTTACACATTATGCGTTAAATACGCAATGGCGGACTTAATGCCGAAGGCATTCTGTGCAACTTGACTTTGCAATAGCAAAATGGCAAAATGACTTTAATGCAACCAAGACCAAATATTACTCGAGGAAATGCTTTATGATTTTATCCTGAACGCAGTAAGTACTTTAGCAGGATGCGTATTCAAACAAACAGACAGACATTTCTAAAAATTATTGATATATATTTTATTACTTACTCCAAGCACCTACAACAATTTGTTTACAAAAAAATTTAGAAGTACAAACACGTTCGGTTTTTATGTATAGATAATCCTTCTGTATATGTGACTGAACTTCTAAACGGTTAGACAGATTTTGATCAAATTTTTTGAGAATGTTCCTGTGGATTTAAATTCACAACTGGGCTCGGTAGTTGGCGCTGCGGTTGAATTTTGGGATTTTTTTTAACAACGCAGGACAACTTCCGCCGGACCCCTACTTTAATATTACAATAACGAGATGTAGATGTTAGTCAAGATTTTTTATTTATTTATTTGGATAAAATTAAGAACTATCGTGAAAAGAAATCATTAAAACAACATCACTACCATTCACGAACCCTAAACGTACACTTTCGACAAATTTTTTTATACCACACAAATGTGTTTTACTGACATTGTTGAAAATTCGAATTCTATGCTGAAAATACATGGTCAGAGTTCACCTGTCCGAATGTCTTCCGTTGTTTGACATAACACGGTATATACCATAGTGTATTACGAAGCAGTGGTTAGACTAATTTCATGACATATCAAAACGGGTTGCACTGTGTCCATACATGAGTTTATGTAACAATCTTTTTGATTTTCTTACCTGAGTAAGTATTGCAATGCCAACACGCGGTGTTATTTTGGTTATTTTTTCTTACTTCTGTATGACGTTGATATATAAATATTAAGAATAGCTAAGAAATTATTTCTGTAGACATTAAACATATTGAACCGTTCTCTGTTTGTGCGGGCCAATACATTCACTTGTATATAGATGAAACTTCAGAATGTTTTTTTAAACATCATTAAGCATTTCTGTAAGAAGTGCACAGTGATAATAAAATGTAATAAACTAGCTTTTAAGATATAAACGCTAGTGGCTGAAGCTGTATTCAAAACATAATTAGTTCAGGGAGCCATAGAGCGTGTCATTTTTAGCAACAAACTACAAGATCAAATAAGAAATGTCGAGAATCGACATCGTAGTAAGTTTTGCAAAGTGGGCAATACTATCGCGAAAGTGAAACGGCATTGGAAGGGACACGTAACCTGGCAGTGAGTGGTGGCTACGGAAACTAGCTTACTGCGATGATAATAGTGAGTAAATCGTGGCTCATATCTTGATGAGATTGACTCAGAAACGTGCTGTTGCGTACGAGAAGAGAGGCCTAGTGGCTGATTACGAGCTGATATTACTGTATCTATAAATTTATATGTATTAAAAAAGTAGTGATGGTTTTATGGTTTGACTAGTGGAATATCATTCCGATGTCAGCAGGTTCGAACCCCGGCATGTACTAACGAATTTTTCGGAATTTGCGTACATTTACTATTTTAAGTTAGTAACTAAGGTAGTTATTTATTAAGGTAGTTTTGACGTTCATAAGTGCCTTCTTAGGGCTTAAATTGAATAAAATGTTTTTGATTTTGAACTCTATCGGTTAACGGTGAAAGAAAACATCGTGAGGAAATCTGAATTCTTAGAGTACTACTGTATGTGGGAAAACAAAGAATTATGGGTTTCTTTGAAATCGCCAATACGTTTCTGCCTGGCATGGTAATTATGCCTTCACCTTACTTCGGGAAGAGGACTATGGCCCTGTAGTAGATCTCTTAAAGGCTGATGATGATGATTACTGTGTTTCAGTTAGATCAGGGACAAAACGATTTGAGTATTTGTGTTTGCACTAGTATAGTACATTGATTAAACCATTATTCCATGTTATTACCGAGTTGACATACTATTCACTTCTTGTCTACACAATTGCCTAAAAGTATGTGCCGTCCTAATCCAGTTCAAACCGGTGTATACCGAATGCATAACAATTTAGTTTATCGTTTTCCTAACAAAAAATCGTTGCCCGTTCCGCACGGTACACACCAAAGAACATTGGAGAGCTTCCAAATGGCTGTAGTCTATTCGAAACTATTTGTAGAGAATAAACTAGTTATGATAGACTCAGTTTTTTTTTGCGTTGAATGTGTTTTGTCTTCAATGTATATAATCAAAAATTCTCGAGTAACTTTTAACTTATACTTAAATATATGGTGATTTTAAGTCGCATGTATTTTATAATATACTGCGCATAATAAATATGTTTTATTTAAGAGTATATTCTGTACATATAAATAACTAGCTGTGTCCGCAACTTCGTCCGCGTGAAACCTGATGTACGAAACAGTGGCTAATAAAGACATCTGAATGTATTAAGCCTATTTACTTATCTACTTTTCTCTCGTACTTAAGTCGCGTCGCCATTAAAATGATAATAACTTTTGATAGACGGAACCGATTTTAATGAAACAAAGACTAAACATCATTTGAAAATATCCTTTATAATTTCCTTGGAGATATTTTATAATGAACACAGTATTTTAGCAGTGATGCGTGTTTAATCAAACAGACAGACAGAGAGACAGACATTTCTAAAGTTGATTGGAATGTATTTTATTATTTATTCCTAGATAACTGTAACATTTTTTTTAATCTATAAAGTACAAACACGTTAGATTTGCATTCTTATTATATGTATAGAAGATAGATATAGTCCACTTTTAATATTTTGAAATATTAAAACGTAATGTGGTTTACGTAATATTTTCTTAAAGGATTTGATTAGTAAATATCGAAGATTTATGGTTTTATTCTAAAAGAAGTATCACTACATATTATAAAACGAAGTCCTCTAACACGTCTGTCTGTGTGATAACGTTCGTGATAAACTCAAAAACTACTGAACGAATTTTTATGCGGCTTTCACCAATAGATAATGGGATTAATTAGGAAGGTTTAGGTATATAATTTGTTAAGGTTTTTTTAGGATGGGATAAGATCCGCCGTGCCCACTAGTGTATATATATACCTTGCTTCATACATTCAGAAAATGGTTAACTGAAAACCCAAGTTATTTCTGAGAGACTTAAACCATTTTGTAAATATGTAGCAAAGTGATAATACATACAAATTGAAGACATACGGGTACATTTTAGTCCATTTTTTAATAATACAAAGTTCACAATTATCTCTTCAAGGCTGCGCAGAGCCCACAAAAAGTAAATGTCATTGTCCTCCTTTTTAATAAAACGATTACTGGATATAAGTCATTTAAGCCGTCGCGTCGCGTCGTCGACTTCATAACAAATGTAGCCACAATTATTTTTAAAATTACAAACGATATTAAACTTGTCTGATCATATTATATTATTTTCCGGATTACGTCGCAGTATTCCCTGTGGTTATGTAATTTAAAATTTATTTTGGTTATAAAAGAATATGTTAAAATGTATGATGCCATTATAGGTTTTAAATTTTGGTCATCATTTCAACTGACATTAAATGGCGATTTGGGCTAACACCGTATCATTAAACTTAGAGGAGGACTGGAAATCAAATGCAACGGCCGCAACATACCTATAGACGCTTAGCGAACGATATTCAACTTGTGTGTAGCTGGCATATCTTCTGTACATAAAATAAGAATGTAAATCCAACGTCTGTACTTTTTAGACTTATGTGAAGAAAATTGTTGGAGATGTCTTGGAGTAAGTAATAAAATACATTTCAATCATTTTTAGAGATTTCTGTATGTCTGTTTGTTTGACCACGCATCACTATTAAAGTACTGCGTACACGATAAAACCTCACTAAGATAATCATAAAGCGTATATTTCTTCTCTCACTGACCGAAGGAAACGCAACAATGCAAGTACTGTTACTTCACGTCGGTTTTCTGTGAGAGGGTGGTTCTACCCCGGGCGAGCCGACCCATTCATGTTGAAACTAATAATAACTTCAGCGTGGCTTTACCACCTACAAAAGGTATAACACAAGGTTATAAATAAAATACAAAATCCACTACATGACATTCTATGGTCCCGCCAAAAACTCCAATGTCTTCTTCTTTTTCTTGTTTTGGTTCCGCAGAAGCACTTGCCAGTGTCAATGTTTTATTTCAACGGAGATTACAACATAATTTACACAATAAGTGTCGTGTGAATAATTTCTATATTCCGAAAAGATGGTGGCTCTCTTGTTATAACTTTCCAGGGAGTTTTTGTGGCATCTCAGAATTCATGCTCCGTGATATTATTTTCCATTCACTTCACTTATGCACAATAATCAAACTATATTACATAAAACATCACTAATTTTACACAACATAGAGTCAAGTAACACAAGATTATGAATAAAATATAAAATCCACTACATGACAGACTAAAATCCTACCAAAAGCTCAAACTCCAATGTCGAATACCCAAATGAAGTACAAAAAAGTGAATACTGGATACAAGCCTTTTGATCGAGGTTTAATGTTGGGTTGCCGACAGCGTTTATTAGAAATAGTTTCACATAAAAAGACTTGTAGTATTCAGTATCCGTCTGGACGTTTGCAAATCGAGCGGAAACCATCGGAGAGGCTCAGGAACGGTGCGTGCGAGCGTGAACGTTGCGCTGATGTGATGGAAACAGCCTCTGTATTTTACTTTCGTATACGAGAAACGAGAGACCTACGTGCAAAGAATATGTTATTAGATTCATTTCGTCATTTCGTCGTTTCGTTGATGCTTTCGATTTAGTTTTGCTGCTGAAGATCTTTCTTTGCTGAGTCTTTTCTTTGTGCCTGTACCTTGCGACATAACCATATGCACTAATGTTTACAACAGTTGTAATGAAGTTTATAAATACGTTTTTAAGAAGGAAATAATCTCGGAACAGCCAATCTGATTCTAAATAATTGTTCAGTAATACAAAGGTAAGTTCGAACTGATGGGTGTATACTATCATCATGTTGTTATTAGTTTTTGCACTGTACCGAGTTGAAAGAAAGAAAAAAATAGTTTACTGTTGGAACAACCATACAATTAAATTAAACAATCAAATTAGACAAAAAAATAGATACATTTGAATAAAGGAAAAAAACATGTCCAATAATTGACAAACCATTCAGTATTTATGCAGTACTGCACTGCTGATTTTCGATGGGAGTCCATATGATATGAGTTGGTGCCTGCGGATTAAATAATCGTTATCTCAAAATCTAAATATAAATTCCTGGGACCTTAAGGCTAGGTATTTAGATATGCGTATCTCCTATTCAATGATTCACGAATATTAGAAACATGAACACGACGCGTTGAGCAAGTACTGTGACCGGCCACTGTGAAATGCGCTTTGGCGCTATGAATACTTGTCGTGACACA